>CM062293.1:32448632-33048632 GCA_031216915.1 Pictodentalium vernedei
CCGGGGCAGACGTTCAGACCTCGTCCGTTCATGTAATAATTGAACACAGAAAACATAAATCATTATTCGGGGAAATCAAAACATCATAACACACCCTGACTTCCCCAGTTTTTCAAAAAACTGAACTGTCATGAACGGATGACTCGCAAGAACTGATTCAATTATCCAGTGAACTCGAACTGGTCACAACAGATACATCACGTGATACACCCCAACACATTAACCCAGGAAAGACTACCGACCTTCCCATTCTGCTGTTACTGCAAAATGTCAAGACAACAGTTTTTTGCTATACTTGCGAAACGCAAGAAACTATTATTCCTTGTTTACAACTATTCTTCGCTAATTTGCAGTATTTGTAAAATTGTATGGTTAGATGAAATCTTTTGTTAAATATTATAAATATAAATGATTTATCATATGATTCGTCCGTTTTGTTCACTTTAAAACATTTGACATTTTGTTTTCATATTAATCAGTGATAAATAAAGCCTTCCGACAATTTCATTGGTCAGTTTCAAAACTAGACAGTTTGATTGGCTGAAGAAAATAAAACTGGGCCACATTTTCATAATTTGCATAATTAGAGTTGGGAGCTTTCATTGGTCAATTTCAAAACTGAACAATTTGATTGGCTAACCAAAATACAACTGGTTCACATTTGCATAATTTCAGTAGGGAGAATTTACGTTATCTGTCCTATTTAGGGTGGGTTATATTGTATTAATCTTTTACCTACAAGAAAAACGCTATTAATTGTTTTTTTATATTTTCACTTTTTGCTTCCAAAACATAGGTTATGACCCCTCATTGGAACGAGCTCGTTCCAATGAGGGGTCATAACCTATGTTTTGGAAGCAAAAAATGAAAATTTTTAGTTATACGAGGATGTTTTTTTCCAAGTGTCGCTCTGCAACTCAAGTCGGGTGATGGGTTAAAAAGTCCTACTAAGTCGCTAATTTGTGCGTGTGTGTGTCATATGATAAACAGAATATGAAATGAGTGTTTTTCTCATATAATATTTATGAAACTCGTCTGAATTTTCTGTTTGAGCTCGCCAGAGGCTCACCAAAACGGAAAATTCTTGGACTCGTTTCATAAATATTATATGAGAAAAACACTCATTCCATATCCTCTGTATCTCAAATGTTCAATACTAACTTTGGAAGCACAAGTTACTGACCAACTTTATACGGCTCTCGTAGCCTTGATTTAACGTTTTACATGCCATTGTTATTCTTGGAGATGTTTTCTGGATGTTAATAAATATGTGTGTCTTAAATCATTTGGACATTCGTTGATCCTGTGGAATTCAATACGACGATCCCCCTGGTCACATAAGTACAAAAGATTTGATCTCTCTTATCTCCTTCACACTAGCTCATTTAACCAATTATTAGAGCTGGAGGTTCTGATTAGTGTTTAATATATTCTCTGGTTTCGTAGGGACTGGGAACGGGAATGAAATTACCCTCAGAAGCGGGAACCGGAAAATTTTCCGGATAATGTCAGGTAGCTTTACGACAGTAACAAGACGCATTTATTTTAATGAAAATCAACCAATTTCATTTGAAAGTCTGCCATCTCCAAACGGAAAAGTCTTTTCCTAAGAGAAGTGTGGAAACCCAAACTCGCACCAACCCTGCCTTTGTTTTCAAAACCACTACTATTATCACCTCTACCTCAACCAACATCACCAACCTCTACACTGTCGTCAACACTGGTGACGGCACTGAAGGAGGTGGTGAAAAGTGATACCAGAGATTTTGAAAATGAAGAGGAGTTTAAACTTTGAAGGGAGTGAAGATCTTGCCATTTAAAGAGGGGTCTTCCTCCAGGTCTGGTTGAGATCTACAGTGATTTGGTGAAAACGGTTAGACAGAAATCAAGACTCTAAAACATTCAGGCGTGGAAGGGCTGACGAAATCCTACAACGTTACGTTCTGGTAACTTTCAATTAAGAAAAATTCAGTTCAACACACAGACAGTGTCACACTTGATTCCCGGCTTCGTGCTATAGGTTTCACGGATATTGGGACAAGCTTTCCGAATCGAGAACCCGAGACGTCCCGTTCCCGGGATTAAACCCTAGTTCTGATTTTTCAGAATCGGTTTCGGGATTGTAACCTGAAAAAACTCGGTTTCCGTTTAGTTTTTCTATGTGTTAAGAACAAAGAGTAGATAACACACAGCAGGCTCCTCTGCTTGGACAAATACCCAATAGTTTGCACGCCACCACTTATCACAAAAAGCCCTGTCTGAAAGCATCTCAGTTGGATTCCGCCTAACTTGCTTTTTGCCATTCTTAACTAGTAGAGTGCTGGAAGCCCATATTTGGGCTTTATTCTGAACTGCAGGCACTGCAACGTAAGGGCTTAAATTCAGTGGGCTGTACTTCATATTATCTTTGAAGTGATATTTTTAGCCTATTAGGATTTTCCTTGTTACAAGTCCTTGCCCACAGGCACTCTCCTATAAATTGTAACAAGGCAGAGACATGTGAACAAAAATAATTAAGCCCTCTACCAGTTAAGGGTTCTATGAGGTCAGTTGCTTAGCTTATTGAGTTAGAAAAAAACTTAAATTGCGGTAACCAGCGAATAAAAATCATCCAATCTATAAGACAAAAAAGACAGTTGAGGCATTTCACTGTGACATCTGGTGAATGATTTCAGAGATACTTGGGTGTCTGACAAGCACACATTCCACGCACCGAGCTTCGAAGACATGGACGGTCAGTCAGAGAATTTACCATAAGAGAGTGGTGGCCGAGTGGATAAGTACGCAGGTCTCTCATGCCAGAGGTCCCGGGATCGATCCTCGGTCGGGGAAAGTTCTCGAGGTGTCCGAACACTCTCTGTCAGCATCAATTGTAGGGTTGATGCTGTCACAGCGTATCCTCCTATCGGGTGGGGACGTAAAATGGCTGTCCTCTGTGCGGAGAGAGACACACTCCGTGCAGGCTAAAGATCCCTTCGTAGTATTCGAGAAGGGCTAGGCCATGAAGTTGGCGCTATGAAGGTCATCCCACACACCTTCGCCATTGGGCCAAGGGGAGGCGTTAATATAAGTTGCATAACTTGTTCGCCAATCCTTGTAAAACAAATAAGATTAAATTAAAATTACCACATTCAGTCCAAGACCTCAATACCTTGTAAATCCTCCTCGGTTCGCGAGACAGGCGCGGATTCGACGCGGCATACTCCTCACCAAACATCCAATATCAGCTTTACTGATGTTATTACATTTTTTCTGCAGTGCAGCGGCGAGTAGTTCCTGGACGTTGGTAGGCCTAAGGGGGCTGTTAGGGTTGTCGTTCGCGCCTGTCAAGCATATCCCAGACGTGCTCGATTGGTGAAAGGTGTGGACTTCGTGCTGGCCAGGGCAGTGTAGTGAAGTTCTGCTCCTGGGGGAACTCTGTAGCGACACGGGCCCTGTGTGCTCTTGCATTGTGGTCTTGGAAAATGAATCGACGGCCGTGACGTCGCGCAAATGGCAACACATGGGCTGCTAACATGTTGTCACGGTGTACTGTCCTGCGACACGCCCTTGGATGACATGTAATGCTGTTCTGATTGTCATAGTTATGCTTCCCCACACCATAACCGATCCACCCCCAGAACGATCGTGCTGCCTAACGCTTATGTCAATTATAAGAGTCAACAATCAGTTCTCAGGGGGCGCGGTGGCTCAGTAGGTAGAGGTGCAGGCTGCAAGCCGAGAGGTCCTCGGTTCGAATCCCACCTGCGGCAACCGCGTTGTGTCCTTGGGCAAGACACTTCACCCCCATTGCCCATGTGGGGGCACGGTGACGCTGTGCACTAAGGCGTACTGCACGCTGATGGTGCACCTGTCTTCAACCAATGCTAACCCTGCTTGTGTGGAGTTAGTATGTTGGGGAGCTGACAGTTGCTCGCCATTGCTCGGTGGTTCTCTCCGGGTACTCCGGCTTCCTCCACCCGTAAAACTGTCGTGGTCATGATCAGCCATTGTGCAGAAATATGTGACCTTAAACACCAATAAATAAATAATAAATAATCAGTTCTGTGCTTGCCAATGCATTATGCAAAGCGTGGATAGCAACCGTTATGATGCTCAGTATATTTTACCTCGTTGTTAATAAAATTTAATCTTTGTGTCACAATACATATAAACACAAGAAAGATTAAAAAATCATAAACAAGTACACTACGAGTAAATAAAAGACAAAGCCTATGTGTCTATCTATCACTTCTGAGAAATCCTGAATTTTTAAGAAAGCAGATTTATCCAAATACAGTCAAGTTAGTCCCATGTTGTTGCAGAAGTGTAAATTGCTGTTACATATCTGTCGGGATCAGAAAGAACTTTACGAAGTTAACCCTTTGAACCCTAGTGGCATCTTCCATATCAGTTCAATGGCAGCAATGGGAAGAGTCCATATTCTTTATTTGGGGGTAAACCAAATAATATTTTCAACGTGCAGCCTTGGGGCTGCACGTTGAAATATTGATTGGTTTACACCACTTAATGAAATTATGAAGTGTCATGTTACTGGGCCGGGAAAGCGCCCTCTGGGGTTCAAAGGGTTAAGGAGAATGGAAAATAAGACTCTTATATTTTAATGACAGAGGCGTCTTGGATTTGGATGTCGAAACAGAAGTTACTAAAACATTTGGGGGGCACGGTGGCGTTGTGATAACCGACTCTCGTCAGATCACCGAAGTTAAGCAACGTCGATCCCGGTTAGTCCTTGGATGGGTGACTGTATGAGCGATCGATTCGGACTCATGCGTTGTGTCCTTGGGCAAGTCACTTAACCTCGATTGTCCACATAGGGCATGATGACGTCGTGTGCTAAGGTGTACTGCACGTCGATGGCACGCACGTCTTCAACCAATCTAACCCTGCCTGTGCTGCAGTGCGGAGTTACGATGCTGGGGAGCTGGCAGCTGCTCTTCGTTGCTCGGTGGTTCTCTCCTGGTACACCGGCTTCCTCCACTTGTAAAACTGTCACCGACGCGATATAACCTTGGCTGTTGAAGTGTCGTTAAACGTTAATAAATATATAAATAAGAACTTTAACAAGTTAAGGAGAATGGACATTAAATTCTTATATATCTTAATGACAGAGGCGTCTTGGATAAGGATGTCGAAACAGAAGTTACTAAAAACATTGACTTTGATACCAGTAACACAGGAATTGCATGAACAGTGCCCAAGATAAAGCCTAAATGTAGTTTAACACAGCACTGTTCTGTTTGGCCAAGAAGTGTCCAAAATCAAACTCGATTTGCCCAAAATTGACTGGATAGCACATATATCTAATTTAACCCTGTGGGATGCCAGAAACGGTTGATCACTTCTTGCTCTATTTTCCATTTATACACACTAAAAACTAAAGTGTTAAAACTGACACTTTCAAGGTGTTAAACCCATTCTAACTCTTAGGGATTGATTTTAACACTCAAAGTGCAATGCTTTAAGCACTTAGACATTACAATCGTCAGACATCTGAAACTTGAATGGATGGCACTTCGCATGTGTCTAGCATTGGTGGTTCTTCCAGAATCGTCCATAATTTGATTTGCGCTTGGTTGGAACATAATTAAAAGGACACAACGCAGATGACGCGGGTCAGGCTCGAGAGTTCGAGCCTGATCTGCGTCATCTGCGTTGTTTCCTTTTAAGTGTCGCGAATTTACACTTGTCAAGTGGTATTATTGTAACACCTGTCAAGTTCTGGGATATCTACACTTGAACAAAGTGCTACTTCAGCACTTAGTAAGTGTTAAATACAGCACTTCAAGTGTTGTTTTTAACGATTTAGTTTTTAGCGTATAGCATAGTAAGAAGCGAAATTAAAGGTTGTAATCCAGCATGGGCAGTGATGTCCACGCATGCATTTACGAGGTTATAAAAATCGTCATCGGCAAATTTATAACTAATGAAGGTAGATATACTATTTTTTCACTCCCCGGGTTTTACAGAAGTGATACACGGTCGGAGCTTATGCGTGTATACACACAACATGTCGAGCTTTTGTTTGGAATGCAACATCTCGACTAATCAGAGTCGATATATTTCGCTAAAAACAACTAGCTCAACTATTGTTCCAATAAGAGTAAAAGCCTCGCCCTCTGAATGGATGAGAGCTGGCGTAGTTTCTTTTGTGTTTACGGCTCCAGTAGCAAATGTTACCGTCTGACGTTGCCACTCGAAATATATGAAATGACGTCGCCCGTTTCGAAACTGCTTCATCAACGGAATGACTAGCAAGCCGCTTCATATTTCTAGATTTTTCACACGTGCAGCAGACGGTGTTTCGGATGAAGTGTTGTTTAAATAACAAACCGATTTGCGATTTGAACTGAGACGGAATGAGTTTATCTGGTTTATTGATTATTTATCCAGTGCCGTCGTGGGATACACGAGAAGTTTATTTACTAAACCCGTGATCGTTAAAAGTTGTCTTGAACAAAGCAACTTGTTAACGATCACAAGTTTAGTAAATAAGCCTCTCGTGTTTCATAATGTAGGTTTAGGGCTATGGGTAGTGTCTATTGGAACTTATCTGATAACCATAGAGTATAACAACCGTTGTATATACTTGAAGTATATACAACGGGTGTTGTATATACTTATAATTTATGCGAACGACCTCTGACCTCTTTCAATTCCATTTTCATTCATTCATTCATGAAACATCGTTATATCACAGGGCAGGTTTTAATTGTACGCTTATTGCACTTTGTCAAAATCCTCTGATGGTGTCATTTCTTATTTATTTTGCTTCAATAAAGGCAACCTAAAATTTTGCTTCAAAACATTGTAGAAATTACTTGAATGTTAATGGTAATTAGTATGCGGCCACTGCGAACTATTTATAGTCACGGCCTCGATCAAAAGTACTCGCGGAACTGCGCTAATTAAAAGTTCGTCTGCTCTACCTGAAAAAAAAACACTTCGTAAAAATTGTAAACAAACGCAAAATTATTTGTTATATTGGGACTACAGCATAAAACACGGAAGAAAACTGGAACTATGTCAAAAAAAGAATAACTCTACTGAAACACCGTTTTGTTACTGTTAATAAAATAGTTGAAATTTATTTTGTTACATGATGCAAGAAGTGCAATCGCACTTTACAATCGCCGTCATCGATTTTGTAATGTAAGGGACACAACTCTATGCGTCTTGTCCTATTTCTTTTGTCTCGTAGACTGGTTTTCTTTGGAGGCCCGTGGGAAGCATATATAAGTCGGGTAGACGCACGAGACGGGTGTCTGTTTGTTATCAGATAAAAACAATAAACATATAGTGTGTTTATTGTCTATATATACGTTATTGTGATGAGTTGACGGTAACATGGTGTGAGGTTTGCGTCTCGAAGCGTATGTTACCGACGAACAAAAGCTCCGAGCCGCATACCTCAGACAAAGTTATCGTCAACTCATCACAACAATTTATATTCTTACACTGGCAAAAATATTTTAGGTCATGGATAGAAAAGGTGTTAGTTTTGTATTTTCATCAATAATTGGAAAAAAAGGCTCTAAATTGGTTAAAGCGAACTATTTATTTGGTTGATTAAAATCAGCAGTAGAACAAAATTATCATGTTAAAACGCTCTCGCTTTCATATTGAAAAAGCAACCCCGATAATTGTATCAGAAATGCGGATAAAGACTACAAAATATGTGTTAACAATGTTTATTAATTCAGTACACGATCTTCATTTTCAGAATGGTATCGTGTGATGCGCTCGTTTTTTTAACCAAATACTACGAGCCCACTTCACAGAAAACAAAGTCAGTCAATTATTCTGTTTATTACACGGCATAAATTGGTCAGATGTATAAATAATATATTTAATTTTCTTCCTTTCGTATTGGAATGTGGAAATAAGATAGTTTTGTTTACAATTATGCATTGCAATAAAACACAGAATAATATAAAAAAAATGTAACAATGACGTCTTAACATGCGACAGTCAACAATTCTAGACGGACTGGTATTAACCGGTAAAGCGCTAAATTATTTTTGGTCAGTAAAATTGCTTCATATGTCTTTGCCTTGATACAATTTAAGGGAGAGTGCCTAATGGCACTCTCCCATAAATTGAAACAAGGCAAAGCCTTACAGTCTAAATAATTTCACTTCAAAGCTAATACAAAGCACACTCGCAGAATATGATGTCTTTAACGTGTGATACCCACACTTTAGAGTACACCCTAAATTTGGGTTTTCAGCACTCAACCAGTTATTTGTTATGTATTTATTTATTTCTGTTTAAGGTCACATACTTACGCACAATGGCTAATCGTGACCGTGACAGTTTTACGGGTGGAGGAAGCCGGAATACCCGGGGAGAACCACCGAGCATCGACGAGCATCTCTCAGCTCCCCAACATTCTAACTCTGTTTAAGCTCCTCTCAAGAAGCGTTACAGCGGGTGAAGACATGTGCACCATCGTCGTGCAGTACGCCTTAGTATACAACGTCACCGTGTCCCCATGTAGGTAACCGGGATAAAGTGCCTTGCCCAAGAACACGACGCGGGTCGTCCTGGATGGGGATCGAACTCGGGACTTCTTGCATAGAAATCCAACAGTCTACCACTGAGCCACCGCGCTCCCTACACAACCACTTAACGCTCACGCTAATATGAACTGCAGATGACCATGGTGACAGTTAACCTTTAAGTCCGCAGGTTAATTTTACGTTAATAACCACCGTAGATACAATTTATATTGGGGTTTAAAGACACTTTCGACAACTAGGATCACCTCGTGGCGGGCAGTTTTACGAGTGGAGGAAGCCGGAGTACCTCGAAAGAACAACCGAGCAGCGACAAGCAACTGTCAGATTCCATAACATATTAACTCTGCATATGCAGGGTTAGCATTGGTTGGAGACAAGAGGCGTGCAGTACGCCTTAGTACACAGTGCTGACAATGAGGATTAAGTGCCTTGTCCAATGATACAACGCAGTTGCCCCTGGTAGGGATCGGACCGTGAACCTTTCGATATGTGCAATGCCGTAACCACTAGGCTACCGCGCTCCCTTCAAGACAATTGACTCTTAACAACACTTCCGTGCCGTTTCTACGTAATCCTTCGAACTTCGTCTTTGTTCTGAGTGGTTGTGTTTAAACACGTCTCATGTGCCTTTTGTTTTCTTGGTCTCAAACGTACAAATCCATCATAAATATTGAACAACTGTAAGAGTTTGGAAAACACAAGCAGGGTCGTGGCGACTGGAAGGTGTGTGTGTGTTGGGGTGGGGGTATCAACCCCCCCACCCCCCCCCCCCCAATCCTGGCAAAAATGTCCTATAGCTGGAAATTCAGAGGGCAAGTCATGAGTAGTTGGAAATTCCATCGATCTGGTTTTTAGAGCTTCTTTGGTGATGCTGATGTCTCCTTTACTTCTCAAAATTCCAACTCGGTTTCAAATCGGCAAAAATTCTAACTGTTACTATTTACAACTACACTGTACGCAATAGCGAGCTTCATAAGTAGGCCCTATGCATGATGTCAATCGGTACGAGATTTCTATAGTATGTTTACTTATCGTAATAAAACAAAGTCCTCGAAATGCACTTCAAGAAAATCACATCATGTAAAATCGTTATCCTGAGTTAATTCCATCATTCGCAGTTACAAAATGATGGAACATCGAAAATTGATCATTCCTGCATAAGATCTGATTTAATGTTAGGACAGTGTCAATTGCTCAGAGTTCTCAGCTTGAGCATTTGTTTAGCACATATTCAATTCCCAGAAGAATAACAAATAATAATAACCTGATAATTCTATCATAAATGTGTTGACATTTTAGTTACTAGAATCAATTTTATGTCCCCTTTCATGGCTTAATTGTCAAAATCTTTCTTGGCAGTGAATTTCCAACTACGTGGAGGCACCGGGAGGGTGAGCCACCTCCCGGTCTCCCCCCCCCCCCCCCTAGTTGGAAATTCACTACCCTACACCCCACAGCTCTAGCCATGTCCTTGAACTTGACAAATCGTTGCCTGAGTGCTAGAATGGCCTATGTCCCATAGGGGACATAGGACATTTTAGCACTCCGGCGACGAAATACAGACACTGTCCTTTCCGTTAACATGAAGTTAAGATGTGCTAATTTTTTTTCCTGGGAAGAATAAAAACTTGCAAATTACTGTAAAGATATCACTGTATAAATTTTTTTTTCAATAGGCGACCATTATAACGTTCAGGCGAAAAAAAATATGACCGCATCCAGGGGGGGGGGGGGGGGGGGCACCAAAAATTTACAACTTGTGTAATTTTTTGAATTTTTAAAAAATATATCAATATATCAGCTAATATATACCAGCATTTGTGTTTCAAACCTTAAAGATGATGTTGTACATCACTCTCTTAACATAAATACAACATCAGGAGGCTTTATATGTGAGAATATTGGGCTTAATCTGGGAAAATGTCACACGTTAGTAGGGGGTGGGTGTCTTGTTCGAAATGTAGAACATGTGCAGACAATATTTTGGGAACAATTCAAATGTAAATTTGTTCCCGTACATGTACACCTGCACTGGCCAAGCCTGATAATGAACAGCTTGTCATTTGTAGATTGGGACCACAGCAGCCCACAGAGGTTTAAATTGGTGGTACCAGTTTAAGAACATTATGAAAACCCCCTAAAGACAGCTGTGCCTACTAAGTTTATAAGTTTATTTTGGATTTTAATAGGAGAGTGGTGGTGGGTGTCTGAGAACGGTAGTAGAAAATTTGCACGTAGTGGGTGGGTGGGTGTAAAAAAAGGAGCCGAATAAAAAATAGGACGTCACGTCTTGCAAATTTTTAGTACCCCCCCCCCCCCCCCCCCTCCACTGCCGCATCACTTTAATTTTGGCATTCAAATATCTTTGTCATGTATAACTCTTCAGACAACTTTTTCAAAGGCGGTCATGCAATAAATAAAAGAGAAAAAACTGATAGAAAGAGAAGTACCGGTCATGCACATGCACATATTTTTCAGGAAATTCCTAACAAAAACACACCAATAGTTGATTGTATTGTTTAGGTCGAAAACGTCATCAGATCACCCTCTTTATTTATCTGAAATATTCAACAATAATGCAAAATGTCAACAGAATACTTCAAACATTTATTGAAACAATATATTTCCCCAAGGCTGCTCTGTTTTGGAGATTGTATCATATCCGAGTGGGAGCGCTGAGGCTCAGTAGCAGTCTGTTGGACTTCGGTGCTAGAGGTTCCGAGTTCGATCCCCGTCCGAGACGACCCGCGTTGTGTCCTTGGGCAAGGCACTTTATCCCGGTTGCCTACACGGTGGCACAATGACGCCGTATACTAAGGCGTACTGCACGTCGATGGTGCACATGTCTTCAACCGCTGTAACCCTGCTTGATTGGAACTTGAACAAAGGTAGAATATTGAGGAGCTGACAGTTGCTCGTCGATGCTCGGTGGTTCTCTCCGGGTACTCCTGCTTCCTCCACCCGTAAACTGTCAAGGTCACGATTAGCCACTGCGCATAAGTATGTGACCTTAACCCTTTACCCAACGCAGAGGATATCAAAATTTATTATTTTAAATATAATTTTTTATTTTTTTTTCAAAAAATTTCAACAAAACCATATCATGTGACCCCTCGTTGGAACGAGCTCGATGAGCTCGTTCCAACGAGGGGTCACATGATATGGTTTTGTTGAAATTTTTTGAAAAATAATATTTTTTCAACTGCTGAATTTGCATATCACGCGGGCGGATGCGGGCGATTCGTTGGGTAAAGGGTTAAATGCCAATAAATAAATAAATAAATAAATAAATAAATAAAAATAAATAAATAAATAAATAAATAAATAAATTAATTAATTAATACTCATATCCGAGCAACTTTTCAAGGCAGTTAACTCTAATACAGATATTTAATACAGTCATACCCAAAACACATTAGGTAAACAAAGAGGCAAGCTGGACACTTTTAGTGTTGGTTGGTGAAATACTGATATATATTCTTAATGACGTATTATCTGTCCACTAGTTGCTTCTAATTAGCTTACCATAAGCAGCCAAGTTTTCCTTTTGTTACTTTTAATAAACGAAAACAACAGACAGCTCTAAGAGCTGTCTGTTGTTTACGTTTATTAAAAGTAATAAAATGTAAATTGACTTTATTTTTTACTGATGCAAAAAAAGTTTTCGCACCAATTACTTGCTTCTTAATTGGACCTTCCTCGTGCGTTCATAAGTCTCAAGGGAGATAACTTTATCGAAAGTCGATTTTCATGACCACACAAATCAGGGACGTTTGACAAAAATGTGCTCCTTTGATCTGGACAGCATCAGCATGTGAAAGTGTTATTTTGCCCTTTTCAGTCATGAAATGGTTTTGGCATCCGCACCCTAAAAGTAAATCTTCAAGATTTATTTATTTATTTATTTATTTATTTATTTATTTATTTATTTATTAGGGTTTTAACGAAACTTCAACAACCAAGGTCATATCGTGTCGGTGATAGTTTTACGGGTAGAGAATGTCGGAGTACCTGGAGAGAACCACCGAGCAACGACGAGCAGCTGCCAGCTCCCTAACATCGTAACTCCGCACTGCAGCACAGGCAGGGTTAGATTGGTTGAAGACATGCATACCATCGACGTGCAGTACGCCCTAGTACACGTCGCCACCATGCCTCCGTGTGGACAATCAGGGTTAAGAGCCTTGCCCAATGACATACCGCTGGAGTCCGAATCGATCGCTCATATGGTCACCCATCCAAGGACGTCGCTTAACTTCGGTTATCTGACGAGAACCGGTTATCGCAACGCCACCGCGTCCCAAATCTTCAAGATGGCGTAGTAATTGAGTGGAAGGTTTATCTCAATATCAGAATCGGTTATATTTTTCCACGTTCTGATATTCATTCTAACATGCGACATATATTTTTAACTTTTGAACATCACTCTTCAACAAGTCCAAATCCGATGACCAGGAGGCGTTCATCACACACAAAAAAAACACTCGAAAAAACATTTAATTCTGAGATTGTGGTACATTTTTATCACTTGCAGAAACCCTGGAAACAAAAATGGCATTTTCTCACCGTGCAGAAGTAAATGTCACTTTTTGTGCAACAGAATGCAGAAGTCATATTTCAGTTTCGGTAGTTGCATGTATACTAGGAGTGTGTATTCTGGGATGACTGGGAAGGGGAAGTTACACTGATTCTTATGGCAATCCAAAAAAAGCGGCATAACTGTCTTTGTTTGGGGCATACGAGAAATAAATGCAACTCGGTACCCTTTAAGTTACCGCCGAAAGTACACGATTCTTTTTCTGATGACTTGCTTTTACAGAGTCTAGGTTTCGTACACAGTATTCTGTGAATGTAAAGAAGTTTGAATATTTTGCTCTACAGGTATTTATTTATTTATTTATTTATTGGTGTTTAAGGTCACATATTTCTGCACAATGGCTAATCGTGACCGTGACATTGTTACGAGTGGAGGAAGCCGGAGTACCCGGAGAGAACCACCGAGCAACGGCGAGCAACTGTCAGCTACCCAACATACCAACTCCACACAAGCAGGGTTAGCATTGGTTGAAGACAGGTGCACCATCGACGTGCAGTACGCCTTAGTACACAGCGTCACCGTGCCCCAACGAGGGCAATGGGGGTGAAGCGTCTTGCACAAGGACACAACGCGGTTGCCGCAGGTGGGATTCGAACCGAGGACCTCTCGGCTTGCGGCCTGCATCTCTACCAACTGAGCCACCGCGCCCCCGCTCTACAGGTAAGAGTCGTCGGTGAGAGAGAAAAGCAATGTATAAATTTCTTCCCAGTCACCTGATGGGGGCTCGGTGGCTCAGTTGGTAGAGGTGCAGGCTGCAAGCCGAGAGGTCCTCGGTTCGAATCCCACCTGCGGCAACCGCGTTGTGTCCTTGGGCAAGACACTTCACCCCGATTGCCTGCATGGGGGCACGATGACGCTGTGTACTGAGGCGTACTGGACGTCGATGGTGCGCATGTCTTCAACCAATCTAACCCTGTCTGTGCTGCGGTGCAGAGTTCAGAGTTACGATGTTGGGGAGCTGACAGCTGCTCGTCGTTGCTCGGTGGTTCTCTCCGGATACTCCGGCTTCCTCCACCCGTAAAACTGTCACGGTCACGATTAGCCATTGTGCATAAGTATGTGACCTTAAACACCAATAAATAAATAAATAAATAAATAAATAAATAAATAGTCACCTGATACTTAACATGTAGAGTGCTAAATTATTTTTGGCCATCAAAATTTGTTCAAATATCTTTGCCTTGTTACAATTTATGGGAGAGTGCCTACAGGCACTCTCCCATAAATTATAAACATGACACGTCCTTACAGACTAAATAATATCACTTCAAAAATAATACCAAGCACATCCACGGAGAATGAAGCATTCAAGTTGCAGTACCTTCACCTCAGAGTGAATTCCATTTGTTCTGCACTTGTTTCGGCTGTCCGGAAAAAATCTCAAGAAAAGTTGGATAAAAATGTTTTCACACTTTTTACACATACATAATTTTCTCTAGATTTCTGCTTTCAACTGTCGGGATTCTTTTGCTCTGTTTCAACACGTTTTTCCAAGACTTAATCTACTTTATAATTATTTTCCTCCACTATATTTACAGAATAACAGAAAGATCCCCTCTTCGAGTTCGTTTCTCAGACATAATTTTCTCAGCAGAAATATTAATCAGAAATAACACAGGATAATGTGATTATTTACCGTTTGTTGCGTACAAGTACCCCGTGATTTAGTCACCACTGATTGCTTTGGCCATTGACCTACATAAAATAATTAATATTCATTTATCCGTTTGGGCCGTGTGCCAGATGTTTTCATCTTATTGTTAAGTATAGTGATGGACCAGTCCAGTTCAGATGTTGAGGACAATTAGAACTGTAATTGAAAAAGCAAAGAAGATTGCAGCAGATGTATTCACGTCGGTATCAACCAGTACTTTTTTTTTAGTTTTAAGCTTATTGTCATATAACGGTTGGCGAGCACGGTATACGTCTTATATTAAAGGGCACCGGAACCGGGAGGGGGCAGGGTAGCTGTGACCTTGCCTTGGTAGTAGAGGACAGGGGGGGGGGGGGCGGGCAACTCGTGCTCTTTTTGACCTAAAATGTACTGGTCGAAAAAACTTTTACGTTCCAAGAACTGTAACAGGGAACTCTCGAGTATTTACGTGTGCCAATACTTACTAATGAAGGGGAGAGGAGATGGGGTATCAGGTATAATAACATAGGCTAGTCGATAATCATCAAACAATGAACTATACAATCGACGGGATGGGTTCTAAAGCTTTTTATCTGATAACCATAGAGTATAACAACCGTTGTATATACTTGAAGTATATACAACGGGTGTTGAATATAATTATAATTTATGCGAACGACCTCTGACCTCTTTCAATTCCATTTTCATCCATTCATTCATGAAACATCGTTATATCACAGGGCAGGTTTTAATTGTACGCTTATTGCACTTTGTCAAAATCCTCTGATGGTGTCATTTCTTATTTATTTTGCTTCAATAAAGGCAACCTAAAATTTTGCTTCAAAACATTGTAGAAATTACTTGAATGTTAATAGTAATTAGTATGCGGCGGCTGCGAACTATTTATAGTCACGGCCTCGATCAAAAGTACTCGCGGAACTGCGCTAATTAAAAGTTCGTCTGCTCTACCTGAAAAAAAACACTTCGTAAAAATTGTAAACAAACGCAAAATTATTTGTTATATTGGGACTACAGCATAAAACACGGAAGAAAACTGGAACTATGTCAAAAAAAGAATAACTCTACTGAAACACCGTTTTGTTACTGTTAATAAAATAGTTGAAATTTATTTTGTTCCAGCGCAGTTACATGATGCAAGAAGTGCAATCGCACTTTACAATCGCCTTCATCCATTTTGTAATGTAAGGGACACAACTCTATGCGTCTTGTCCTATTTCTTTTGTCTCGTAGACTGGTTTTCTTTGGAGGCCCGTGGGAAGCATATATAAGTCGGGTAGACGCACGAGACGGGTGTCTGTTTGTTATCAGATAAAAACAATAAACATATAGTGTGTTTTTATATCTGTGTTATACAACTCGTTGAAATATGGTTTATTTTTTCTCGGCGAAGCCTCGAAAAAATAAACCATATTTCAACTCGTTGTATAACACAGATATAAAAAACACTATATGTTTATTGTCTATATATATGGTCCCATGAGTTCAACAATATTAATTATTGTAACATGGTCTAAGGTTTGCGTCTCGGAGCTTATGTTCAACCGTATATAACGTATATGTTCCAATAAGACACTACCCATAGCCCAAAACCTACACTGTGAAACACGAGAGGCTTATTTACTGCACTTGTGATCGTTAAAAGCTGCCTTGTTCAAGGCAAATTTCAACGATCAAAAGTTTTGTAAATAAACCTCTCGTGTCCCCACGAATGCACTGGATAAATAATCAATAAACCAGATAAACTCATTCCATTTTAGTTCAAATCGTAAATCGGTGTGTAATTTAAACAACACTTTATACGGAACACCGTCTGCTGCGCGTGTGAAAAATCCAGAAACATCAGGCGGCTTGCTAGTCACTCTATTGATGAAGCAATTACGAAACGGGCGACGTCATTTCAAATATTTCACGTGGTGTCGTCAGACAGTAACATTTGCTACTGGAGCCGTAAACATAAGAGAAACTTCGCCAGCTCTCATCCAGTCTGAGGGCGAGGATTTTACTCTTATTGAAACATGGCACCATCTGTAAAGCTTTAGCGTTGAAGGAGGCGTCATGTTGCTCTCAAGTTATATATATAATGGCAATACGGCTGAGCATCACATTACAATTTTTGATACGTTAAAAAATCTCGGTCTTAATTCATACCCAGCCAAGAGGTCCTCGGTTCGAATCCCACCTGCGGCTATCGCGCTGTATCCTTGGACACTTCACCCCATTTCCAACGTGGAAGCACGGTGGCGTTGTGTACTAAGGCGTACATCACGTCGATGGTTCACCTGACTTCCTTCAACCAATGCTAAACATGCTTGTGTGGAGTTAGTATGTTGAGGAGCTGACAGTTGCTCGCCGTTGTTCGGTGGTTCTGTTCGAGTACTCCGGCTTCCTCCACCCGTAAAACAGTCGTGGTCATGATTAGCCATTGTGCAGAAATATGTGACCCTAAAATACCAATAAATAACTCGCACCCACAGTCGCGTGCCCTTTTGACACTCCCGCCCCTTTTTATCTTCGGATGCTTCCGGCGCCCTTGCTTATTTTAATAACTCTCTTATGTGGGATGACCTTCGTAGCAGTAACTTCGTGGCCTCTCACTTTTTGAATACTACCACTGGATCTTTAGCCTGTACGAAGGGTGTCTCTCTCAAAACAAGGGGCTGCCAATAGGACGATACGCTGTCACAGCATCAACCACACAGGACAGTACTCGGACACATAGAGAACTTTTCTGACCGAGGGCCGATCATGGAACAGAGCACTTATCCATTCGGTCACAGCTGTCAGTTACACAGTGCCCAACCAGTAATGCAATATCAAAGTAATGTGATAAAATATATCTAGTTCTGTAACCATGCTAATTCTATAAAACGCAAAATTGTGTTGCATCTTCGGTAACACTGGGGCAAACAGTGCAGTGAAACAGGCTTTATTTACTTTCGACAGCCAGGGTCAACTCGTGTCAGAACGTTTTACGGGATGAGGAAGCCGGAGTACCAGGAGAGAATCACCGAGCAACAGAGAGCAACTGTCGGACGCCCAACGTACTAATTCCGCGCAAGCAGGGTTAGCATTGGTTGAAGACAAGTGTATCACCGACGTGCAGTACGCCTTAGTACACAACGTCACCGTGTCCCCACGTGGGTAATTGGGATGAAGAGTCTTGTCCAAGGACACAACGCGGTTGCCGCAGGTGGGATTCGAACAGAGAACCTTTCGGCTTGCAGCCTGCATCTCCACATACTGAGCTACGGCGCGCCCAATTCTGGAAAATACAGTTGTGAAAGTCTTATAATATTGGCTCTGTGGTGTAATAAATTTCCTTAAGAATGGATTTTTCACACGTCTTTCGAAATGTTTGATGGTCGACCCCAAGCTCTAAGACCACCAGTCTAATTCTCTAATGAATTCGACAATGTTTTATCCTTGAACCAGTCTAGACTTTAAATAGTCAATCCCTTGTGTTTAGTTCACCGGAATAGAATATTTCAGTTTGACGAAAAAGCGAACCTAAGGTTCGCTTTTCCGACCAACTGATATATTCCAGTTGATCCAATCTACAAATGTACCATTAACTTTCATTTTTTATGTCAACTCAAGAAATATTTCTTACTAGAAACTTGATTTGGCCGAATCTTTGACACTTACGCTGCCGAATGCGACAAGGTAGAACAAACGGTCCTATATTCTTCACATGCAACGCGCAGAGGTCCTCCATATATGGCTAAAGTGGGCGTGGCAGTAAACGGGTTAAGCAAATGGAATGTCAAAGGATATTTCCTATGGTTTCGATCGACCCCAGTGCTGCTTTGATACTGTTGACTACAAACTGTTTATTCAGATCATGTCTGATATATTTGATGTGAGGAGGAAAAAGCCTTAAACTGGATTGCCTCTTATCTCAGCAGTAGACCGTATGAAGTCCAAAAAAGGTAAATCGAAATCAGACACTGCCGATATTGACCAAGAGCACCACGCAAGGTATAACAAACGGTCCTATATTCTTCACATGCAACGCTAGCACGTTCAGTTCTTGTATCAATGACACCCAACAAATTGCTGGATTCGCATATGATCAATCATGGCCTCTATGACTCCTTCCAGGTGGAGCGAAGAGGTGCTGAAACTTTCCATCTGAATACATGTTGGAAAGGGAGAGAGCCTTTCCAACAAGTAGTATTTTAGAACATTTATGACATACTTGAAACCCTACCATCTGAGTAATTGTTGGAAAGGGCTCAGAGAGCCCTTTCCAACAAGTAATCAGATGATAGGGTTTCAAGAGTGTCATAAATTTTATAAAATTTCTTCGCATACTTGCGTACATAAAAGTTCGACACATATGGCTAAAGTGGGCGTGGCATATTTATTTATTTATTGGTGTTTGATAATTATGATTGAAGACACACTAAAGCTGTAGTTTTATGATGTATGTTGCGAAGTTACTCGCGGATGTGCCCCTTCCAAAATCCTGTGTCCATAGGTGAGTGGGCTCTGGTGGTCACCCAAACAAACGGATAAATTTGGCGTCGGGAATTTCATGTAAACGCCATTTGTGATAATTACATAGGTCTTGATTACAATACAGTGTATTGTTTCCCATTGACGACAGTACTAATCTTTCCTCCTCTCCCCATCTCATCAAGCTGATTTGGGCAAAAACAACCATCTATCCATTCAGTTTATCATCTCTTGAAAAAAATATACTGAAAAAAATACAGGTGGCCATGTGAATTTTGCCTTTAAATGTGGAGCTTCCTGTATTCCGTCCAGTTTCGCACTGAATGAAATAGACATATTTTTACTTAACCCACCCAATTTTTATCTTCTCTCATCCATTTCAGAAGACAATTGTCACCAATATTTTATATCTTTTCCAAAACATGCACTTTAAAATTGTATTCCCTCTTACAAGCTTAGTACATTTTTCACCGATCGGATAATTCTGCGAACTTTTATCCCCCCATTAAAGGCTGTTTGCACGAAAACTCTGCATTGTAACCTAAAATTGAATTGAAACCTTGTCACTTAAAGGCCTACCTGAGGTCAGGTGGATATAACTATCTAAGCTTCCCACAACCGACCAAGGGATTAACTGAGTGATGAAGGAAAAATGGTAAAACCATCTGGTGGTGGGCTTGGAAGTTTTTTTCGAATCAAGCTTTTCGGTCAAAGCAGGTCAGCCTGGTGCAGTAGCGTCATTCCAATATGTGGATATAATGATTTGCTGTAATGGTCTAAATTTAGCGTGCTTGATTGTGTACACACCTACTTAGTCAGAAGTTCACCCCGTCACCGAGGCAAAATACATTCAAGAATTTGGCATCTTCTTGCAAAACTTTATGTCAGTGAAGTAAGGACAAAGCCCCACCGTTGGCGATTTTAACAAACATTGCGATGGTTACTCTGTAATATCCTTCAAGAATTTGCAAGAATCTTTTTCTTCGGACCAACTGGTTCATGTTCCAACACAAAAATCCGGAAACACACTGGATCTGATTCTTATGAGGGAGGGGGCGCGGTGGCTCAGTTGGTAGAGGTGCAGGCTGCAAGCCGAGAGGTCCTCGGTTCGAAGCCCACCTGTGGCAACCGCGTTGTGTCCTTGGGCAAGTCACTTCACCCCGATTGCCTACATGGGGGCACGATGACGCTGTGTACTGAGGCGTACTGCACGTCGATGGTGCGCATGTCTTCAACCAATCTAACCCTGCCTGTGCAGCGGTTCAGAGTTACGATGTTGGAGAGCTGACAGCTGCTCGTCGTTACTCGGTGGTTCTCTCCGGGTACTCCGGCTTCCTCCACCCGTAAAACTGCCACGGTCATGATTAGCCATTGTGCATAAGAATGTGACCTTAAACACCAATAAATAAATAAATATTCTTATGAGGGAAGAAATGACTTTAACCCTTTGCAACCTCGTTTCCGGAACAGTATCGCCCTTGTGTACACTTACAATGGAGTGGGTCAGTCCAATATGGGACGAGATTATGCCTTGGATCGAAAACTCGGTCTTACGAGTTTAACCCTTTACCCAACGAATCGCCTGCATCCGCCCGCGTAATATGCAAATTCAGCAGTTGAAAAAATATTTTTCAAAAAATTTCAACAAAACCATATCATGTGACCCCTTGTTGGAACTAGCTCGAAGAGCTCGTTCCAACGAGGGGTCACATGATATGGTTTTGTTGAAATTTTTTGAAAAATTTGAAAAAATGATATTTAAAATAATAAATTTTGATATCGCCTGCGTTGGGTAAAGTGTTAAATGGTTAAAGTTTCCAATATACAAGTAGACTTGAACATTTCGGATCATGCATTTGTGATTGAGAACTCTCTATACATATCGACCACTTCTTAAAAAGAAACAAATGGAATTTCGCAAAGTCAAATCGATCGACAGAGAAGCACTTGAGGTGGATTTATGTAATTTTGTCGATCCACTTACATACAGTTAGATGATCTTCAGGACTTAGCAGTAGCCTACAACAAAAAACTAAGGGATACATTCGATAAACATGCGACTATGAAGACGAAACTCTTAAAGCAGCGCGAACCTGTTCCCTGGTTTGCACCACAGGCTCAGCATCTGAAACGGGCACTCGAAGGAGTGAGAGGCACTGGTTCAAACACAGAACTCCAGAAAACTGGCAAACTTCTGTAAGAGGCGCAATGTCTTTAACATACAACTAAGGGATATTTTCGATAAACATGCGCCTGTGAGGACGACACTCATGGTGCAGTGCAAACCTGTTCCCTGTTTTGCACCACATGTTCAGCATCTGAAACTGAGGCTCAAAGGAGTGAGAGGCAATGGCTCAAACACAGAACGCCAGAAAACTGGCAAACTTCTGTAAGAGGCGAAATGTCTTTTACAAACAACTGAGGGATATCTTCGATAAACATGCGCTATGAAGACGAAACCCATAGTGCAGCACGAACCTGTTCCCTGGTTTACACCACAGTCTCAGCTTCGGAAACTGACACTCGAGGGAGTAAAAGGCACTGGCTCAAACACAGAATGCTAGAAAACTGGCACACTTCTGTAAGAGGCGAAATGTCTTTAACAAACTAAGGGATATTTTCGATAAACACGTGCTATAGCTATAAGACGAAACCCACAGTGCAGCGCGAATCTGTTCCCTGCACTACACCACATGCTCAGCATCTGAAACTGACACTCGAAGGAGTGAAAGGCACTGGCTCAAACCCAGAACGCCAGAAAACAGGCAAACGTCTGTAAGAGGCGAAATGTCTTTAACCCTTTATCTAACATGAAAAGCAGACGACACTTGCAAAAAATATTCTTGAATAACTATTATTTTCATTTTTTGTCTCAAAAAACATAGGTTATGACCCCTCATTGGAACGAGCTCGACGAGCTCGTTCCAATGAGGGGTCATAACCTATATTTTAGAGACAAAAAATGAAACAATAATGAAAATTAACTGGCGATTTTTTAAATAGCGCTGGCCGGTTTTGGCCGTTACGTTAGGTAAAGGGTTAACAAACAACTAAGGGGTATCTTCGATAAACATGCGCCTATGAAGATGAGAGCCATAGTGCAACGCGAATCTGTTCCCTGCTTTACACCACATGCTCAGCATTTGAAACTGAGACTCGAAGAAGTGAGAGGCACTGGCTCACGCACAGAGCGCCAGAAAACTGGCAAACTTCTGTAAGAGGCGAAGTGTCAATAAGAACTACTCAAATAAATGTAAAACTGAATGTTTCAAAGAAAAAAATTGTCATGTGGAAATGACAGCCGAAATCGTTTGCTGTTGTTTCAAACGTAACATGCAAACGAAATTCAGTCTTATACCAGTAGGTTATTTATTATTATTATTATTATTTATTGGTGTTTAAGGTCACATACTTATGCACAATGGCTAATCGTGATCGTGACAGTTTTACGGGTGGAGGAAGCCGGAGAACCCGGGGAGAACCACCGAGCAACGACGAGCAGCTGTCAGATCCTCAACATTCTGACTCTGTTCAAGCTCCGCTCAAGCATGGTTACAACGGTTGAAGACATGTGCACCATCGACGTACAGTACGCCTTAGTACACGACGTCATCGTGCCTCCATGTAGGCAACAGGGACAAAGTGCCTTGCCCAAGGACACAGCGCGGGTCGTCCAGGACGGGGACCGGACTCGGGACCTCTAGCAAAGAAGTACAACAGTCTACCACTGAGCTACGGCGCTCCCTATACCAGTCGGTAAATCCAACGATGAATTAGTAGCTATTTTTTTCAACAATAAAGTAAGCTCTATTCGTGATGGACTAATTGATCACACACCATTGCGTCCCCTGAGTTCCAATGTGTTCTATGTGCCTACTGGCACATAGAACACATTGGAACTCAGGGGACGATTTGTACTTCTTAAAATGAATGTCCCTTCTTTGTCACTTTCTCTGTTGTAGATATTGAAGCGGTATCCGAGATAGTTATGAAGGCTAAACCAGCAACATGTGCTCTCGATCCCATTCTATCACAGGTAATCAATGAGCACTGTACCATCACGGCACCACTGATTTCTAAAATTATCAACCTTTCCTTTTTCTTCTGGGGTGTCTCCAGTTTGTTTGAAGAAAGCAATTGTAAAGCCTTTAATCAAGAACTCAAAGCATGAACCTAAATTGAAAAATTACAGGCCAGTCCAGCAACCTTAGTTTTCTTTCGAAACTTGTTGAGAATGCAAGTGCTTTGAGTTTTACAAGGCATTTAGAAGCAGATTGCTTATCAGAGTCAGAGTGCCAATAGGTCACGTTACAGCCCGTAAACCATGCTTCAAAAAGTGTATAATTACCTACCTATTTATTTATTTATTTACTGGTATTTTAAGGTCACATATTTATACACAGTTTTACGGGTGGAGGAAGCCGGAGAACCCGGAGAGAACCGCCGAACAACGGCGAGCAACTGTCAGCTCCCCAACATACTAACTCCACACAAGAAGGGTTAGCATTGGTTGAAGACAAGTGAACCATCGACGTGCAGTATGCCTTAGTACACAACGCCACCGTGCCCCCACGCGGGCAAGGAGATGAAGTATCTTGCCCGAGGACACAACGCGGTTGCCGCAGGTGGGATTCGAACCGAGGACCTCTCGGCTTGCAGCTTGCACCTCTACCTACTGAGCCACCGCGTTCCCATAATGACCTACTTAACACTTAGGCAATGAGACTATTGTCTCCCATTTTATGATGATTATCTGTACCTTCTGGCATGCGTAGATCAAACCTACCATCTGATTAATTGTTGGAAAGGGCTCAGAGAGCCCTTTCCAACAATTAATCAGCTGATAGAGTTTCAGGTATGTCATAAATTTTATTAAAGTTCCTCGCATACAGACGTACATAGAGGTCCTCCATATATGGATAAAGTGGGCGTGTCAGTAAACGGGTTAATCAAATGGAATGTCAAAGGATATTTCCTATGGTTTCGATCGACCTCAGTGCTGCTTTGATACTGTTGACCACAAACTGTTTATTCAGATCATGTCTGATATATTTGGCGTGAGGGGAAAAAGCCTTAAACTGGATTGCCTCTTATCTCAGCAGCAGACAGTATGAAGTCCAAAAAGTTAAATCGAAATCAGACACTGCCGATATTGACCAATGAGCACCACGCAAGGTAGAACGAACGGTCCTATATTCTTCACATGCAACGCTAGCACTTTCAGTACTTGTATCAATGACACCCAACAAATTGCTGGATTCGCAGATGATCAATCATGGCCTCTATGACTCCCTCCAGGCGGAGAGACATGGAACTGAAACTCCGACTGTCAATGAAATTTCTTCCACTTTAAATGATGAGCAAAGGATGTTGTCGAACATACTAAAAATGAATGAATCAAAAACCGAGGCAAAAGTGTTTGGGAGTAACAAGCGTCTCTCGAAACGAGCCACTGAATCAATCAATGTTCAGATCGAAAGATCAGATAACATGAAGCTCCTTGGTATACATTTTGGTGCCAGTCTGACAGTTCAGCATCATGCCTATCTGCTTATTTGATATATGATATGATTTATTTTCTAACTTATTTCCATTTTCATGGAGACAAGTTACAATGGTACGAAGAAAAAACAGTTATATATTGTACAGCACATGTCCGTGTCAAAATAGCCTGATAAATAATTATTCCATACTCTCTCTCTCTCTCTCTCTCTCTCTCTCTCCTTTCTCTCTCCCTCTCTCTCTCTCTCTCTCTCTCTCTCTCTCTCTCTCTCTCTCTCTCTTTCTCTCGCCCCTCCCCATTTCTCTCCCGCTCTTCCTCTCGCTCTCTCTCTCATTTATGTCTCCTGGTCCAGAGCCATCTTGACTGAGTTTTGGTGATGTCATGACACTCCCCAACACGCACCGCGGAGATACCTGGAGCGAGATAGAATTATACAGTACATTCACATGTGATGCTGAAAGCTAGGGTATCGTCGTGTGCTATGTTTAAACTTAAGCAACTCAGACCTTATCTCTCTGACGGAACACATGTAAGAAATTGACCAATGCCTGTTTGTTTTCATTCTCATGGACTTTGTCAAAACTTATTTCTTATCAAGAATTTATTTATTAATTAAAATGACAACATTCACTTGTACATCTTCAAACTATACATGTAAATTCCATATGTCATCTTATATCATATACATGGTGAATGGAGTGAAATAAAAAGCTATAATGATTAGTTTCACTAACTGTGGCAATATCTTGATTGTTTCAATGTGAATTAAATAGTAAGTGACTGGAATGTCTATAACTGGAGCACAAAAGTAGTTATGCGTACCTTCGTGAATGAATGGACTTCACATTACATTAATATCAGTCTGCGCGCAAACACCTCGAAAAGTGGGTAAACAAACAGTTCAAAAGAGAGTCGAATTTCTTTCAGAATTTGACTGGTGGCCTGTGGATTTCGATCAAAGCCTGCTACGATTTCCGCCTTATTGCCCTTGATTTAAAGGATCTACAGAACGATAGATATTTAGACGACAGTTTGAATTATCTCGAATGTTCATGCTGCTGATTACTGTCAAAAATTAGAATAGTTTCGTCTGACTTATAGCGAGGTTTACAAGTTGGTTTGAAGACTGGCTATCGATTCTTATAAAAATTAGGCCATTAACCCTTTACCTAACACAAAAGAAAGACGACACTTGTAAACAAAATCCTTGAATAACTATTTTTTTTCAATGTTTTGCATCAAAACCATAGCTTATGACCTCTCATTGGAACGATCTCAACGAGCTCGTTCCAATGAGGGGGTCATAAGCTATGTTTCTGAGACGAAAATGAAAAAAATAATGAAAATTGAATGGTAATTTATTTTTTGTGAATAGAGCTGGCCGGTTTTGGGTGCTAATTGAGTAAATGGTTAAAATATCTTGTTCCTCAAGTACCTCACCGTGGTTTTGAGACCGATTCACAATAAAGTATGAGTTTAGACCTCAAGTACTCTACGGGGTTCCCGCGGGACCTTGGATTCAAGGAACGGCATTAAATTTGATTAAATGCCGCTGAAGGCCATGAAATCATGGAAAATGGACCAGAAGGCCTTAAAAACTCTTGAATGTTCACAAAATAAGAAGCCGACAGAGCGCTTTATCACAACCTTATATTTTTATACGTCATAGTTCGTTAAAGCGTAGTCCTAACAATACTATCCGGTCATTACTCCCTCCTCCAAACTTGCCTTGAAGAGAAGTGGGAGGAGGGGATTAACGACCAGATGGTTCTGGTTTGAACTAGTGAAGGCGTGGGCATCTAACATTCTTGAATTTGACAACTTAGGACCTTGAAAAATGCTGAAAAATGTTGGGATACAGCCTTGAATAGCAGTAGCAGTGTACGTACCCTTTCACCCCCAGGTTTCAGGAACCCGGACAGGACAACAGAAGTGGCATCATGTCAACCAGTTACGCCACGTCAGGTATTCATGGTAGCACACGCATTTGCAAAATGTTAAAACCTTCAGGTTTCAGGGACCCGGAGGGGGCAACAGAAGTGACATAATGGTCACGTCACCCAGTCACGCCACGCCGGTTTTCATGGGAGCACACCTTTCCTTGAGTTCCAATGTGTTTTGTGTATCAATAGGCACATAGAACACATTGGAACACATTGGAACTCAGGGGACGACACGCATATGCAAAATGTTAAAACCCCCGCGAAAATATAAAGGCTTCCATTGTAATTTAAAGGTTCTCACGTCAAATATTTATTGCCCCTCCTTGTCCTTCCTTTGTAAATATACCGGACAGCGAAGTCACGTGGACTATTCATCGACTCCAATACGAAGTATACTCACCTACGGATGTAACTTGTTAAAACTAGTCAGATAGCGCTTCCAAACAGACGGAAAAGTTGAACTAAAATTTTATCTTATTCCGTCTCATTTCCCATATTCGCCACACGCAACATTTTTCATGCATTGCATTGATGTAATCGCATCTTTACCCTTATTCCGAAGAAATCCACCTCTTATTTCCACCACGACACTTTTTGAAAGACAAACACAAAGAAAAATTAAACGAACGGCTACTACAGTGCTAAATAATCAGAATATTGTGTTGGTAAGAAAATACAAAAAAATCCTTTAAAAGAGTCTGTTTAAACATGATTGTTATTCTCTCACGAGTATTGTAGGTGCATAATCGAGGATGGCTGTTTTACTGTTATGATTTTTATCAACAGATTGGTGTCTTGACATTAACTTCCAACCCCACATCGTTGAACTACGTCTGTTCACCCTATATAGTACGTGGAGAGTGGATTGTAACTTCTTATGCTTTGCAACAAATTTGCAATTTTTACTCGAGTGGAATCTCCACTCTGCTGGTGATTTAGTGATAATACACTCTCCACGTTCCGTATATAACCAGCGTGCATTGTAGAATGTTAATCGTACACAAATCGTCCCAACAAACAATCGTCTAAGTATACGAATCGGTTATTTATTTATTTATTTATTTATTTATTTATTTATTTATATTTATTTATTTATTTATTTATTTATTTATTATTTATTTATTTATTTGGGTTTAACGACACTTTCGACAGTCAGGGTCAGTCACCTCGTGTCGGACAATTTTACGGGTGAAGGAAGTCGGATTACTCGCAGAGAACCACCGAGCAACGGCAAGCAACTGTCAGACTCCGCAACGTACTAACTCCACACAAGCATTGGTTGAAGACCAGTGCACCACCGATGTGCAGTACGCCTTAGTACACAGCGTCACCGTACCACCACGTGGGCAACCGATATTAAGTGCCCTGCCCAAGGACACAACGCGGTTAACCATGGTGGGGATCGAACCATGGAGCTTTTGGTTTGAAGTCCATTGCCGTTACCACCGAAACACCTCGATCCCATACGAATCGGTCTTCTGAAAACAATTTTGTGAACAATGTTACAGTACAACTGTCTATTTTTTTCTGTTCGGTACTTATAACTACTTTCAGCGTATGTTGGCGATAAGATAAAAGGACGACAACATCAACATAAAGTCCAGTTTAGAGAGTGGTGGCCGAGTGGATAAGTGCGCTAGTCTGTCATGCCAGAGGTCCTCGGCCGGGAAAAGTTCTCCAGGTGTCCGAATACTCTCTGTCAGCATCAATTGTGAGGTCGATGCTGCCACAGCGTTCCATCCTATCGGGTGGTGACGTAAAATGGCTGCCCCTTGTGCGGAGAGGGACACACTCCGTGCAGGCTGAAAATCTCTTCGTAATATTCGAGAAGAGTGAGGCCACGAAGTTGCCGCTACGAAGGTCATCCCACATCTCGCGCCACTGGGCCAACTAAAGACGTGAACCCTTAACCTAACATGAAAAGCAGACGACACTTGCAAAAAAAAAATTCTTGAATAATTAATTTTTTTAATTTTTTGTCTCAAAAACATATGTTATGACCACTCGTTGGAACGAGTTCGACGAGCTCGTTCCAACGAGGGATCATAACCTATGTTTGTGAGACAAAAAATTAAAAAATAATGAAAATTAACTGGCGATTTTTGCGAAGAGCGTTGGCCGGTTTTGGCCCTTACATTGGGCAAAAGGGTTAAGATTTAATCCTAACATGAAAAGCAGACGACACTTGCAAAAAAAAAATTCTTGAATAACTAATTTTTATCATTTTTTGTCTCAAAAACGTAGGTTATGATCCCTCGTAGGGGAGCGCGATGGCTCAGTAGGTAGAGGTGTAGGCTGCAAGCCGAGAGGTCCTCGGTTCGAATCCCACCTGCGGCAACCGCGTTGTGTCCTTGGACAAGACACTTCATCTCCATTGCCCGCGTGGGGGCATGATGACGCCGTGTACTAAGGCGTACTGCACGTCGATGGTACGCATGTCTTCAACCAATCTAACCCTGCCTGTGCTGCAGTGCGGAGTTACGATGTTGGGGAGCTGGCAGCTGCTCGTCGTTGCTCGGTGGTTCTCTCCGGGTACTCCGGCTTCCTCCGCCCGTAAAACTGTCACGGTCATGATTAGCCATTGTGCATAATAAATATGTGACATTAAACATCAATAAATAAATACTAAATAAATATGATCCCTCGTTGGAACGAGCTCGACGAGCTCGTTCCAACGAGGGGTTATGACCTATGTTTTTGAGATAGAAAAATGAAAAAAATAATGAAAATTAATTGCCCATTTTTCAGAATAGCGCTGGCCGGTTTTGGCCGTTACGTTGGGTTAAGGGTTAATATGAGTTGCATAATTTGCTCACCAATCCTTGTGAAACAGATAAGCTTAACAAATAAAACTAAAAACATTCAATCGTTTAAACGTAAGGTCAAGCTCCCGGGTAACCAGTCTAACCCTGTTAAGAATTCGAGCTAATTGTTAGCCCACTTTTCGTGGCGTTTGCGTGTAGACTATCGTTCATTTAATGTGAAGCTCTCTACCACAACGAAACACAGATATTCTTTCGCGACCCAGTTATACATATTCCAAACAATTAGTATTTAATTCACATTGAAGTAATAAGATACTGGCATAATTAGTGGACCTTCGCAGCGTTACCATAAAACTAGAGCTGTGGTGAGACTTCATTCATAATGATAAAGTCATTAAAATTCGGTCAAATCAATTCTTGATTGAGAACCTTTTCTTGTGTCGATTATAAATAAATGAGTATTTATGGTATTTTTAGATTGAATCGTGTGGAATATTTCAGTCGGTCAGAAAAGCGAACCGTAGGTTCGTTTTTCCGACCAGCTGAAATATTCCAGACAAGCACAGAACGACACGCGCGTGTGAATGGGTTTATCGATATTGCACGAGGTCAGCGCGGAATGATAAAACTAGAGGCCGCTGACCTCGAGTTTTATCCTTCCGCGATGGCACAAGTGCCATATCAATTAACCCATTCACATACGCATGTCGTTTTGTGTTTATTACACGCCTTCACGTCCATAAAAAAGAATAATTATTAGAAGGACACTCAACAATTCATTTGACAACTATCAACAAAAAGAACACATTTTATCTCCAACCAAATTTGCGTACTCATACTCTTCTTCTTCTTCTGGTCATTCATTATCCCCGACATAATAAGAACACTTTGGCCAGCCGCTGATTTGTCGCGGTTCTCGGATGAGAAGGCCTTGGTTACTCCTGTACACACAACTGCCTCCCTATTCCCACGCTTCTCCTCTCTTCCCAACACTCAGAGACGAACTGTTTGATGACATCCCTTGCCCCATTCTTCCCAATCTCTCCGATTAGCATATTAACCCTCTCCTTTGAGCCCCCCCCCCCCCCCCCCAACCACATGTCCTTCATTCTCCCATCCCACTTCCCCATTATACCCAGTGGATCTTATTCTTTTAGACTGGTACTTTGGGCATTCTAGAAGAAAGTGTTCTAGAAGAAAGTGTACCAGGGTCTCCACCATGCCCAAAATACACATCTGGAACTCTTTTTCACTGTTTTCCCCCAATTTTTCCCCTCAGCTCCAGGGATCGCGACCTCAGCTTGAACAACAGTGACCCCCCAAATGTGCCACCGCCATATATCGACTCTATTATTTCTTCACTATTTTCGTACACATTAAATTCGTCATATCCTTCAATTTTAGACATTTTATTATTTTGTTATTTCGCAATCGGTTCATTTTCGGGTGATCAATTGTCTGCTCAACGATTTCCGTTCGGCACATATGTGCGGAATGGATTTTCATTTTCCGCATGGTTTAGTGTTGCTGCCAATGGGGATTTCATCATAGAACAAGCGCGTAATAAAATTTAAGCTAACATTGGCGATTGAGTATTTAAGGACTGGACTGGTTCAGGCCACAACTACGTCGAAACAGAGATGTGGCTAGAGGGTTTTAGTTGGGTGGGGGGGGGGGGGGGGGGGGGTCACCGGTGTAAATTCCAACTGTGAGTGGTTTCGATATTTGGTTGCACTGCAGCGTTGGGTGATATCTTTTAACCCTTTAACCAACGAATCGCCCGCATCCGCCCGCGTAATATGCAAATACAGCTGCTGAAAAAAATATTATTTTTCGAAAAATTTCAACAAAACCATATCATGTGACCCCTCTTTGGAACGAGCTCGTCGAGCTCGTTCCAAAGAGGGGTCACATGATATGGTTTTGTTGAATTTTTTTTGAAAATTTAAAAAAAGATATTTAAAATAATTAATTTTGAAATCGTCTGCGTTGGGTAAAGGGTTAAAGTGATATACACATGCTTATGAACTCTTCCGAAAATTTTCACTAGTCCTGAAACGGAAAAAGCATCATATATAATGCGTCTGGGTAAAAAAAATTTACCGCATTTATGTCAGAGTCGAAATTTTGAGGCCAATGTCAATTTTAGAGTAGGAAATTTGAATCTCAAGTTTCCAGTTGGAAATAAACGATCAAAAATTTCTCATCAAGTTGGAATTTTAATATTTTTCATGAACAATGTTAATTTATTGATTCCAACTATTCGATTTTTGACCTCGGAATTTCCAGCTATTGAAAAAAATACCACTAGCTGGGGGTGTGGAGGGGAGGGGGTGAGGCAATTTCCAACAACGGGGATCGGGCAACCGTTTTTTCAAAAAAAAATAAGCTGTATTAACTATTCGTCGAGAAAAATTCGTTCGATTTCATGAAATTCGGCGTAATATCCGATTGTTAGTGTAAAAAGGTTATGAGGTAAAAACTCGACCACTGATAGTCTCCGCACGCGTATTTATAATTGTTCCGATAACTTTCAAGTCATAGCTATTAGACCAACCCACTGAGATATCTAATTACCAATTATTTGTTCAGCTCGAGGTTAGAAATGACAAATTTAGATCACTAAAAGATTTTTGTGCCTCGAGGTCTTGCATGTTTCAGAAATTGATGTTGGAACACAGACGGTCGTGAGAACCTGGTTCGTGAGCTGTCATCAAATAAAACAAACATTATAAAAATCTTTTTCCGAAAGGAAGAGCTGTGACGTCGACCTTTAATAGTATTCAGTACCACTGCAAGGAAGCCTCGTCCAGGTTTTTCCATTTCACAAATAGGAAAAAAGATGTTCTTCATAAATAAAGACTGTTCGCACTGCACTAGATATATAAGGGACGTTTCTGTTCGTTTGTTTAATAGAGGTTGGGGGCCCTTTCGATATCTATAACACAACCCAAACCCAGGTATCAAATCACGTTTATCCAATCGTTTATAAATACGCTGTCTGTTTTAATTATTCATCTGCTTAACACCACCAGAAGACGGCACTCGCAAAGCATTCTTGGATGACTAAAACTTCTCCATCCCTAACTTTTTTTCGTCATGAAAATCGATCTTCGATAAAGTTATCTCCCTTGAAAGTATTAGACATGTGAGGAAGGTCCAATTAAAAAGCAATTAATTGGTGAGAAAACACCTGTCATATCAGTAGTAAATAAAACCAAATTTCTTTTTGTTGCTTTAAAAACCGAAAACAACAGACAGCTCTCGGAGCTGTCTGTTGTTTTCGTTTATTAAAATTTATAAAAGGAAATTTGGCTTTTTATAGGAATCCAATTAGATGTAACTACTTCTGAAATAATCCACCATAAAGAATATGTATAGCAAATGTGTGTTTACAGTAATTTGCAAGTTTTTATTCTTCCTAGGAAAAAAATAACAAATCTTAGCTCCTAGACTCTTTCCGAAAGGAAGAGCTGTGACGTCGACCTTTAATAGTATTCAGTACCACTGCAAGGAAGCCTCGTCCAGGTTTTTCCATTAACAGAAATGATCGTGTCTGTATTATATGCCACGGTGCGCACACTGTTGACAAGATGAACATGAAAAAAAATTACAGAACATCAAAAGATGTGCACACACGGAACCCCCCCCCCCCCCCACACACACCCAACCACCCACCCACCCTACTGTACATACCTATACATACATATACATTTTTTCCAATTGTTAGTGTATTTCGCTGAAACAGATTTGGTAACATAATATGTAATATTTCGTATACTCTCTTGTGTCTCCTAGCCACGTGAGATTGTACGGATGATTGTAAAATAATAATAATAATAATAATAATAATAATAATAATAATAATAATAATAATGAAATTTTATAAAGCGTAAAATCACAAAGTGCTCTAAAACGTTGTACAGTTAAATAAACAATGAGCTCATGACTATCAAGGCAATATACAGACTGAGAAAGATGCGAAGGCCAGCAGGTCACATACCATCAAAAGCCTCTCTGAAAAGATGTGATTTTAAATTTTTTTGAATTGGTTGAGATCTTTCGATCCCTGAACCTGAACTGGTAAATTATTCCAAAGTGCAGGTCCAGCGAAAGAGAAAGCTCTGTTATTCACAAAAGTGGACCTAGAGAAGGGTATCTGAAGCTTGATTTGTGAGGAGAGGCGCAAATTCCTTTCAGGTTTTTTAATTGCCAGAAGGTCTTGTAAGTACTTATGTGCCCAGCCATGAATGCATTTAAATACCAAAACCAAAATTTTGAAAATAATCCGCTGTCGTACAGGGAGCCAGTGCATTTTTTTAGTAGTGGTGTTATATGATCATAGCGTTTAGAGACTGTGATGATACGTGCAGCTGTATTTTGAATATTCTGTAGTTTTGAAATATATGACTGTGGCAACCCGATAAGAAGTGAGTTGGAAAAATCCAAGTGGGATGAGATAAAAGCACGAACTACATTTTCCAATGACTTAGTGGAGAGGTAACGACGAAGATAGCTCAGGTTCCTAATTTGCATGAAACAGCGCTTGCAAATAGTATTGACATTTTCCTCCATTGATAGATGAGAGTCAAATATAACACCAATGTTACGAGCACTGTTTGATACATTTTGTGTAGAATTTCCGATAACAAGTGACTTGATATGCAAATTTGATGGACTCTTTGAACGCGATATGACTAGTACCTCGGTCTTATCATCATTCATTTTAAGTCTATGACAGGCCATCCAGTCCCTAACCTTGTCTACACAGTCTTCCATCATCGCAACTGAAGCAATAGGGTCAGATCCAATTGAAGGGTCTACTGACAAATACAACTGAGTGTCATCAGCATACAAATGGTAAGGAACACCGATCTGCCTCAGCAACTTTCCCAATGACACCGTGTAAAGTGTAAACACTATCGGCCCAAGAACGGAGCCCTGTGGAACTCCACACGTTAATACTTTACTGTCAGAGTTCGTTTTAGAAATGGTTACTTGTTGTTCACGTAATGAGAGAAAAGATTGCAACCAAACAAGAACTTTTCCGTTGATTCCAAGCTGTTGCATTGTGGATAAGAGAAGGGAATAATCTACTATTATTCGATGTCGTGGCCTCTGCAAAATATCACCAAATAAACCATTGGAAAAAAGAAAAGATGGTGCTTTGACATCGAATAATAGTAGAACACTCAAACTGATTGTTAAAAAATTGTAAAAAGGCGGTTTCTGTATTTTTATACTACTCTACAGAAATATGTCAAAAGTTTGTGAAATGATGCGTGCAGTGAGGATACAATCTCGCTAACATTATATGAAATTCTATTTCCCTCAGTGTTAGATTTATTGATGCGGAGGAGGGGGAGGTGGTAACTTTCCTGTAAATCGGAAATTGTCAGCCATTATTTGTTGCCTCAAAATCATAGCTTTGGATGCCTCAGTGGGTTGACCTCTACTACGAACGCGTTTCAATGAGGTGTCAACAGCTAAGTTTTTTGAACAAAATTTGTAAAATATTAAAATTTTAACAGCCATTTTGGTGAATATCTTCTTCTTGGTATGACTGTTACGTTTGATAAAGGGTTGATAGACTCTGGCCCTTTTATGCCGATAAAACAGACGAGGTCTCTGCCACAGTTAAAAGCACTTTTCTGCTTCCGAAGTTTCAGCGATCACTTTTGTTCACTAATTGATCCTTGTTTGGCATAAAACATCTTAATCAACTGAGATGAGGCAAACGACTTTCTTATTGGAAAGAAGGAATGGCTTATTCCTACAGATCTGTATTACTAATCCTCCCTACACATGCTGAGTGGATTCGCCCACTTTGTTGTAGATTCTATTATTTAGGATGCCACCATTCTGGTGTATAGGGCTGAACAAGGTAACGAGTAAATCGGTCAACAGCTCATCCCAGAGAGCGAATGAATCCATATGTAAACAAGGTGACATAAGTTTATTAACATCAACGGGTAGACTTTTATTGACTGTGGTCACACATGAATAAAACGTGTTGGGGTGTCAAGGCCTTCACAACCCCATGTGGGACGATTTTGTTTCTTTTTTCCGGTAGTAAATACGTGGGTGGAGGAAGAGAGGGTATCGGTAGAGAACAATCTAGCGGCGATTACAGACCACCAGACGTTTCAAAGCACCAATCAGGTACAAGAAAGGCGTGACCTAAGGTCACATTGCTTAAAAGCACACCATTATCCCGCTCTCTTATTTGAGCCAGCGGGAGTTAAATAGTTTTGCTCAACTACACAGTGGAGTATGTACAAATGATTTGACGCTGTAATGGCCTGGAACCAGTCTATCCCCAAAATAGTCCCCCGATTCGATTCGATCGGTTGGAGTACATCAGTTGGTCGAAAAGCGAACCGTTGGTTCGCTTTTCGACCAACTGAAATATTCCATCCGACTGAAGTGAAAAAAAATCGATAAACGTTCATTTTCTTTGAAGCAATGTAAGATGTTTCTCAATCAATGATTTGATGACGTTTACCATCACAGATGACAACTGCTGTTTTATGATAACGCCACGTAGATCCACTAATTCGGTTAATATCTTGATGTTTTCCAGGTGAAATAAATACTTGTTGATGAGAATATCCATAACTGGAGCAGGAGAGAATATTTGTGAATCTTTGTGAGTTAAGGGACACCACACTGTATCAACGGTCGTCTGTGCGCAAACTCCACGAGAAGTGGGTAAACAAACAAACTACCAAAACAGGGTCGAATTGCAAAAAGAATTAGACAGGTGAGCTGAGAATTTGGCAATGCAGGCACCCCCCGATCAGGAATGAGCGAACAAATTTCCGGCCACAAGTACAATGCATTAACCAATGAGCACCGCGCCTTTGACAAAAAAAGAATAGGCAACTTAAAAATCATGATTTTCTGGAAAACATCAAGAGTGATGGTTTCCTGAGAACTGCGTCATCGTCAATACACCTCCATCAAACCTTTACTGAATGTAACGGGGAATATACAGCTAACGTTATTAACAAAAAATGACAAGGGAGCGTGCTGGATACCCGGTGCTTCATTTAAGAATTGAATGCAATCCTTATAATTACATTCCGTAACTGTTTAAACTACCTTTTACCAAACAACAAAGTAGAAAGACGAAATAAAACATGTACGAACGAACGAGGCGAAAAACCACCCTCACACAAAAAATAAAGCGCACAACTCTTATTTGAGCGCTGTTTTTCGGCATTGACCCAAATTTTTCAAATTGCCGTCTTTCGCAACGAAACTTGGAATGTTCAAAACAATTTTAACGGGCTTTATGCCACAGCTGGGAAATGTCACCGAAGAAACAGCAGCGGAGTTGATCACTGAGAGAGGCGCTAAAAGTTAAAAACCCGCCCAAACACCGCCCGAATTACATTCTGTCAACTGCGCTCTACCGTAAATACGGGTCAAAGTTCGACAAAATGTATTCATTGGAAAATGAATTACATTTGGTCATGACGTTTTCATCCAGCTGACCAATGGGAATTGAGTATTTGGACCCAAAACGCATGACTGCATTAACAATGTAATTATTAATTAAATATCTGTTGATTAGTCCTGTAATAAGTATTTTGAATCTAATATTAATACATCCGTTGAAACTGCCCAACCGTGGAAAGTGACCACTCCATGGCGGTCGAACTGTAGCAAAATATATGACGACAAATCAGACCAAAATGTACCCACTCGTACAATTATTCGGGGTGGTGGGAAAGAATTACTGGAAGCCTAATTAACATATTATTTCAATTAATTCACATCCTGGTTCTATAAACTAAAATCAATAAGAAAGATGCGAGACTTCGTTTCCTGAGTTCCAATGTGTTCTATGTGCCAGTAGGCCAATAGGCAAGTAGGCACATAGAACACATTGGATCTCAAGGGACTACTTGTTTGCAGGCGCATTCGTTGAACACACCCAACATGATGCCATCCGAATGCATTGGCCGACATGGACGTTCAGTTCACATAGATTTTTCTCCTCCAGCTATACGTGAAACATACGCGTGTCCCGGGTGAGACAGCAGGGTGGGATATTTCAATGTACTCCATGTGACAAACTCATTTGCAAATTTTATTAGGTCGCCGGATCTGAAGGTGGGAAAGGGGAAATCTCACCCTCGGGGCAAGATATCTGAACCAAACCCTCGGCAAGCCTCGGGTCTGGTTCAAATATCTTGCCCCTCGGGTGAGATTTCCCCATCCCACCTCCAGACTCACCGAGGATCATAATAATCCCGCTCTCCGAACGATATCGAGTGCTTGATGGGACTTGACACCGAACAATGGAGAGGTCACTAAGAGTAACTAGGTTCGTACCAATGCATCAATCCCTAACCACTAATCTACCAATGGCTTTTGTGGTGGAAAACATCCCGCAAATGCATCTTGGCAATGAAAAAAAACGCAGGCCCCAGTCCCAACTTAGCGTCACTTACTTCCTAAATCTGAACCATTTGGACACAGTCTGTTTGCAACTACACTTCCTTCCAAGGGGTGACAAGTAGACAGCAAATATGGCTATGCCCTACAGTATAATATTTACAAAGCTTATGAAATATATGTGTTTGCAACCATTACTGTAATTGTAACCATTCATGTCGGACCCACACTGGTGTCCTTGGGCAAGGCATTTAACCCCGATTGTCCGCATGGGGGCACGATGACGCCGTGTACTAAGACGTACTGCACGTCGATGGTACGCATGTCTTCAACCAATCTAACCCTGCCTGTGCTGCAGTGCGAAGTTACGATATTGGGGAGTTGGCAGCTGCTCGCCGTTGCTCGGTGGTTCTCTCCAGGTACTCCGGTTTCCTCCACCCGTAAAACTGTCACGGTCATGATTAGCCATTGTACTTAAGTATATGACCTTAAAACACCAATAAATAAATAAATAAATAAATAAATAAATAAATAAATAAATAAATAAATAAATTAATTAATTAATAAATAACCATTCATGTATTCTATGAATACATTATCTGAATCTAAGAACTAAAACAATGTAAGAAACATATTCTGTACAATATATTCTCTTGCCTGCACCGTAAAATAATTTGGAGTTTTTTAAAATATATTTTTTTATATATCACAATAAAATACAGGCTACTTGTAGACAATTATGAATTATCACAGAAAACATTTCCAACAATTCAGTATTTCGTCGCCTGAGTGTTAGAATGTTCTATGTCCCAAAGGGGACATAGAACATTCTAGCACTCAGACGACGATTTGTCAATTTCGAATATCGGTCTCGGGACGAGTTGTAAATGTAAACTAACATACTGACTGGCTGAGTCAGTTGTAACATTTTACAGGGGTTGACGTTGGCTCAATTGATTGGTTGTCGTAAACCCGGGATCGACTCCTGTCGAGGCCACCGTCCAAAAAACCCCACAGTTTTCAATCCAGTGGGGCGGTGTTAGGGTGATGCTTGGTGGAATTCCTGTTGACAGGCGATATAAATTAAATTCAAGCAGTTGCGTCTCCTCGGATCTTCCATTAATAGAGATTCCTTTGATTAAAAGCTGGGACCATAGACCATTATAATAGTAATCTGTTCCAGTTGCATTGGATGCTAGGTCAAACGATCCACGGGTAAATTTTACAATACAATACAATACAGGCACAGGCTACTTGTAGACAATTAACGAATCATCACAGAAAACAATTCCAACAATTCAGTAATTGTCAGTTCTCGAATATCTGTCTCGGGACGAGTTGTAAATGTAAACTAACATACTGGCTGAGTCAATTGCAACCTTTTGGGGGGGGGGGGGGGGGGGGGTTATCGTTCACTGTCAAGAATATAGGTTCTCTTTAGAACCAAAACTGGTTCTAATCTTGTCCCTGAGATTGAACCAGTTCTGTTTAAACAGTATTTATTTCAAATCAAATAAATTTATAAAGATTAACATTAAATATTTACAGAATTAAACATAAATTGAGGGGGTTTCAGCCGTAAGTTTAGAGCTTATACGAGGTTGTCTCAAATCGCTATTAAGCAAAGGAGAGATGAACAGCTGGCATATCGAACCAGTTTTGGTTCTATACAGAACCAAAACTGGTTCGATATGCCAACTGTTCATATCTCCATCGTTTCAAAATGTTTGGCGACTGCGTTGAATAAGCTCCAAGTTTACTGCTGAATCTACTTCAGTTTATGTAATATTCTGGTAAAATTGAATGCTAATCTTGGTTAAATTTATTTGATTTGAAAAAAATACTGTTTAAACAGAGCTGGTTCTACCTCAGGGACAAGATTAGAACCAGTTTTGATTCTAAAGAGAGAACCTATATTTGTGCAGTGTTGGCTCAGTTGGTATGGTGGCAGAGCATTTATGGTCAGGGATTGGGTGTCGTAGACCAGGGATCGACTCCCGTCGAGGCCACCTTCCAGAAAACTTCACAGTTTTCAATCCAGTGGCGCGGTGTTAGGTTGATGCTTGGTGGAATTCATATTGGCATAGGCGATATAAATTAAATTCAAGCAGTTGCATCTTCACGGATCTTCCGTTAATTGAGATTCATGTGTACAAAAGCTGGGACCACTAGGACCATGGACCATTATTTTGGGGTTTTTTTGTATTATATTTTTAAGTTTCCCGATCACCGTACCCTTTCTGAATGAATGTATCCACTTTTTACCAATAAAGAACAGAATTCCAATTTCTAGTGGTAGAAACTGCGATTAATATGAACTGGATTGTGGAATTCCAACTTAGATTGGAGTTCCAACTTGGGATTAATTAGAATTTCAACTTTGACTGTAGAAAATTAGATTAGGCAATTAATGAAGCTGGCCTCAATTTCTACAATTATAGATTGGAACTCCAGTTACTACACTGCAAAAAATAAAGGTTCTCTTTAGAACCAAAACTGGTTCTAATCTTGTCCCTCAGATGGAACTAGTTCTGTTTAAACAGTATTTATTTCAAATCAAATAAATTTATAAAGATTAACATTAAATATTAACAGAATTAAACATAAATTGAGGGGGTTTCAGTCGTAAGTTTAGAGCTTATACGAGGTTGTCTCAAATCATTATTAAGCAAAGGAGATATGAACAGTTGGCATATCGAACCAGTTTTGGTTCTATACAGAACCAGAACTGGTTCGATATGCCAACTGTTCATATCTTCTTTGTTTCAAAATGTTTGGCGACTGCGCTGAATAAGCTTCAAGTTTACTGCTGAATCTACTTCAGTTCATGTAATATTCTGTTAAAATTGAATGCTAATCTTGGTAAATTTATTTGATTTGAAATAAATACTGTTTAAACAGAACTGGTTCCATCTCAGGGACAAGATTAGAACCAGTTTTGGTTCTAAAGAGAACCTATATTTTTTTTGCAGTGTACGTGGGATGGATTTGGTAGGTTCGATGGTTAAGGGTTTATGGATAGGATTATCTGGAATTATCAGCTCTTTGTTTTGTTCGTTACTCTGTCTGTTCTGCTGAGCAGAGACACAAAAGATAGCGTAAATCATGTCCAGACATGTTGTAAATAACAAAGTGCCTATACCTCCGGAATGCCTTCAAGGGAAAATCTTATTCAGTGGTAATTGGCATTGAAATTCCTCTTCAAAAGCCACTCCGGACATGGCGTAGGATGTCTCTCGGTGTTTGTGACATGTCTATAATTTTTCACTTACAAACATCTCAGAAAATCAATGGTTTGAACCAGCAGTGTTCTGCTGATATCGGCATTCATATTATCGATATCAGTCTGCTCATACGGAAATCGAAATTTCTAAACTCTCTCACAGAAGTGCTCTCAACTTTATGTTACGTTAAAAAGGCAGCTGGTCTCTATATAAAGATTAAGTAATGTTTATCACTCAACCCAGTGTTTAGTCAATGTTTATTCCATGGGAACTGAGAAGGGGGGGGGGGGGGGATTGCGGGATCAACGATCGTGATCATGATTCGTCCCAGTAGCCAGAGTTTTTTGATCTGAAAATACAACAAGACGGCATTTAGCGCGGAGTTGATTTTTTAACTGGTAGAGCGCTAAATTATTTTTGGTAATCCAAATTTGTCCACGTCTCTTTGCCTTGTTACAATTTATGGGAGAGTGCCTAATGGCACTCTCCCATAAATTTTAACAAGGCAAATCCTCACAGACTAAATAATTTCAATTCAAAAATTATATAACGCACATCCATAGAATATGAAGCCATTAAGTTGCAGCACCTGCACTTTAAAATAAAGCTCAAATATGGGCTTCCAGCACTCTACCAGTTAATATTTGGACGGATAAATTAAAGAGGGAGTATTTTTGCAATCAAATGTGTGAGGGTTGTCATGGTTTCCACACTGATGACATACTTAGCTTTTATAAGGATTATGCTGCACTAGGTATGTTTGGTGAGGCAGTGTTCTCATAAGAAATGATTGTTTGTTTCTGTCTATTTCTTGAGTTATGAACACCAAAAAAAAAACAAAGGCCAGATTGAAAAATGGGCGTAGTTATAATTAAACTTGAGGGGCAATCATTATAAACACTCTCTACTTTGTAGAGTTAAAATAAACCCCAGGTCACATCATGCTTCCTAGTGATAACTGAATAAAAAGGCATAATTTTCTGAAATTCTGTTTAAAATGACGATACATTTCACTGAAACATGTTCTTGTGTCATTAAAAAAATTATTGACCAATGAATTGCGTAAGTTAAAATGAACGTCATAGTCCACGCCCACACAAAACTTCAATCTCCTTTTCCACTTGACGGGAAGGTGCTGTCATTCAAAGCAACACTGAATTAAATTTAATTCTGATTTTGACCATTTCCTGAGAAACTGAAAACACAGTTTGTAAATGTAGAGTTCGATATAAACCCAGATGACATGAAGTTGGTTGAACTTTGTCTCAGAAAGAGTTCATTCATGCGATTTGGAAATTGGAAAGTTTTGTTGGCGTGAGTTTCGTTCGTGGATTATTATGATCGGCCATTGTTTACGCTTGATTTGGGTAAAACGATGAACGCAGACGATCATCTATTGCATTCAAACAAATTGAACATGGAATAAAAGACATGACAAGGATTTCATTGTTTATTAAATTTCATTTTGAAAGTCTTTTTAATATGATGAGATAAATATTAATTACTGTCATGTCGAAACAATATGAGTGTGCAGGGGTTCTTTTCCATTCACACTGTGGACCGTAATGTTCAAGACAGACATTGGGGGTGTGGTTTAGGGCGGGCCTAATGCTCAGTGTGTTATAAAAAAATCATACTTTAGCCAATCATTTTCCCCGAAAATGCATGAACTGAAAAAAGGTTTAATTATATTTATAAGTGATTGGATAAATGATACCGGAACGCCCAAAAATGGCCAACTGATAATGAAGTTTTTTTGCTCTCCGAATCCCGGGATAAGAAAAGAAAAACCACCAGTCTAAATTACGCATCCCCCACCATTTGTAAGCATATAAAAATAGCAGTGACGCCCAGTCTGGAACAGTTTTAGCCAGCATCCATCTCCAAGACAGGCATGTCAACCAGTACCTGTACCTGTACCGCCGGTTCCTTCATGGTCCAACCGGTACCGGTACTGAAGCTTTTGTCCTGCCGGTACCGGGATAGAATTATTTTATGGGGAAATTCCTAATTGAAGGAGGGTAAACGGGCTGATAATCGTGTATGGAACACTTGCACTACATACTTTTAACAGAGGTAATTGTAGTTTACCTATAGATTACCTACATACATACGTGTACATGTAATGTGTTTTGTATCGTGGGGGCACGGCGAGTGTACAAAGGCGTACTGCAGGTCAATAGTGCACTTGTGTTCAACCAAGTCTAATTCTGCTTGTGTGGAGATAGTGCGTTAGCCAGTGGGAAGTCTGACAATTACTCGCGTCTACTCTGAGACTCTCTCCGGGTACTCCAGCTTCCTCCACCAGTAAACTGTCTGACATGAGGGGAACCTAGCTGTCGAAAGGTGTCGTTAAATAAATAAATAAATAAATAAATAAATAAATAAATAAATAAATAAATAAATAAATAAATAATGTTGTACATAGTAATTTATTGCTGTTTGTCAGGTTCAAAATAACCAACGTTGTTAAAACCTGGGCCGAGCAGAGTCTAAATGACTCAGGGCTTGAATCACGTGGTTCATACTTTTAGCAATGTAAATCACCGGATTTAATTCTACCAGCACATAAACAGAGTTTCATCACCTCTGGCCAATCTACTATATTATAAATATTACAAGGCTTTGAATTAACTATGGCAAAATAGAGGTCCTCGAGGAAAAATAGACCACGCGCCGGAGGACTGTTCTCCCCTGAGGACCATTATTATGGCAGTCAACAACATGTCGTGCAATAACTTTTAAATTACACTGAACAAACCGAGGAAGAACCTTACTACCAATTAGCATTCTATTCCTTAGTACTCTGTCTGTTGCAATAATTATTATTCCTATGTACTCTGTCCTTTTTCGTGGACCTTGCCCAAGACAAGTATTTTCATTCTGTAACTAAGAAATCAGGACTCTATTCCTAAGTACTGTGTCTGCTGCAATAATTATTATATTATATCAAGCAAACCGGGGAAGAATCTTACTACCAATCAAGATTCTATTCCTAAGTACTGTGTCTGTTGCAATAATTATTATATTATATCGGACAAACCGGGGATGAACCTTGCTCCCAATCAGAATTCTATTCCTAAGTATTCTGTCTGTTTTCAAGGACCTTGCACAAGACAAGCAAGTATTTTCATTCTTGAACTAAGAAATAAGGAAACGGAATTCCGGAATCAATCTCTTGAAAGGGTCACCTCGTGTCGGATAGTTTCACGGGTGGATGAAACTGGAGTACTGAAGGAAGCAGCGAGCAGCGCGTGCACCTATCAGATTCCTCAACGTACTAACTCCGCACGAGCAGTGTTAGCATTTGTTGAAGACAAGCGCACCATCGACGTACAGTACGCCTTAATACACAGCGCCAACGTGTCCCTCGTGGGTAGTCGGGATTAAGTGCCTTGCCCAAGGACACAGCACAGTTACACCTAGTGGGAATAGAATCGTAGACCTTTCGATTTGAAGTCCAATGCCGTAACCATTGGGCCACCGCGCTCCCTTCAAGACAATTAACTATGTGCCAAACATTGACTATTGTACATAACAAGTGCATTTAACAACACTCGCGTACCGTTTCTACGTATTCCTTCTAACTTCATCTTCGTTCCGAGTGGCTGTATTTATCAATGGACACGTCTGGTGTGCCTTTTGTTTACATAGCCTTGTTACAATCTAAAATGCAATACGACACAAAATGTAATAAACTTATTGCAAAGTCGGCTGTGATCGCTGTTACAACCGCTAATGTAATACAACCACTAATGCAATAAATTTATTACATAAGTGGTTGCGTTGGATGGCGAACCTAACCGCTAATGTAATTAATTTATTGCATTAGCGGTTTGGTTTGCCATCCAACGCAACCACTAATGTAACAAATTTATTGCATTTGCGGTTAGGTTTGCCATCCAACGCAACCACTAATGTAATAAATTTACTGCATCAGTTGCTAGGTTTACCATCCAACGCAACCACTTATGTAATAAATTTATTGCCTTTGCAGTTAAGTTTTCCTTGCAACGCAACCGCTAATGTTTTAAGTTTATTGCATTAGCGGTTAGGTATGCCATCCAACGCAACCACTTGCGCAATAAATTTAAGGCTCGGTCGAACTGTATTATCACTCCGTTAGACAAATGCATTCAAGCTTCTGAGACAAAAATGTTCTAGAAATTGAAAGAAATGACTGGGCCCGATGAAGAATCCATGGCAGCTGTAACCCACTTTCAAACATCTGCTGTACTCCAAGGGTGTTTCAGAATTTTAGGTAAACTTTTCTTTCAGAGTATGGAAGCTTTCTACTTATGAGCAGGTTTCACTTCCAGCACAATTCTTAAACAATTAACGTAGCCTAAAGTTTCGTGCCGAAAATAAAGGACAAAACATTAAACATTTTCTCACTCGAATGAAATTGGAAAATCGTACAGACGTCGAACCTGGTGAAAAAAATAGGCCGATGAAATTGTCAGACGTGTACCCATACGCGCAATTAGTAGAAAGCTGTATGACGGAGGGCCACCAAGGATGCCGACATAATGTACACCATACAAGGTATGGGTACATATAGAAATGGATTGGAGAAGTGTCTAATCTGATGGATAAAGGGTTAATATCTCCGGATCAAATTATCAGATTTACATAAAAACCTATACAGCACGCACAGCACATCAGTAACCTGAATAAATATATAAAGTAACATGACAATCGGATTGATATTTTTGAGTTATCTCATGCCAAAGGGATTGGAGGAATTTTCAATTTGAAGAATAAAGGGGGTTAATATCTCTGGATCAAATTATCAGATTTACATAAAAACCTATACAGCTCAGCACATCAGTAACCTGAACACAATTATAAAGTAACTTGACAATCCAAGCAATATTTTTCAAGTTATCGAATGCCATAGGGATTGGAGGAATTTTCAATTTGAAGGATAAAGGGTTAATATCTCAGGATTAAATTATCAGATTTACACCAAAAACTATACAGCTCGGCACATCAGTAACCTGAACAGAAATATAAAGTAACTTGATAATCCAAGCAACATTTTTCAAGTTATCGAATGCCAAAGGGATTGGAGGAATTTTCAATTTGAAGGATAAAGGGTTAATATCTCAGGATCAAAATAACAGATTTACACCAAAAATTATACAGCTCGGCACATCAGTAACCTGAACACAAATGTAAAGTAACTTGACAATCCAAGTAATATTTTTCAAGTTATCGAATGCCAAAGGGATTGGAGGAATTTTCAATTTGAAGGATAAAGGGTTAATATCTCGGGATCAAATCATCAGATTTACACCAAAAACTATACAGCTCGGCACATCAGTAACCTGAACACAAATATAAAGTAACTAGACAACCCAAGCAATATTTTTCAAGTTATCGAATGCCAAAGGGATTGGAGGAATTTTCAATTTGAATGATAAAGGGTTAATATCTCAGGATTAAATTATCCGATTTACACCAAAAACTATAAAGCTCGGCACATCAGTAACCTGAATACAAATATAAAGTAACTTGACAATCCAAGCAATATTTTTTAAGTTATCGAAAGCCAAAGGGATTGGAGGAATTTTCAATTTGAAGGATAAAGGGTTAATATCTCAGGATGAAATTATCAGATTTACACCAAAAACTATACAGCTCGGCACATCAGTAACCTGAACACAAATATAAAGTAACTTGACAATCCAAGCAATATTTTTCAAGTTATCGAATGTCAAAGGGATTGGAGAAATTTTCAATTTGAAGGATAAAGGGTTAATATCTCAGGATCAAAATAACAGATTTACACCCAAAACTATACAGCTCGGCACATCAGTAACCTGAACACAAATATAAAGTACCTTGGCTATCCAAGCAATATTTTTCAAGTTATCGAATGCCAAAGAGATTGGAGGAATTTTCAATTTGAAGGATAAAGGGTTAATATCTCGGGATCAAATTATCAGATTTACACCAAAAACTATACAGCTCGGCAAATCAGTAACCTGAACACAAATATAAAGTAACTAGACAATCCAAGCAATATTTTTCAAGTTATCGAATGCCAAAGGGATTGGAGGAATTTTCAATTTGATGGATAAAGGGTTAATATCTCAGGATGAAATTATCCGATTTACACCAAAAACTATACAGCTCGGCACAGCAGTAACCTGAACACAAATATAAAGTAACTTGACAATCCAAGCAATATTTTTCAAGTTATCGAATGACAAAGAAATGGATACGGATGCCGGACGGACAGACGGACGGACAGACGGACGTTCCAACTCTTTGGGTTTAAGGGCTTCGAAAAAAACATTTTATGTGTCCATCACCTTATTTTAGCCAGAACCCCACCCCCTCCACCCTAGAACTTATATTTAACCCTAACCCCACCCCATCCACTCAAAAACCACACCCTAACTCTACCCTACCCTGACCCTAAACCGTAAAACCCCACCCCTGACCCTAACCCCCACCCCAGGGACCTAACCCACCCCAACCTTAAGATCTACTCTGGGGCTACCCCTAACCTCAACCCAACCCCCACCCCTGACCCTAACCCCACCCTAGCCGGACCAAAAGGATTAGGGGCTATTTTTTGGTTTAGGGGCTATAAAAACTAAAACCACACCCCTGACCCCGACCTCCACCCCCCTGGGTCCTAACCCCCTCCAACCTTTAGCCCTGCTACCCCTAAACCTAACCCCACCCCTCTCCTAACCCTAATACTACCCTAATTTTGACTAACCTCCTGAAAATAATAGCTCCTAAACAGGTTTAGTTGGTCCGGACAGACGGACAGACGGACGGACAAAGGATGGACGAACTATGGATGGTCACCCCGGATGCCGGCATTATGTATTTATTTATTTATTGGTGTTTAAGGTCACATACTTATGCACAATGGCTAATCGTGACCGTGACAGTTTTACGGGTGGAGGAAGCCGGCGTACCCGGAGAGAACCACCGAGCAACGACGAGCAGCTGTCAGCTCTCCAACATCGTAACTCTGAACTCTGCACCGCAGCACAGGCAGGGTTAGATTGGTTGAACACATGCGCACCATCGACGTGCAGTACGCCTCAGTACACAGCGTCATCGTGCCCCCATGTAGGCAATCGGGGTGAAGTGTCTTGCCCAAGGACACAACGCGGTTGCCGCAGGTGGGATTCGAACCGAGGACCTCTCGGCTTGCCGGCATTATGTGTACCATACATAGTATGGGTACACATAACAAGTTTTAATCTGTCCGAACAATTGAGTAATCTGCCAGGGCAGATTACATAATGCTCGTGGGTAGCTTAAAATAGTTAATTCGAACACGGACTAAAAGGCATCGTTGCTAATCCCTGTCATTTGCTCCTGGGTTGTTTTGCCCACTTGAATTCGATTCGTCACCAATTAGTTCGCTCACACTTGGTGAAATTAAAACAGTGAATCAGGATACAGACTTCTCGATATCAAATGGATTGGGCCTGACAAGCTTTGCCCAACTGAAACATCTCCTTGTCGTTTCGCCCCTTGTCAATTCGTCCCTTTCCAGTGTGATCACTCACTTCATTAGGCCAAACCAAGTTTGCTTCCGTTTTGCATACGAAAAATACAGTGCAGAGGTTTTATTTTGCTCTTTACAGAAACGAGCTTAAAATTTGACTTTGTGTCTGCCCGGGCAGATTAGAATTTTGTTTCACCATGTCCTAAATACCATTCCGTAAAATTGTGGCTTTGCATTAACGCTTTACCCAACGTAACGGTTCAAATCGACAAGCGATACTCACAAAAAATTACCATTCAATTTTAATTATTTTTCATTTTTCTGTCTCAAAAAGATACTTATGACCCCCATTGGAACGAGCTCGTTGAGCTCGTTCCAATGAGGGGGTCATAAGATATGTTTTTGATGAAAAAAAAAAATTAGTTATTCAAGAATTTTATTTGCAATTGTCGTCTGCCTTTCGTATTAGGTAAAGGGTTAATATTATGGCAAATAATTAATCCTGCCAAGTAATTTTTTTACGTAATTGTCCGCAACAGACATGTATGCGCCTTTGATCTGAGGTAAAGTTTGAAGATGAAAACTGTTCTGCAGTGAAGGTGGAGATGCGTTTTGAATAGCTAAACTATTGATTTCAAATGCTCAAATATTCATTTTCAGAAGAAGGAGAAACGAGAAAGTGGTGCAAAAAAGCTGCGCATGCGCGATGAGATTAAGCTGCATGGAATTTCTAAATCTTGGCTCGTATGAATGTTGGATAAATGCTCTACAATTAATCAGCACTTTTCAACTTCCGGTAAGTTCCATGGAGATTATTTTCGGACAAAGTCTCCCAGTGCCTATCCATGGTTAAGTTTGAATGCTGTAACAAAATTTTCGAAGGGTTGCAAACTCTTTAAATCATAAAGATGAAAATTGATGGTGGATAGTAGACGCTCTGGGCTTGACACTTTCGGGATTCAGTGGAAGAGAAAAAAGATGTTAACCTGAGCCGCCATTCCCAGACAGCTGCATTTCGCTCGAGCAGGCAGACGACACTTGACAAGAAATAATTGCTGGGCCGCACATCTAGATATATTTTCATGTTCATCAAATTCACCGTTACTGTCTAGACTTCTTCATAAATTAAGTGTTTTCGTATCATGATGAACTCCGGAGAAAGCGTGAATTACATTTACTTTTGCCTAACATTTATTATTGTTTGTTACAGAAGTAGGTGGGAAGAGATGAGGGATTCATCCACTTCCCCATTAACTGGATAAGTGCTAGAAGCCAGTATCATGGCTTTAAAAAAAATGAGGGTATCAGAGCAAAAGCCAGCATTTTCCTTGCACATGTTTCATATTCAGTTAAACGCAAATAATATTTTGTTTGTATAATTTTTTTATTACAAATTATTGGAGAGTGTCTGTATGCAATAATAATAACTTATAGTGAATAACAAATTCAGACCACCTAAAATAATCTAACCGTCGCCATGTTAAGGAAGAAGGTGGAAACTTGATATTCCGTCAACCTTTTTGAATCTGAAGAGTTTTTTTTTCTTCTTGGGATTAAATAAAGAGGGGCGTAATTATTGCTGTGTAGGGCTTATATTTCATCTAAATTTGGGAGAATCCATTTGGATTCTCCCGAAAATGGTCGCAAGAATCCATACCCATCGTTGAACCCCTGTTTTATACTGATAACACATGTTAACCCTTTACCCAACACATCTTTTTTAATTTTTACAACATAACTGAATTTGATAATTTAAAAAAAAATAAAGAATATTTACCAATAAAACCTTACCAATATGGAGGTCATTGGAACCGGCTCATTGAGCCGGTTCCAATGACAGCCATATTTGTACAATTTTATTGACAAAATGTCAGGATATTTCAGGTCATATCAGCCTTGTATTAGTTAATTTGCTATGCTATGTTAGGTAAAGGGTTAAACTGACTCAAATCTTTTCATAAGAATCTCAGGAGATATTCAGCGAGAATCTACATGGAATGTTTTGTTGCGCGAATCTTTGCGTGCATCGATTCTCGGATTCTCGTTGAAATATAAGACCTGCTGTGGGAGCGTTGTGGGGGGGGGGGGTGGCCTCCCCTCTCAGTAATTTACACTGGGGGAATTTTCTTCTGGACTGGGGTCATAGATATCGACATGTTTTTCCTGATTATCAAGAACAAGATCTGCTTCTTGGACTTATGTCAGACACGCAGTCTGTCAAATGCAATTGTAGGGGTGTGGCTAATTGGGATTGATGGGGTCCCAGCATGATCAATTTTGAGTCCGGTACGTGTTAATGAAATAAGTATTTGGGAAGCTCAAGCATCTCAACTACTACGTGTATTTACCCCAAAGCGGCGCGGTGGCGTTGCGGTAACTGGTTCTCGTCCGATTACCGAAGTTAAGCAACGTCGACCGCGGTTTGTCTTTGGATGGGTGACCGTCTGAGCGATCGATTCGGACTCCCGCGTTGTGTCCTTGGGCAAGGCACTTAATCCCGATTGTCCACATAGGGGCACGATGGCGCCGTGTACTAAGGCGTACTGCATGTCGATGGTGCGCATGTCTTCAACCACCAATCTAACTCTGCCTGTGCTGCAGTGCGGATGTACGATGTTGGGGAGCTGACAGCTGCTTGTTGTTGCCCGGTGGTTCTCCCCGAGTATCCCGACTTCCTCCACCCGTAAAACTGTCACCGACGCTATATGACCTTGGCTATTAAAGTGTCGTTGAACCTTAATAAATAAATAATAAAAACAAATTTCGTGAGTTTTTTTAACCGCAATCAAATTGACAAATATTCCAACTACATCACCAAGAAAAAAACTGAAAAAGTGATTAAAATATAAAATTTTCATGTCGTATGTTTTAGGTAAAGGGTTAATAAAACGCCAGTGTTTACCCGATAGTAGTACAGAGTGAGAAAAAAAGAAGAAAATTTCATCATAATTGTAATCCAATTTCCTGAACGGACAAATGACAGGCGAATCTATTGAGTTTTGATCTTTGGTCTGTAGCTGTGTACAAAAGTTTCCCCTATACGAATTGCAATGTCGATATTCGTTTTAATCTTATAAAAGCAGGTGGTAAATTGAAGAAAATCATTCACATTACCCGACAACCAATGTCACCTTTTTGAATGATAAATTGCCCAACACTCGAAATTCGTTACATAAGGTTAAGAAGGCAACTGGATATCAATTTCAAAATAATTGAATTTTTGTCAAGTGTAAGGAATATGTCACCGTCTTTGTCACTTAATATCGATAGCGTGCGAAAACGACGAATCAGTCTATTTAATACTTGAAAAGTCGATTTTCTCGTTTCAAACGATATAAGATAAACATCTTTTCAGCATTTTTAAAAAAACTTAATACTAACATCGACCCATATCAGTCTAGGAAATGTTTGCTTCTATGTGCTGGACATGACTGAAAAGAACCGGTGGATCTTGAATGAACCCTTTCAATACTGGTGCCGTAGAAGATATCATTTCAGGCAATAATAATATATACATTTATATAGCGCCAAAATTATAGTTCAGAAGATATAGAACCATATTCTATGGCGCTGTTCATGTAACTGAGCTCGGAAATAACTTTTAAGTTTCCCTCAATAGTTCATAGTGAGAACGTCAAGCATTTTAGCAGATAGCTCATGCTTAGAGAACGTATTGAAGTACCAAATCCCCAAGATGGCTCACAGTTTAAAACTTTTACTAACTACAACCCATGTAGGTCATACCTGAGAACTTATCTTAACCTTTATCCATTGACCTATACATTATAACTATTATGTATAGACTCATTCAAGATTGGGAGGATTGTAGTGGCCAACGCCTCCCGATTAGGCTCGCTATTTAGCACGGCCGATGTCTATATCCATGTCTATATTCTTGTCCGCGAACACATGTACGTCTATCGGAATTAAACACAAATATAATTTTTTTAAACAATATTTTTATTTCATTCATTTGAAACCTGGTTTGTCGAACAGGCTAGGCCTATCTTAACGCCTCACCCTTACGTTATAAAATTACATTGTATGGTGCTTGTGCAGTTGCGCAAAAGTGACCGCATATCAGGTATCAAGATATACTTCCAAATTAATGGAAAACATATTTCCAGTACAACTAAGGCATAGTGCGTTACAAGGCATTTCTCAAGACACCCACCACCCAGTCATGACGCGCACACTGCCGACATTATGAATACTCCAGACAATCTATACTGCAACGCGAAAAAAAACGTACTTAGCCATGTGACGGCATTACCTTCTTAATCATAAGTATTTAACCCTTTACCTAACGTAACGGCCAAAACCGGCCAGCGCTATTTTCAAAAATCACCAATTAATTTTCATTATTTTTTTCATTTTTTGTCTCAAAAACATAGGTTATGACCCCTCGTTGGAACGAGCTCGTCGAGCTCGTTCCAACGAGGGGTCATAACCTATGTTTTTGAGACAAAAAATGAAAAAAATTAGTTATTCAAGAATTATTTTTGCAAGTGTCGTCTGCTTTTCAGGTTAGGTAAAGGGTTAAAAGGCTCTTAAGAAGCTGCATATCATTACTCTTGTCCCGCCATACGCTAGCAGAAAGAGTAGTAGCTGGGCTGCTGTGCAACACACACCCAGAAAGTGATCATTAAACAGTTTCCAGTTGTGAGTTCCACAACAGCGTAGTGTAACAAAAAACCGCTCTCAGAATAAATTTTTTATTTGTCGGCCTCACAGATTGTTTAGTTTAATAAACCGGTAAATCTGTAAAGCTATCATGAGTTGGTGCACAATGGTTATCTAATCCATTTTGATGATGTCTGGAGTATTGTCAGACAAATTAAGATGGGCGTGTACGCGTCCTGGTGGCGAAGACTCAGCTATAAATGTAGTATATGGAACGTGGACCCCTTCGAGTCGACACCAGGGCATCACAGCTGCCGAGAAAATATCACTTTCCTACAAAAAGGTTTCAAACCTTCTCGTTTTGATAATGTATTCTTGAACAGTATTGAAAACAAAACTGTTGTGCGAGTCAGATTTATATGGAGTTCCATGGAGAAGTACCTCGATGGTTTTGTCATCGTTTTCCAATTTGTTAAACATCATATGGCGTTCCTGTGCATAAATAGGACATGAAAGTATACGAACACAAATATAATTTAGAATATCAGCGTTATCCTTCATGTATGGTATTGGGGATAATCATTACAGGCGCAGTGTCGAGTTCAATACTTCTGCGAAGGTATGAGTGCCGAATTGACGAAAGCATTCACACACTGTGTTGTTCTCTTTTTATTACACGTCTCTGTGACATGGAATTCATTAATTTAAAAATTCAAACATTACACACAGAAAATGTCAAACTTTAAAACTGTTACTTAATGACCGAAGCATTCAATTTATCGGCTATCATCGCAGCTTCCGAATTGTTCTGGGTCAGAAAGCGACATTTCGATTTGTCGATTGAGAAGATGGGAGGGGTTTAGTTGTTTGTTGGATCCATAACGTCACGTGGAAAAATAGTCCGTCAATGGAAATCCGTATGGAACACGTGTTCTCTGCGGATTTGTAAACATGGAATTGGAGAAAAAGCAACAGGCGTGTAATGATGTAATTTTCCAGACAATGGCTGCTGCAGAAGTTTTTTTTTCGATACGCAATGCATCTTCGATTCGGTATTTCATTTAAGGCATGTAAATTGAGTGGACAGTCGCATTCTTGAAAAAATGCTCCAGCTGATTGATGCATGTGGATATTTCGTCCCCTGAGTTCCAATGTGTTCTATGTGCCTACTGGCCCATAGAACACATTGGAACTCAGGGAACGATTTCGTGATAAAAATACAGAATTTAAATAGATTTTACATCAGTTTCTTCCAGTGGAAACTGGGTTTGTTTTTCACCTTTCATTGGTATGGACACATTTTCGGCCATCACATATCAAGTGCAGTATGAGATTGAGTGTCATACTGCTGATATTGACAGAACGCAAGCAGTGTAGTAAACAAAACTGAAAATGAGGCAGTGTGAAAATAAGCCTTTTTCAAAACTGCCATCTTGGCTTTTAATCTATGAAAGGTCACAGGTCGCGGGGTGTAAACAAAGCGATTTCCACGTTCGTCGCGTTGAGTTCTGAGTCGACCAAGTCAACTGGATTTGTGAAATATCAAGTTTAAATTCTTAGAACCGATTTCATCATTCACATTAACAGAAGGGGCAACCCTAGATGACCATAAACGATGGGATATTTCAAATAAGAATTTTTGTACGGAGGCGAGGACTTGTTTTGAGTGGCAACAAGGAAACACTGGTTGCACGGAGTTTCTCTGCTTGGGAAATCCCCGAAAGTTGTCGAAACAGAGTTCACGGCCACAGAGTCGTGACATAGTGTGCATTCAAACACCATTTAAGTAGATAGAAAATCAATTCGAAATAATGAGTCCTCAAACATTTTTTTCTGTTATACCTTAAACAAATGGTAATCTTGGCTAGACGTTTTTGAATTCGCACCAATGAACGTAATGGGATGAGGGACGTGGCGAGAGAGGGATGTGGGGTCCTCGGGAGCTACTTTCAATGCGGGTGTTGCTACAACCGCGCTGAGGAGGAACCTGCGTTAATTTCACGTGTGTGAAGCTAAAAAAAATATAAGGCCAACAACCCCACCTGAATTTGAACCATACTTAGTCCCTGTTTTTTTTCTCTCTCATTTATATGCAAGCACACTTCTGGCAATGTCATACATAAGGAGCCCAAGTTTAAATCAATGTATTTCAGCTTGGTGTGTAATATTTACAGCTGTTTATTTTTTTTTCTTCCCCCAAAGTTATATGTTTGTTGATAATTATATTTTGATTTTTTGTGTTGTTTAAGAATTGAATGTAATTTTTATAATCTTTATTGGAGTATGAACGTTCCCACACGTTCATACTCCAAAAAAGATTATAAAAATTGCATTCAATTCTTATAATTACATTCCGTAACTATTTAAACTACTTTTTACCTAACAACAAAGCAGAAAGACGAAATAAAACATGTACGAACGAGCGAGGCGAAAAACCACCCTCACACAAAAGACAAAGCGCACATCTCTGAGTTGAGCACCGGTTTTCGGCATTGACCCAAATCTGTCAAATTGCCGTCTTTCGCAACGAAACTTGGAATGTTCAAAACAATTTATTTAACATATCAGTAAACTATAATCACTGATCACTGCGAGAGGCGATAAAAGTTATAAACCCGCCCAAACACCGCCCGATATATATTCTGCCAATTGCGCTCTACCGTAAGTGCGGGTCAAAGTTTGACCAAATGTATTCATTGGAAAATGAATTACATTTGGTCATGACGTTTTCATCCAGCTGACCAATGGGAATTGAGTATTTGGACCCAAAACGTATAACTACATTAACAATGTAATTATATTTGAATAAAACAATGTTATACTTATTCCTTTTTTTTTGTTCCACTTATCTAACTGACATCTGTGGAAAATGAAAAATGTCGCCTATGGAATATACATATGATTATATAACGGCATGCTGCTTCCATCTTAAAATAATTACCTCCGAAATAAGTAGCTACAACTAACGTGCGATCTCGCTTGGGCGAGATCGCGCGTTAGTTGTTGCCTTTTATATAGTCGCAAATTCCGCTGAGACCAAAAAAAAAACGAACACGACTGGCCTAGTAAAAACATAGAAGGTGAAAAAGCAACACAACCTCCCTAGTCTGTGCAGTAGAATGTTCTTACTGCCATTGAGACTCAACAATGGTATTATGAGGTATGTGGTCATGTTGCTCCCAGCACTGTATTTTTACCTAATAATTTATATAAATGGTTTAACAATCCGGGCATCTTAGAGCTTCTCACCCATGATACATCTGAAGATTTTTGTTTCACTATTCGAGGATGGCTTGTCTGATTTTAATAGAAACTGCTCAGTGTCGCTCCCTTCAAGTGGTCCCCAGGGTACGTGCCATATATGATATACCCCAGGTAGGCCACAGCTGACCTGAGCACTTCAAAATCCTCACGATCCTGACGTTAACAGGATAATATATATTCTGCATATTTTTTATACCAAGTCCCATCATGTGAAGTAGTTACCTTGTTTTACAGTACGTGGAGAGTGGATTGTAACTAAATCACCCATGGAGTGGAGTTATCACCCAAGCTATAACTGTCAAATTGTGTACATATCGACAAAAAACACAAGCAATGTTTCAGCCAATGGACCTCCGGGTTAAACCCGGAGGTCCGTTGGCTGAAACTGTGCTGGTGCTGGTTATGCTTTGCAACAAATTTGCAATTATTGCTCGGGTGGAATCTCCACTCTGCGGGTGGTTTAGTGATAATACACTCTCCACGTACTGTACATTCGAATAGATTTTATGAATGGTAAGTCAGAGTGTTAAATGCTGACGAATCACTTTAGAGAAAATGCTGCGCTTTATAGTGTTGCTATCAACAATGGCAAATTTAATTGACGATATAAACTATGGCCCTCGGGGTCGTGTACTTCTTGCTCAATTAAGCGCTAGCCACATATCATCGCGGGCATTATTGATTTTAGTACCTTTGCTTTGAAACGGAACACAATAACGGATTGTGTTTCTAGTTAATAAAAACGGTTTCCCTCTTTAACGTTTACATAATGAATAGATTGATCACTAATTAGCGACTCTCAATTTGTATAGAATTAATGTGTCTTTCCAATATTGCGTTGATGTCACTATACCCTTTGATAGGCCATGGCTTTATTCTGTACAAGCATTGATCACAAGCAAACACACTGTACTAACTGTCAAATACATGTATCTTGAAAATGCTAAATACCTCCATAGAAGGCAGTTGACGCCACCGAACCGGGGACGAGCAAAGATAGCAGCGGATGTAAAATCTGATTTGTCCAAAACCGTAATGACCCAAGCCCGTATTGATACAATATTCCAGCTAGATCATAAAGGCATGCCTTCCCTGAAGGCATGCCTTAATGATCTAGTTGGTATACCATGATCAGTCAGAAAACTTAAAAACTCAACAGGTCTTGAAAATTAATTTGTGGATAAATGCTTGCAGAGGCCCAAGTTCTTATTTAATCAACATATCTCGTACTCCAAACTTGTCGTTCTGAGCACACAACAGCCCAAATTTATTTATTTATTTATTTATTTATTTATTAGGTTAGGGTTTAACGACATTATCGACAGCCAGGGTCACCTCGAAAATTGCAGTGACATTTCGCTTCTATTTAAAAATAGGCCGTCAATGATTTCCGTTCCGCACATATGTGTGGAACAGATTTTCATTTTCCGCGTGGTTTAGTGTTGCTGTAGATGGGGTTTACACAGAAAAGGCGTGTTATAAAAAGATTAAGCAAGATAAAAAACAGTAAGTTATAAAGAACTGTTTTGAGAAGAATGAGATTAAATGGATAAACTAATGATTCGAATTACCCATAAGAAATGACCATGATTATTCCAGTTACCTACAGATAGCTTAACAGGCGTGAATCTGTCATGCCTGTGTCGCCAGACAGCGATTGTATGGAAATAATAAAACAAATACCTTCGAGACCTACTAAAGAAATATTTTTTTTTATATTTTTGGTGCCACATTTTGGTGTAAATTCTGTATTTTGGTGCAAAAGAATTGTTAGTGCAATTGGAACCACTGGGGGCATTGGCGAAGCGAGACCGAAAAAGGTGTTTAAGATCACTTATTTCTACACAATGACTAATCGTCACCGCATCATGGATATAACGTAAAGTCCATTTAATCATCTATGTCCATGTTGCACATTTTAGAGAACTTCCACTTTAGGCACTGGCTACCGAGTTCAATTTCACTACTCTTTAAAATCAGTTGGGTTAAAAATCAACCCAAGTCAACTGGGTTGAGTGAATATGAACCCAATTGGGTTCATTTTTACTCAACGAAGTTGATTTGGGTTGATTTTTAACTCAACTGACTTTAGAGGGTAGTAAAACAGAGCTTGTTGAAAATGTATATTTCATACACCTTAACACGCACATCCCACATTTATACTCCGATAAAATCGACTGTTAATTCATTTCAATTCTTATAATTGAAATATAAGGGTATAGGCAGAGACTACGATGTATCGAGATAAGCTGTTTTAAAACATAACTACACACTAAAACTAAAGTGTTAAAACTGACACTTTCAATGTGTTAAACCCATTCTTACTCTTAGGGTTTGATTTTAACACTCAAAGTGCAATGCTTTAAGCACATAGACATTACAATCGTCAGACATCTGAAACTTGAATGGATGGCACTTCCCATGTGTCTAGCATTGGTGGTTCTTCTAGAATCGTCCATAATTTGATTTGCGCTTGGTGGGTACATAATTAAAAGGACACAACGCAGATGACGCGGATCAGGCTCGAGAGTTCGAGCCTGATCCGCTTCATCTGCGTTGTTTCATTTTAAGTGTCTCGACATTGCACTTGTCAAGTGATATTATTGTAACACCTGTCAAGTTCTGGGATATCTACACTTGAACAAAGTGCTAGTTCAGCACATAGTAAATGTTAAATACAACACTTCAAGTGTAGTTTTTAACACTTTAGTTTTTAGCGTGTATTTTTGTTTGCTCGTAGTGTCTGTGAAACACCTTGGCATCACTTTGAAACTGAAATAGGTCTATAAGTTTTTAAATATAAATAATCCATTACGATGTTGCATTCTATATGTCATCGATGCCCCCAATCCATCCCTTTTCTCCGGGTATTAATACAAAAATACGAGACGAGGCTATTGTATATTTTAATGCCAGTTGTAAATTATTTCGGGGGAATATATTTATACATTTTTCGGAGGCCAACAACTGGGTGACCTCGATAAAATGCGGTGTTTCAGACAGTAGCTGTCATTATCCTCTGTTTTGTTTCACAACCGAAATGGGTTCAGTGACTAACTATTTGGTAAATCTCCCTGACAGCCGATGGCGTGAACCAATGTTCCAGAATATTTGGAATTTAAATAGAAAGACAGTATGGATTGAGCAAGTCATGGGGTTAACAGAGAAGTAACAGAGGGATATCTCTGGATTTCAAGTGGGAACAATGGAGGCTCTATCTTGCCTCTGCTTAAAACAAGTATCAAAGTGGCTAGACGTTTCACAACTGGTGTTACAGGCCCTAAACGTTCGTTATACGGAGCTTATCAATGTTTAATGTTTGCCAGAATCACATATTAACAGAATTACATATATAGATATATGTGAAAAAATATTTGTCCCTATATCCCGATAAATTCTGTCTTTTGATTGGTCAGAATGTCTTGGACAAATAGTCATGGTAAAGTGTGCACCCAAGATCCAAGGTATATGAGAGCGTGCAACATCCAGGGTATAAGCGCATACGAAACATCGGGGGAATATGGTTTAAATGAAAGCTTTTCGCTTCCGCTCACCTCGTTATAAAAATAGAACCCCAAAGTCTAAAATAGTCACAAATATATCAGATTTCCGACAGTTATATCAAATTTGGACGTTATAAATTAAATAGTCGAATAATTAAATGAAACAACTTGAGAAAAATAAAATAAGAGCAAATATCATCTCCTGAGTTCCAATGTGTTCTATGTGCCAGTAGGCACATAGAACACATTGGAACTCGGGGGACGATATAAACAAAATACTGTTTACTCGTTCCTTAAGGACCCAAGGGATGTAACTCTATCTGTTGTATTCGCATTTGTAAAAACAAAACAGTAATTCACGAATTTGGTCTAACTTTTTACGGAGCATGAGAAACGCGTCCACACTTTTTTCTCCACTATGTTTCTATTGTGTTTCAAACGGGACAAAAACGTTATCTTCATGAACATGTAAATGTTAATACCTGGATGGAAATTTAATACCTGGATGTCTCATTTAAACACATCGCCCGCGGCTCGGTGTTTAAAAACCGATCCGGGTATTAAATTTCCATATACCATACATGTTGGCGGAGATAACTTATAATATCCTTATCATATTTTCGATCTATTTTATGTATAATTCGTCACATAGACGAAATGTGCTTAAATTTCACATCTTATGTTTCGCATAATATTTCCCCAGATGTCACCACAAAGTATTACAGTACCAAATATTTTCCCATCGGCGACCATTATAACGTTCAGGTGAAAAAAATATGATCGCATAACTTTAATTTTGGCATTCAAATATCTTTGTCCAGTATCGCCCTTGAGGCAACTTTTTCTGACTCGAAAACAGGAGTTATTCAACTTGACAGGAAGAGAAGTATCGGTCACATGCACATATTTCTCAGGGGATTCCCAACAAAAAAAACCCACCAATAGTTAATTCTATTTTTAAGCTCCAAAAATTCATCAAATCACCTTTAATTATATGGAATATTCAACCATATTTCAGTACAATGCTTCAAGCGTTTATTGAATTAATCTATTTTCCCAAGTCTTCTAAGTCTCGGAGATTGCATCATTTCCATTAGTACAGTCATACCAGACAGCTGCATTTGACACTCATTGTCGATCGCCGGAGGTCTTCCTGCGTGCCCAGCCGCTATTGTTCAGGCAGAAGTGTGAAACTTTTCTTGATCAAAGAAATGCCGAGTATAGTTTTGTTCAGTTTACTGGTTTGCTCAGTTGGGAATTTAGCTCAAAATTCAGGGGGCAAGGTTCGTAGGAAAATGACAAAAACGAGCAAAACAAATTCGTTCCCTGGATTGATATTTCCTTTGTGTACATTTACAGTGCGACTGGTCAGTCCAATGTCAATATACAGGGAGGATAAAATAATAACTGCAATCTGCAGCCATCTGGCTGCAGACTGTAGTTATGATTTTATCACCAATGCCTCGTGTATAGACCTCTTATATTAACACAAAAATGACACGAAAAATCGGTCTTACCAGTCCAAAGGGCTAATAACGCAAAGAAAATTCTTAAATTAAAATCCGTTGCTGTAGGAACTATCAGTTCTCTGTTTTGATATATCAACTCATCATTTAAGTCCGGAGATGAAACATAGGCTCTCTGGTTTGATACGGACTATAACCTTCACCCAGGTGTTAATTAAAACTAGTGGGCTGGGTGAACAGGAATAACCCATTTAGCGGACACCCCCAGCAAAAATTCCTGAATACGCGCCTGTCAGTGCGTGAACATTTTTTTTTATAAAATGGAGCTGTACTTGGTCTATTATGTATCGTGAAATGATTAATTCCACGCACGCTATTAGTTAATATAGTGATTCTATGAAATAATGCATAAACGTTGGGATGATTGACGGTATCTAATCAGAGAACGTAGTTAGTTCTGTGTCCAAATAATACAATGCTTAAATCACATTTGATGTGTTTAGAAAAATTCCCGCAGAAATTGAATTAATTTTTAATTCACACGCTGTAATCTCTGCATAAGAATACTTACCCCGACAGTGATTGATGACACAACTTGCACTGAATAATCGCGATTATAATGCCTCAAATGGTTCATTCGTACCAATACAACCATGCTAAACCCCACAGAATCTAAATCAAACTTAAATTCCCATTATGGAATAAATTTTAATCGTAAAGGTTACAGGTGTGTATGTTTGCGTAAAATTATTCACACGCACAAGCCGAGATTCAATACTGAAAAGAATGCCGTCCATGCACTTAATGACGGGCACGTCCCCGGAAAAAGGTTGTTCATTCAGAAACATAGTATAATAGACCAGGGTCGTGTGGCTCACTCACCCCTTTGCCATTTTTAAATTTCGGCTTAATTTTGGTTTTATTGGGGTTTAAGGTTACTTTCATCATTTTTTGACAATATGTGGGCATAATGCAAGCACAGAACCGACAATGGCCTATTAGTACCCCCAAAGGCGTTCGTTAACTGTTTGCATGCTGCTGGTGTATATTCCTGCCCAGCAAATTTAATGGATTTGTTCTACAATGACTTTGTTTTTAACATTTAGATTGATTTTTCATCAAATCAAGTCATGGCTGCTTCAGAGCAGCCATGACTTGACTTGATGAAAAATGTCTCGAAACTACTCAGCGGGATAAGAGTTGAAGAGTTGAACGCGGCTATAGACGCCACAGTTTCGCAAATATTCCTTGAACAACTGACAGTTTCCATTTTCGGCTCCAAACATCGAGCTTATAACTCTCATTGGACGGGCTCGGTAGGTAGAGGCGCAGGCTGCAAGTCGAGAGGTCCTCCGTTCGAATTCCACCTGCGGTAACTGTGTTGTGTCCTTGGGCAAGACATTTACTCCCATTGCCTACGCGGGGGCACGGTGGCGTTGCGTACAAAGACGTACTGCACGTCTATGGTGCACTTGTCTTTAACCAATGCTAACCCTGCTTGTGTGGAGTCAGTATGTTGGGGAGCTGACAGTTGCTCGCCGTTGCTCGGTGGTTCTCTCCGGGTACTTCGGCATCCTCCACCGGTAAAACTGTCGTGGTTACGATTAGGCATTGTGCAGAAATGTGTGACCTTAAACACCAATACATAAATAAATGAATAACTCCTCATTGGGACGAAAAATTTTGACGGTGACCATGGTAAAAAAACCAACATCAAGATCAAAATGCCGACAGTTTTTAGTAAATAATCATATGTATTTTGCTGCCGTTCCGTGTGGTAACAGTATATCAGTACCGTACACTATTTGAATTTTGTGTTAACAATGTACCTGGGTATGGGAATTCATGGACACATTTTTGCAATTTTATTTTTTAATTTTTTTTGTGTTTTTTGTTTGTTTGTTTGTTTTGTTGATATTTTTGAAGAATGGATATCTGATTAAAAAATATGAAAGACAAATACGGTCATAGCGCGAACTGCTTTTGGTTTAATCGTTGCATGAACTGCTTTTCATCAAAAGTTATTGGGTAATCGTTCTTATAAATGGAAATCAAGATCAAATAAATAAATAAATAAATAAATAAATAAATAAATAAATAAATAAATAAATAAATAAATGAGAGTGATTTACACGGATAAAAGGAACAAAGATGCTTGCTGTTTATTGAGGTTTAACAGCTGTGGCTACATCGTGTCGGTCTATTTTACATGTGGAGAAGGCTGGAGTACTAACGAGAACCACCGAGTAACAGCTAGTAACTGTCAGAGTTTACAACTTTCTAACCCGCCACGAGCAGAATTGGCATCGGCTGAAGGCAATTGTACCGTTACCAAGTGCCAATACTGTAAAACTTTTACAATTGTATTTTCTAGAATTGTATTTTCTAGTTATAACTTCAGAAGGGTTAAAATGAACCATTACCATTTTCAAAGATCTGGCAATTTGCCAGGTGGCAAATTGCCATATATTTTAAGCTGCTAATTATTCATTTTAGTCAGTTATATTAATAGGTAGAAAATACAATTCCATAAAATACAATTGTAAAAGTTTTATATTGTCGATAGAACTGAGAGAAATTATAGCATAAGCGTCAAGTAGGGTACTAACGCGATTTTTTGCTGAAAAGGCCAGTTCAGGGAGTGTGTTGTTTGAGAATCTGACGGGTGCCACTTTGGCTCCCTTGGGAATTTTTTTAATGACGTCATAAGTCACGCCCCCTTTTGACCATATAATAACTATGACAAATGTTCTTGAGTTCGTTCCAATGAGGGGGTCACATGATGAATAAACATATCATGTTTGGTATCAAATTAAAGCTATATTCATATAGAATGAAAATATGAGCATAAACAGTGCAAATCAAATGTTGGTTCCTCAAAGGTCACCTTTAAGGTCACATAAGGTCAAATAAGGTTGAAATCGTGTATCACGCCCGCTTTAAATTTCATATTTGAACACATTTCACGCCATTTACTTACTTTTAGAGTATCAATTCATCATAACTGGTAGAGTGCTGGAAGCCCATTTTTGGGCTTTATACTGATGTGAAGATACTGCAGCTTGAAGGCTTCATACTCAGAGGATGAGCTTTGTATTATCCTTGAAGTTAAATTATTTAGTCTGTAAGGCATTGCCTTGTTACAATTTATGGGAGAGTGCCCGTAGGCACTCTCCCATAAACTGCAACAAGGCAAAGATATGTGAATAAATTTTGATGGCCAAAAATAATTTAGCACTCTACCAGTTAACGAACTAAGAAAGCGAAATATACAGCAACAGTGTTTAACCCCACAAGGCCCAATAATCAATATCTGGGACTAGACATTGGTGGGTTCTGCCCTTCCTGAACTTCTTATCACGGATAAGTCGCCTCGGGTTTGATTGCTTAATCACGCCAGTTATAATTTATCCACCTTTATCTTCGCGCCGAAAAAAGAAGGTGACTGGTGCCTCCTATGTATGCCTTGAAGAGGATGGTTCCGTACTTGTTTGCTGCCAATCATTGGAACCATGCGAGATACATATCTTGGCATGTATGGGATTTGTCAATATCATTTCGAGATACAATGCTAACTGCCCTAGGCGGTGAACATGTCTATCGTCGTCATGATGGGATTTAGAACTCTGCTGTCTTTCTCGACTAGTTTAGAGAACAAATCTATATGGGAAATCCAAAGTGGTCTTCGTTGTTAAGGCCCTTTCCTCTGAACAAGTATCTGAATGGATTTTGTCCCATTACCTCCACAACACTCTTTCTCTGCTTATGGGCAGTGTATATGAGGAGACAACAGACGATCGTGATGGCAAGACAAGTGCTCACAAAGAGGAGGTTGAAAGGCGGAGATGATGCAGATAGGAATAAGATGAAAGAGGAATTAAAGCAACATTCAAATGAAAACTACAGAGCCCGAATAACGACTGTCTAACCTCATAAATTGAGATAATGCCTTTGCATTGGACAAGTCGTGGCATCCTTACCTAAAAAAAGTGGCGGCGATGGAAACATTGAAGAAAAGGGCAAAAGTTTACGATGCTAGTACCCATTACATGGAAAAACTCGGTTGGTTGTCATCTCACAGAGCAGGGATATCTATTTATCTGCGGTCTCCAAACACGGGCTCTCTCCAGTTCCCTTTGCCCTCTTCGATGAGTATGGTGATATGCGAAAAGGAAGCAAAGCCATATTGGTTGAGATGTTGGCAGTGTTCACTATAACTCCACCAGCCCCAGTAGATCTTGAATTAGTTGGTGGTAATGAAACCATCTACCACACCTTATGCCCAAGAAATACTATGTTGAAGATTTTTTCTGATAACTTCCTGAAGTCACCCGACAGAACCTATGACAGTTACATCATATTTGATCGGTATGATGAACACTCCATTAAGTCTCATGAACGTCAGGGACGGGCTAACGGCGCAATACCAAGAGAGTTCATGTTTAACAGTAACACCATACTCTCAGCCAAAGAAGTCATCGTGAAAAGTGGGAAAAACAAAGCAGCACTCATCCAGTACTCATGCAACGCTGACAGAACCAACCTATATCTAAAATTAATTGGAGACGACAGAGTATATCGCCATGACGAAGCTGGTAATAACCCTTTACCCAACGTAACGGCCAAAACCGGCCAGCGCTATTCTCAAAAATCGCCAATTAATTTTCATTATTTGTTTCATTTTTCGTCTCAAAAACATAGGTTATGACCCCTCATTGGAACGAGCTCGTCGAGCTCGTTCCAACGAGGGGTCACAACCTATGTTTTTGAGACGAAAAATGAAAAAAAATAGTCATTCAAGAATTTTTTTTGCAAATGTCGTCTGCTTTTCATGTTAGGTAAAGGGTTAAAATGGTCAGTTATCTTCTGGAGTGGTTACCACAAAGGAGGCACATTCAAATTCTAGCTGATGACACAGATATTTGTGTCCTCTTTGTGTGTGTTTTTTTTTTTTGGCAGTGCAAGCCTAATGCTCAAGTTTCCATGAGAAAATATAATGACACAGTGATTGACCTCAATGCCACTGCTGCAACATGGGATGACAAATCGTCCCCTCAGCTCCAATGTGTTCTATGTGCCCCTCAGTAGGTAGAGGTGCAGGCTGCAAGCCGAGAGGTCCTTGGTTCGAATTCCACCTGCGGCAACCGCGTTGTGTCCAAGGGCAAGACACTTCACCCCCATTGCCCACGTGGGGGCACGGTGACGTTGCGTACTAAGGCGTACTGCACGTCGATGGTGCCCTGTCTTCAACCAATGCTAAACCTGCTTGTACGAAGTTAGTATGTCGGGGAGCTGACAGTTGCTCGCCGTTGCTCGGTGGTTCCCTCTGGGTACTCCGGCTTCCTCCACCCGTAAAACTGTCCAGGTCATGATTAGCCATTGTGCAGAAATATGTGACCTTAAACACCAATAAATAAATAAATAAATAAATAAATAAATAAATAAATAAATAAATAAATCTATGTGCCTACTGGCATATAGAACACATTGGAACCCAGGGGACGAAATCGTATGACCTGTTGCCTGTTTTTGCATTATCTGGTTGCGACACTGTATCATACCCCTGTAGCAAAGACAAGACATCTGCTATCAATTTGATGCTCAATTTGGATCTTCGTTTGAAGATATTGTCGGATGCAGAAGCTTAGGAACATGAGATGATAAAGGCTGGTGTGGATTTTCTCTCCTGTCTGCACTATGGAGAGACTGTTGAATCCCTAAGTAATTTGAGATATACGCTGTTTATCAAGAAGTGGGATCAGTTTTAGATAAAGAGTCTTCAACCAACCAGAGAGTGTGCAGCACGTTCTTCTCTGCAGAGCTGCCGACAAGAACGTCCTTCCTACATGTTCAACTAATGTATCCCTGTTTGGGTGGACAATAGAAGAGAACACTCCCGTATACGGTAGTGCAGAAATTGCACCAAAATCAACACCATAGCTTGTCTCCTGTGGATGCAAGTCGGCGCCACCATGTTCCAGAGCTACTGGCAGTTGTCGGTAAGATGGACTACCATGCACTACCTACTGCTGGTGTGAAGGTTAATCCTTTACCCAACGAATCGACCGCATCCGCCCGCGTAATATGCAAATTCAGCCGTTGCATTTTTTTTTATTTTTCAAACAATTTCAAAAAAACATATCATGTGACCCCTCGTTGGAACGAGCTCGGCAAGGTCGTTCCAACGAGGGGTCACATGATATGATTTTGTTGAAATTTTTTTTTAAATTTGAAAAAATGATATTTCAAATAATAAATTTTGATATCGTCTGCGTTGCGTAAAGAGTTAACTATGTGCAAATAACAATTCAAAGAAAAGTACACCCACAGTGGAGACTGACGAGGAAAGTGACGAGGAGGACGAAGCAGCAATGCTTGAAGAGTCAGACGAATAGAACAAGTTTTACAGATCTACATTTTATGTCATTATTTCATAATTAAATAGTGGGACATCGAGGGGGGGGGGGGGAGGGGGGCACCAAAAATTTGCAAGACGTGACGTGGGGGTGGGTGGGTCTCTTGAGTGCGCAAAAAATGTGCATTTCCAACTTGTGCAATTTTTTGAATTTTTTAAAAATATATCAATATATCAGCTAATATATACCATCATTTGTGTTTCAAACCTTAAAGATGATGTTGTACATCACACTCTTAACATAAATACAACATCAGGAGGCTTTATACGTGAGAATATTGGGCTTAATCTGGGAAAATGTCACACGTTAGTAGGGGGTGGGTGTCTTGTTCGAAATGCAGAAAATGTGCAGACAATATTTTGGGAAAATTCTCTCTGATGCACTAAATTCAACCCAAGTTATTTATTTATTAATAGAATGTGTATGGATAGAAGAGGAAAGTAGCAAACACCTGAGAATACTGACAGAACAATTCAAATGAACATTTGTTCTCGTATATGTACACCTGCTCTGGCCAAGCCTGATAATGAACAGCTTGGCATTTGTAGATTGGGGCCCACAGAGGTTTAAATTGGTGGTACCAGTTTAAGAACATTATGAAACCCACCTAAAGACAGCTGTGCCTACTAAGTTTATAAGTTTATTTTGGATTTTAATGGGAGAGTGGGGGTGGGTGTCTGAGAACGGTGGTAGAAAATTTGCACGTAGGGGTGGGTGGGTGTAAAAAGGAGCTGAATAAAAAATAGGACGTCACGTCTTCCAAATTTTTAGTGCCCCCCCCCCGGGACGTGGCTTATATTGCTAACATATGTGACCTTAAAGGTGACCTTCAAGTGAGATACTTCTGATAGGTACCTTCTTAATCCATACACTTGCATTCACTACGAAAAAAGCTTATATTTGATACCAACTACATTTATCATGCTTATAATAACGTAAACAAGGGGGCGTGGCTTACAATTTCAACATTATTTTACCTTACATGACCTTAAGAGTGACCTCTGAGGATCCTACATTTATTTCTACCTTTTTGTACTCATATTTACTTTCTATATCACATTTGACACTAAATATGATTTATGTTTATACCTCAAAGTACATTTGTCATAATTATTATATGGTCAAAAAGGGGCGTGGCTTATGGCATCATTAAAAAAAAATCTGACGGACATATTGGTACCCGTCAGATTCCGAGACTAGACACCCACATCTTTCATTTTAAGCAAAAAAAGTCGCATTAGTGCCCTACTTTACGGTTATGCTGATGTTCTACCGGGCTAATAGTACTCCAGGATAAGTGATGAAAATACCACTCGAAAATGTCAATAAGAAATGTACTGAAAAAACAACGAGCAACAAGAAAACCTTTCACTGAGTACTTTTACATCGTCTTTTCAGTTTCGTTCGATTCCGTCTTTCTTCGAATATGCAAATTATGCTCAAACACTAGTTCGACGAACATAAGGCAGATGGCCGGATAAAAACGTGGTGCAAAAGACCGGACAGGCTGATGTTATAAGCCCGAAATTATCCAACGGAAAGGAATAACCCATTCATTGAAATGTGCAGATTCTTTTTCGCAATAAAATTGTTCGAGTTGTTTGTTTAACAAACAAACAGACCACTCTGTCCGAGTTTAACCCTTTACCAAACATGAAAAGCAGACGACACTTGCAAACAAAATTCTTGAGTAACTATTTTTTTACATATCTTATGACCCCTCATTGGAACGAGCTCGACGAGGGATCATAACCAATGTTTTTGAGACAAAAAATGAAAAAAAAAAAAAAATTAATCGGCGATTTTTGTGAATGGCACTGGTCCTTTTTACCGCTGCGTTGGGTAAATGTTTAATCAATTGTCTATAGTGGGGTGAAGAAACAAAGGATAGATGGCTGAAGGGGGACACGAGGGAGAGGGTAGGAATGCTTATTGAAGACATTGAAAAAGAGGAAGTGAGGGACACTATTAAGCAGTTTATATCTGAATGCTGGGAGGAGAGGAGGGGAAGAGGGGGTGGGGTGCAGGGGGAATGATGGCCTTCTCTTATGAGGACCGCGACAAATCAGCGGCTGGCCAAAGAGTTATTATTAGTTATGCAGCCCTTTTTATACCAGGAGTAGATTAGGGTCCTAGTATACTACTAATTCAAAATTTGCCTACCAAGGTAGATAAGCACTGCCCAACTGATCGGGGTACCATCTGGGATTTGGATCAAGGAAAATCGGAAGTCGACAAAAAGGTGGCACAATGAACAACACATAGGTACGGGATCAGCAATGATTTGAGTATTCGTCATCAGCTGAAACTTTACCCCGCACCTATAATTGTAAAAATGATTCACTCGTCTGCTTTTTGCTGTAGTAATAATAATAATAACACTTCGGTCATACGCTGATTTGTCAGGGTTCTCGGGTGAGAAGGTTTTGTTTACCCTGTGCTCCCAAATTCCACCCCCTTTTCTCCCTCCCAATCCCCGGAAACGGACTCCTTGATAATATTCTATGAATACATTTGGTCGAACTTTCACCCCCATTTACGGTAGAGCGCAGTTGACAGAATGTAATTCGGGCGGTGTTTGGGAGGGTTTTTTAACTTTAAGCGCCTCTCGCAGTGATCAACTCCGCTGCTGTTCCATTGGTGACATTTCCCAACTGTGGCATAAAGCCCGTTACTAAAATACTCGTATCCATTTCTAAAGTTGGGAAAATTAAAAATCAGAGTTGTGCGCATTGTATTTTGTGTGACGGTGGTTTTTCTCCTCGTTCGTTAGTACATGTTTTATTTCGTCCTTCTGCTTTGTTGTTTGGTAAAAGGTAGTTTAAACAGTTACGGAATGTAATTATAAGAATTGAATGCAATTTTTATAATCTTTATTGGAGTATGAACGTGTGGGAATGGGTACAAATTGTATGAATCCCTTCGGGGATTCATACAATTTGTACCCATTCCCACAACACGTTCATACTCCAATAAAGATTATAAAAATTGCATTCAATTCTTAAATGATTGCTATGTCTTGTAGCACATTTTATCTAGAGAAATATGATCAGCATCAAAGACGACGTTTGGAGTGGTATGTGGCAGGACAACATCAGAATCTCAGGACGTGAAGGGAGTCCATTGGTCAGACGAGAGTAGGTTCCTGCTTCACGTCACAGATTGTCACTCGAGAGTGTGGAGGCATAGAAATACTCCTTGCGTGCCCAGGAACATCAGATCTACTGTTATTTATGGTGAAGGATAAGTAATGATCTGGGGATGCATCCCTTATGGTTGTAAACTTCTTATGGTGACTGTGCATGTGAATCTCAGTGGTCATCAGTACATCCAGGACATTCTCAATCCAGTTGCTGTGCCTCATTTTGACAAACACCCTTTGGATACTCGCCCTGTATTCATGGACGACAATGCAAGGCCACATCGTCCCCATGCTGTGAGAGCATTTCGTTAGAACAACGCTATTACAACACTACCTTGGCCTGAAATGAGCCCCGATTTTAATCCCTTAGAACACATCTGGGATTTTCTTGGACGTCGTGTGCAAGCAAGGGACCCGCCTTTAAGAATCTGACCGATTTGGAAGCTGCATTGCTTGAGGAGTGGCGGCAGTTGCCTCTCATCGGTATCAGAAGGCTCACTGGTTGCATTAGGAGGAGGGTTCAGGCTGTCATCGGCGCTCGTGGTGGATACACTCGCTACTGACGTCAGACACTGCTATATTGTGTTCAGGAGATCACATATTATTACTCTTTTTGTCAGTAATTACCGTCATTGTTTCGTCATGGGCCGTTCAAGCGGTGTACCAAATGTTCACCACGAGTGGTGAAGTGGTGTTAATACGAAGATTCCATTCATAATCACAGTACTTGAAGTGTCAAATTTCCCGTTTTCTGTATTCCCCGATTAAATTACATCCGTCAGTCACAAGGAACAAGACAAACATCGTTCTTGAGGGAATTATATTGTTCTAAGATCAGGTGCTGGATAACATAACATTTATTACTGGTGCGTTTTACGGTGATTAAGTGAGTATATCGTTGGGTCGTTGATACATTTATAATGCGACAAGCAAAGGCAAAGTCATGTAGAAGTTTAACAATATCACATTATCGAGGATTGCCTGTGATGCTTAATCCATAATTTGTCTTATTCTATGAACTTGTTTCCGTGATATTTATAATAGTCGTTGGGGGCGCGGTGGCGCTGCGGTAACCGGTTCTCGCCAGATCACCGAACTAAAGCAATGTCGAGCCCGGTTAGTCCTTGGATGGGTGACCGCCTGAGCGATCGATTCAGACTCACGAATTGTGTCCTTGGGCAAAACACTTAAACCCGAATGTCCACAAGGGGGCACGATGACGTCGTGTACTAAGGCGTACTGCACGTCAATGGTGCGCATTTCTTCAACTAATCGAACCCTGCCTGTGATGCAGTGCAGCGTTACGATGTTGGGGAGCTGGCAGCTGCTCGTCGTTGCTCGGTGGTTCTCTCCGGGTATTCCGGCTTCCTCCACCCGTAAAACTGTCACCGACACGATATGACCTTCGCTGTTAAAGTGTCGTTAAACCTCAATAAATAAATAAATATAATAGTCGTTCACTTAAACTTCTCTCTTTCCCTGGTCGTTAAACAGCAGAAAACCTTTAGAACTCGTAAGGCCGGTTTTTGGCCCAAGGCATAATTTCGTCCCATTTTTGTCTTATTATAAGAGGCCTATACACGGTGTATTGGTGATAAAACAATAACTGCAGTCTGCAGCCAGACGGCTGCAGACTGCAGTTATTGTTTTATCCTCTTTGAATATTGATATTGGACTGACCCATTTCATTCTAAATGTACACAAAGGCGATACCATTCCTGGAAACGAGGGTTCAAAGGGTTAACATTGTTTACAACTCACATGATATAAAAATTTGTTACTTTAGTTATTTGTTTTCAACTTTTTCAAAAATTTCCAGTAAAACCATATCACGCGAACTCTTATTGGAACGTGCTCGAAATTGGACGGTCGGGCACCGTCGATTCATCAGGTAAAAGGTCAAGGCTATTTTCTTTCAACTCAATATCTAGTTCGTTGCCGTACCACCACATTTGAGTAGGTATTACACAAATAAGAGAAGAAATGATTTAGATGAAGGACAATTCAACGGGAGACGACGGCAAATTGGTTGGTTACTCTTCTACGAAAGTACCACGGTCGCCCCCAAACACTCTAGGGTGTCAGGCTATTTCCCAAGTATACCAGTATATTGTACATGATAATGTTTTCCCAAATACTCTACTACCCTACTGCTGTAATACCCCCATATACCAGGCTATTGTACGCCATGGCATTGTTCCAAAATAATTTGATATCCATGGCATTACCAAAGTAACCAAAGAGAACACAACTCCTAAGACCGAAATGTCAGTACAACGACAACAGGATACAAGATACAAAGTTCTGCGAATACAGCAATTAAACACATTCACTATTATTGTAGCATTACGGAAAGTAACTACGAAGATGGAACAAGTACTCTCGGTTTTGAAACACGGCCATAAAACAATGATCAAAGAGCCAACACGCAAAACATTGAAGAAATTCCCCTAACCAGAAAATTCAGTGCGTTTCACATTCCGTCATTTTCCCTTTTCTTATCACCATTCATTCATTCACTTAATAATATTACTTACCTTTTGGTACATATCTGATATGTGGTATCAATTTGAGATGAACAGGCATTATTATATGAACCTCTGCTGTCGAGAGACCAATTCAGGGAGTGGCAGGAAGACAGCCTCTTGGGCTATGCCACTTCCTTGCAGTGTGATGATTGTATGTATTGATGGTAAAATTTATATTTGTTAATTTTGTACTCACATGCTGCAAATAAACTTACTTACTTACTTAAGTATGCCATGTTTTTGTACCCCCTGGTATCGTCCCAATATACTGTGGTATACAAGGTTAACATCCTCGTATACCAGGTTATACCCTAGCATATCAAGGCAATATCATTGTTATTTATTTATTTATTTATTTATTTATTTATTTATTTATTTATTTAATGCCACTTTCATAATCGACTTCATTATCGTGACAGCAACACTATTATGAAATCAAGTTTAGGAAACCGTTCATACATCATCTGCTTTCCACTTTCGAGAACGTCCACGTGAAGTGTTGGACCCATTTTACCGATGAACAGAGCGTGTTCGCCTAAGCAAACAAGAACTGAAATACCTCCCACGGAGAAACATTCTTATATCAGAGTATTTTGAGACAATACTGAACAAAGCAGCCAGTATTTTAGGATAAATACCCTGATGTACCAGCCTAACCAGGATAGGAAACCCAAGTGTAAAAATAGTATATTGCAACTACAAAATCTAGCCGGGAAGCGCGATACCATAAGAGCGATAACGTACAAAACACCGCATGATGGCATCATATTGAATGGTTTTATTTGTTTTTGCTTTATTGGGGTTTAACAACACTTTCAACAGCTAGGGTCACTTCCCGTCAGACAGTTTTACGGATAGAGGAAGCCGGAGTACCCGGAGAGAACCACCGATCAGCGGCGAGCAATGATCAGACTCCCCAATGTAGTACTAACTCCGCACAAGCAGGGTTAGCATTGGTTGAAGACAAGTGTACCATCGATGTGCCGTACGCCTCAATACACAGCGGCACCATGTCCCCACCTAGGCGATCGGGATTAAATGCCTTGCCCAAGGGCACAATTACCCCTGGTGCGGGATCGCATCGGGGACCTTTCGATTCGAAGTTCAATGCTGTAATCAGTGAGCCATCGCGATCCATATCTCATGGTTAAACTAGCGGTAATGTTAAGAACTTCAGACTCGATATTTGAAAACTCCTGTCACCTTTCAATTAACCCCCTTCCGCTCATGTCAACACTACAAAATTTCAAAGAGTCAAATTCTCATAATGCAACAAAGAATAAAAACCAATTCAATCTTGTTTGACAATTCAATCTTGTTTGACAGAGCTCGATGAGCTCTGTCAAACAAAATTTAATTAGTTAGATTCCAGGTTGTGTTATTGTGTATACTACATTTTGTTCCACAGAACAAATGTCCATATACGGATATAAAACTCAATCTTCCAACTACCCGGATGCACGCTAGAGACAGTTATGCATGCTTGGCGTTTATTTACACACTTGTTTCATATATCAATTATTACATCATATCAACTTCAACAAAGGATATTTCAAAGCTATGTATACGTACACCTGGTAATGATTTCAAATCTAGACATATTTACCTATTTAATATTTGTTGTATATTTATAAATATATCTATATGTGCCTCGACAACATGACTTAACCCATCATCAATCAATAGTACCGGCCAGGAAAACCCAGAGGTAAAAGCTGTTGCAAAAAACTCTGGAAACCTGCAGTCGACGTATGTAAAATTGATTTCAGAACACCAGATGCCGATCTCCATCTGAAAATAAGGCATGAATAACTGCAGTCTAACTGTTTCAGTGATGATGGCCAGAATGACTCCTCAGCTAGTCATTCACACACTTGAACGTCACTGTCGTGTTCAAGAAGATTATCTTGCGCTGTGAATTACTCAGCACCCAGACAAGAAACAACCCAACTGCATAATTTAACTCTACAAAAATTATCGTTCCCACAGCACATTATCTTCTCGCTATACTTCGAACCGCGAGAAAGCATACTTATCGAACAAAGATTCGGGTTGATATTTTGACGTCAGTGTACAGGAGTTTAACCATTTCAACCCAGCGGCCACTTTTCCGGCCAGGAACATGATACGTCATAACGTCATTAAATAGGATGGCTGTTCAGTAAATGTATGATGCAGATCAGGCTTCACGTTGAAAATATTGATTGGTCTTAGGACTGTCATGATTAATCGATTAATCGATTGTTGATCGGTCACTGCGAAATCGATTAGTATTTTTCGTTGTCGAATAATCGGTAAATTGTAACCCGCTTTAGACGTTTAATAATTAAAAGAAAATTTGATGAAAAAAACTATTGTTTCTAAAGGTAAAGAGTTAAGAACATCGATGTTAAACCCCAAGAAGCCGTTGGAAGCATTTGTCTTTCAGGTACATTCGTCAAAGCTTTGATGTTCTGAACTTTTGAACCGTCAGTGTAATAATCAAGACCGGTCGGCAGTTGCGAAGTTCGCAACTGCCGACCGGTCTTGATTATTACACTGACGGTTCAAAAGTTCAGAACATCAAAGCTTTGAATGTACATAAAAGAGGATCGTCTTCGTTGTTTACCGGAGGTAGGTCAACTGACTTGAACTTTATTTTTTATCGACTTCAGAGAGAGGGAGAGGGGGGTCATCTAGGTACGATTAATCGATTATTATCGATTATTTGCGACGATTAATCGATTCCTAAATTAAAAAATCGTGACAGCCCTAATTGGTCTACCCCAAAAAATGAATATGGACTCTTCTAATTGCTTCCATTGCACTGGCATGGAAGATACCACTAGATTTCAAAGTGTTAGGACATGTCTTGCATGAACTCAAATGTTTGAAGTATTTAATAATTGATTTGTGCACTCCCACAGACTCTTGAAAATGTTTGTCTTTATATTACATTGAAAGTGGTTTCGTGACAACATTTATTGATTTGATTCTGCATCAGACGCTAAACTGTTCAGTTGTTCAAGGTCGTCGTTTCACCATATCGCATGAGCAAACATTTGAAAGAAAATTTATTTCGTAATCAAATGAGGCATGACTGATTTTGTCACTTATAATTACTAAGTTAACTGTTGATGTCTGGGAAATATCACATCCTTCAACTATTTTCGTCATTCAAAATGACTTTTAAAAAGGTGATCTCACTTTATGTTAACAAGACAGAAATGTGAACTGGAAAAATCAACCATCTCTTTGTCAGTTTTCAACAAACGAAAAGAAGGGTTCCAATCTTTATGGCAAGTTAACTGAAAGCATTAACCCTTTCAACACTGGCACCCTGGAAGGTATCGTTTCAGTCAATAATGTCAACGGCGAAATGGGCGAAACCATCCTGGATAGTTGGGAGGTTCAGTAATAATTTAACCCTTTGAGACTTTAATTATCCTGACCTTCAAACGTCACTGGGAATTCAGTTTCTTCAACGTTTTTCAAAATGCGACGTCAAACGTCGGAAAGTACACAAATAACAAGATATTTTTACATTAGTGATTAACTGGTTGAGGGCTACATTATTTTTGTTGGTCTGAATTTGTTATTCAAAACTTGTTTTATTACAAATTATTGGAGAGTGCCCACAGGCACTCTCCAATAATTTGTAATAAAACAAATTTATCTACTTTATACGTAAAAACAGTAACGTTTTATCTTTTATCGTTATCGAAAACTCGCCGTCAATAAAAAATCTTTTATCGTTACTGCAGTAAGAATAAAAGTCACGTGATATCGCAAGAATACAACGTTCACGCCCATCTCATTTGCATGACGTACTATTTCATTCAACACTTTGAATAACTAATTATCGCTGCCGCGGATCGAAACAAATAAAACGGGGCGTATTTATCGAAATGTATTGAATAAAAAAGAAGGCCATTAATTAAACTTACTGAATTGTAAAAATAAAATTTGACGGAAAAGAGTAAAAATTAGTAACTTACACTTTTTCAAATGAGATTATTTCACCCTTCGAGACTTTAATTATCCTGACGTTCAAACGTCACTGGGAATTCAGTTTCTTCAACATTTTTCAAAATGTGACGTCAAACGTCGGAAAGTACAAATAACCAGATATTTTTCACATTAGTGATTATCTGGTTGAAGGCTAGATTATTTTTAGTGGTCTGCATTTGTTAATCAAAACTTGTTTTATGACGGGAGTGGGGGAGGTGGGGGTGTAGATAAAAGGGTTATTTTCACATGGTGTTTGTAAAAAATCTTTTATCGCGACTCGAGCGTTTTCGGGGGCTACATAGCTACTCGTCGCTGCGCGACTCGTAGCTATATATGCCCCCGAAAACGCTCTCGTCGCGAGAAAAGATTTTTTACAAACACCATGTGTATATAACCCATATTTATATAAATAAAATATTATTTGTGTTTGACTGAATATGAAATATAAGCAAAGAAAATGTTGGCTTTTGCTCTGGTATCCTCATTTTTTGATAGTGGCTTCTAGCACTCAACCAGTTAAGAAGTCTTGACAGCAGGATTATATTAGTATTTTAAGCTGTGATAACATTTGGCTCAACGGTTGTCACTGAGCACTATTCGGGAGAAAATATGAATTGGAAATGAGGTTAAAAAAATAGAAAAATAATAACAAAACAAATGACCACAAAGTATCAACGCGCTGTTTGATTTCGTACGTCATAAGACGTACACAAGTATTAAAGAGTTAATCCAACAGCTCATTCGAGCTGTTGGGTTAAATTATTAACGAACATCGCTTCAGATGTTTTGTTCTTTATATAGTCTACTATCCCACTGCAATTTTTTCTTCACGCAAAATTTTGTGCACACCAGTTTGAAAGGGTTAAATATAAATTACACTCTCTTAATACGAGTTTTGACTTATCACGCAGAATGTATTGGAGGACCCGAACTATAGACGTGGCACGTTGACTTTATTTTTACAGCAATGTGCTTCGAATGGAAAAACAAAAACTCTTGCGAGTTTCCTAATCTGTTGATATTTATCGAAAATACGGTTGACGGACTCAAAAGAACTATAAACAAGACGCACTGTCACAGTGCCGAAGCTGCGACGATTCGTGCAACGCCAATGATGTTTTTAAAACTCGTTGGTGACAAAAAAACTCGTTGGTGACAAAAAAAAACTCGTTGGTGACAAATCCATAAATGTGACAGAAATTATCCGAATGACATGCACTATTGAGAGGGTGTAGACATCATGAAGATACACTTGCATGCCAAGTATGGTGTCATTCCATCAAGTATTTTAGGAGTTATGGTGTTTTTTAAACTCGTTGGTGACAGACCGACCGACAGACAGACCGACATTGCCACATATAGAGCTGCTCGTCGCAGTTAAAATGCATAGAAACTAACAGACTATACATAAAGTGTGAAGACCTTATTTATAATGTATTGTAGGAAGATAAATCTCTATTGCAAATCAGTGTAAATCTAACACTTCTTCCTTCTACATCTACCCTCATGCACCACAATTTGACACACTTTTTCCATTCATCCTGAATGTGCTGGGTAGAGCAATCAATATTTTCAACGTGCAGCCTTGAGGCTGCACGTTGAAAATATTAATTGGTCTACCTCCAGATCATGAATATGGACTCTTCCGATTGGTTCCCTTGAACTGACAAGGACGATACCCCAAGTGTTCGAAGGGTTAAATTGGTTGATAAATTTCACCCTGATTTTCCTTGGGTCATTTTGATGGAGTTATTTCTTTACATCGTGAATACTTGAGCCTGGAAAAAGTACTCAGTTTTCTCCAACTGGCAAGATTATCCCCCAGGAAAGACCCCGGTCCTTCACATTGGGGGGATGCGTAACCTTAATCCAGCACGAGGTGAAATGGATTGGTTCCCTTGAACTGACAAGGACGATACCCCAAGTGTTCGAAGGGTTAAATTGGTTGATGAATTTCACCCTGATTTCCTTGGGTCATTTTGATGGAGTTATTTCTTTACATCGTGAATACTTGAGCCTGGAAAAAGTACTCAGTTTACTCCAGCTGGCAAGATTATCCCCCAGGAAAGACCCCGGTCCTTCACATTGGGGGGATGCGTAACCTTAATCCAGCACGAGGTGAAATGGATTGGTTCCCTTGAACTGACAAGGACGATACCCCAAGTGTTCGAAGGGTTAAATTGGTTGATGAATTTCACCCTGATTTTCCTTGGGTCATTTTGATGGAGTTATTTCTTTACATCGTGAATACTTGAGCCTGGAAAAAGTACTCAGTTTACTCCAGCTGGCAAGATTATCCCCCAGGAAAGACCCCGGTCCTTCACATTGGGGGGATGCGTAACCTTAATCCAGCACGAGGTGAAATGAGGTGGGGAAAAATATTTTGTCCCCCCTCCCACCCCCACTTCATTTCGCCTGGCTACCCCCTGTTGTAACAATCCGTACATCGAAATGATGGAAACGTGTTCCCTTTCAAAAACTTTGTATTATCGGTAGCATGTACTTTTCCAAAATATACCATTCGTGTCAAACAGCCATGAATATTTATCTTGGGGTTAGTCACTTCACTTGTAAATCTTCCATCAGTCAGTCTTCTTGTAATGAAATTTCACCAATGCTAATTTGGTGTCATTTAATAATGTGAATTTATTGATAATTTGTGCTTTGTGAGGGTGTCGTGTCAGAAGTCATTAGTCGTGTTCGACAGATAATCGTAAATTCTGTTCCCGTATCACTATTGATGTGTTCTGTTAAAATGGCGGCTTCGTCGCTCTTTAAGATCCATTCATTACGCGTGCATATCACATATAACTGGTATATAATATAAAGCAAACTAATAATAAATGAGAGTGGTTTTACGGAATGAGAGAAAGGTTAATATTAGAGTACAGCATATGAATTGGCAGCATGCCAACTTTTTTTAATTAAAACATTGCCATTAGCTGATTGTTAACATGTTTTAATACCCAGTATTAAAATAGTAGATAATTAAATGAACGACTTATCAAGTACATTGAACGTCATGCCGAGCAGTTCCAGGTGAATTCCTCACCGGAAGCTGAAATTGCGGACACTATCCGATAGTGCTTTGGCCAACATACTTTGAAGGTGGAATTTAAATACAATCATCGCTGAATCCTCTCAAACTACTAATACAATTTTAAGTGTCTATAATATAAATATTGTATAACTGTCGTTGACAAAAGTGGGCTATTATTCACCAAGGACCACTAATTTTTCATGGTCAACGATAAGCCGTGTACTAATTATTATATAATATCAAACAAACTGAGGAAGAATCTTTCTACTCTCTGGATTCAGATATTAAGTACACTGAGTGTTGTCAAGTACCTTGCCCAAGCCAAGCATTTTTCGCCAACTTAGAAATACCGAAATAAGATTCCAGAAAAATCACTTAATCGAGTTGTGTTCCGTCGGTCAGACATTCCATAATATTTCACTGCTATTGTCAGAAAGTGTATAGTGCACAAGAATAGTGCACGATTATTCTTTAGCCCCCGACAGATAAAACTATAGGAATTCGTATAGGTGTTTGTATAGTACTTGCGTTTTCAAGTAAAAAATGTATTAGGATTAAGAATGAAACCGACGAGACTCTGGCGAGTCGGTTTCATTCTTAATCCTTCGAGTAGTATAAATTTTTTACTTGAAAACAGTATACGTTTATTTTGTTTATTCCATAAACCATTTGCAGGGCAGTGGCGGTGAAATCTTACTGTTACTCGCTGCAAAACACGGCGAGAGGTGAGGAGCACATTGGTCCAATTCGATCGACAAGCAAAACTGCCCAAAACTAAAAAAGGCGCAGTGATACATTTTTGTTTAAAAATAATTCCCCTACAAACTTGAGCCAAAGTTGCAAAAATACTTTATTAAATGAACAATGTTTATCTTTCTTATTTTCGTTGTTTATTGTTGTTTTTTTCGTCGTCGATTCAACTTGTGTTTCATAAACAAATCAGATGACACGTGCATTTGTTTATTTACACTTTCCTAATTTGGAAAATGATACATCACTCATCATGCCCCCGCCTTTCACAATCGAACTTGTATTCTTTTCAACGCTTGGTTTCGATTGATTTACTTTGTGTTTTCTTTGTTAATTGTTGTTCTTTTTATTGTTAGAAAGAATTGAAATGTGTCATATATTCTAAAACTAACCATTTCAGCGACGGTCAACGTTTGATAAACGTCAGTTCATTTTGTCTCCCACAAAGGTAAAACAGGTCATGACAACACAAATGTGATAGAGGTCAGAGGTCAACAAGTCCGTCTCTACTGTAGGAATAAATTCTGTCAGTGTTAAACTTACGGGGAAAATTTATCACCCTACTAGCAGCTGCTACTAGGTGATTAAAGCAAACATTTATCCAAGACTTTTATTGTTCGAATAAACGTCCATTTATATGGACATAATAATAATAATAATAATAATAATAATAATAATAATAATAATAGTAATAATAATAATAATAATAATAATAATAATAATAATAATAATAATAATAATAATAGTAATAATAATAATAATAATAATAATAATAATAATTTACTTATATAGAGCTTTTACGAGCAAAACACTGCTCAAAAGTGCTCACAATAAAAACTGACAATTAAAAAGAAAAAAAATCAGCAGTCAAACGCTATCCGAAAGAGATGGTTCTTTAAAGCTTTTTTGAAACTTTCAGTATAGGAGGTTTTCCTTAACCCTTTGAACTCTAATGGTATCTTCCACTGCAGTTCAATGGCGGCAATTAGAAGAGTCCATATTCATTATGTGGGGTAGACCAATCAATATTTTCAACGTGCAGCCTCGGGGCTGCACGTTGAAAATATTGATTGGTCTACCCCACACATTTACTGAACAGCCACCTTATTTAATGACGTTATGGCGTATCATGTTGCTGGCCGGAAAAACGGCCGCTAGGGTTCAAAGGGTTAAATTCTGAGGGAGTGCATTCCATAGTGAGGGAGCTGCAAAAGTAAATGGTTTTTCCCCGTAGTAGATCTTATTCGAGGCACGACAAGAAGAGTCTCTGAAGATGATGTAAGATTCCATACCGGTTTGTGTAAAGTGACAATCTGTTTTAAGTAGGTGGGGCATTATCTCCGTGGATGATGTTGTGTGTCATCAATAATACTTTATATTTGATGCGAGACTCAACTGGTATCCAAAGCAAGGATTTGAGGAGAGGTGTAATGTGATCATATTTTTGGCGCCAGTAATCATCTTGCTTGCTGTATTTTGAATGCGCTGAAGCAGGTTAATGGATTTCAGCGGAAGTTCAAAATAAAGAGAGTTATAATAATAATAATAATAATAATAATAATGATGAAATTTTATAAAGCGTAAAATCACAAAGTGCTCTAAAACGCTGTACAGTTGAATAAACAATGAGCTCATGACTATCAAGGCAATATACAGACTGAGAAAGAAGGTGTGAAGACCAGCAGGTTACATACTGTCAAAAGCCTCTCTGAAAAGATATGATTTTAAATTTGTTTTGAATTGGTTGAGATCTTTCGATCCCTGAACCTGAACTGGTAAATTATTCCAAAGTGCAGGCCCAGCGAAAGAGAAAGCTCTGTTATTTACAAAAGTGGACCCAGAGTAGGGCATCTGAAGCTTGACTTGTGAGGAGGAGCGCAAGTTCCTTTCAGGTTTTTTAATTGCCAGAAGGTCTTGTAAGTACTTAGGTGCCGCGCCATGAACGCACTTAAATGCCAAAACCAAAATTTTGAAAATAATCCGGTGTCGCACAGGGAGTCAGTGCAATTTTTTTAGTAGTGGTGTTATATGGTGTTATATAATAGTCCAATAGAGCCAGGACCATAACAGTTTTCAGTGTGTTTCGATGAAGTAATTTTCTAATTTGGTTTATGATTCTTATCTGAAAGAAGGAGCTACATGCCTAGAATATTCCACGGCTATTTTTAAAAAGTGTAGTGCACGGAATGGGGCATGATTATTTTAGAGCCATCGGTAGGTAAACTATCAGAAAGAGTAGAATACCTCTCATAAAAAGTGTATAGTGCACGGAATGAGGCATGATTATTTTAGAGCCATCGGTAGGTAAACTATCAGAAAGAGTAGAATACCTCTCATAAAAAGTGTATAGTGCACGGAATGGGGCATGATTATTTTAGAGCCATCGGTAGGTAAATAATCGGAAAGAGGAGAATACCTCTCATAAAAAGTGCATAGTGCACGGAATAGGGCATGATTATTTTAGAGCCATCGGTAGGTAAATAATCGGAAAGAGTAGAATACCTCTCATAAAAAAGTGTATAGTGCACGGAATGGGGCATGTTTATTTTAGAGCCATCGGTAGGTAAACTGTCACAAAGAGTAGAATACCGCTCAGCCAATAAGAGGAAGAAAAAGTCACGTGACATATAATACATGGTATAATTGTATGACTGCCAAACAATGCGTTATTCTTTCACGTGCTCTGACCCATTTTCATATCAGGTATACGCAGTTGTATCCTTTGGCGAAACCTCGTCCGATAATCGTTGACGGTGATTCGAGAGATGAGGATTGACATAACAACTCTTCCAATGACATTATTTAACCCGTTGGACTCTGGTGGTATCTTCCAAATCACTACAATGGCAGTAACTGGACGAGTCTACATTCATTATTTGTAGTTTGACAAATTAAATATTTTCAACGTGCAGCCCGAAGGCTGCACGTTGAAAATATTGATTGGTCTACACCATACATTCCCTTGATATAGTCACACTATTTAATGAATTTATGATTTATCATATTCCGGGCTCGGAAAAGCGGCCTCTCGGGTTCAAAGGGTTATTTCCGGTACAGGAATATGATAGTCAATACGTCATACTTTCACCAAGTAGCATGACTGATCAGTGAAATTGTGGTGTAACCAATGAATATTTTCAATGTGTAGTCCGGATGTTGCACGTTGAAAATATTCATTATTCTACCCCCATTGGATGAATATAGACTCTTCCGATTGCTGTCATTGAACTGACTTGGACGTTGTCAGTTTCCAAGATAAATGGGTTGTAAACCGTTGTTTCAGCAACCGTTGATCGTCAGTAGTCTTCAAAATATTTCGGTCACGTGTGGCTGTTTTGAAGCGGACGCTATGCCGAACAACGCATTGTTTGTTACAAGGTAATTCGGACGCTGTTTATTTCTACATCTTCTTTAGCGCCCTGCGAATATTCGAGATTCGATTCGATATCAATACCATACGTATTCTTCGAGATCGATCCCGAATCAGTCTCAGGATTCGATTTTTTCGAATCTCTCGTACTAACTTCAATTTGTTACATTTCCAACAAAAATAGGATAAAACTGTCATTAGATAATTCATTCATGTAGGCTCAATTCCTATTTATTTGAGTAATTGACAATGTTTAATTGTTAGGTAAGGTGTGAATTTAGCCCAGAACATTATCCATAGTTTTGGTTTTTGAAGGCTTAACTTGTTACTATTCACGTTCTTAAGAACGTGAATAGTAACAAGTTAGGCCTTCAAAAACTAAAACTATGGATAATAGGCCTAGCTGTTTCAGCGACGGTGCTACAGAGAATATTTAGTTATTGGTGTTTAAGGTGTTCACTCCGTTGCGTAAGGGTCATCACAGTGTTCCGTAACTTCCGTTTGATGCAATATGAAATAACTTGTCTATTAAGATTCGATTCGGGATTCGATTCGATGTCGATATCTTTTCTCGGGTTTTGGATCAATTCTTTAAATGGAATCAAGTCATACCCACTTTACAGCGGAATTAAGAATCTCGTCCAGTAATTTTCACTATAAATTGGAGATTCAATGAAGATATTCTGTATTTGTTACAGAAAAATTAGGAAATTCGAGAAATTATTACGATGTTTAGTGATAAAAATTATCATCAGAAAAATTTTAATTAATGAAGCACCGGCTTGTGCTCGGTGCTTCATTAATTAATTTTTTATGCGTATTCCTATAATTAGTGTTTAGAATATAGTATTATAGCTTCCGTGGGAATATTGCCCACCGGTGAAAAGTGACCAGTGCAGGAAACCGTACTGTATTAATTCTAGGCCAACACAAGCCTCACAGCCGTGTAGTGCTGAATATGGAGAGCACTTTATGCCAGCATGACAGACTGGATTCTTTTGAATGTATAACTCAATTCTTTCCTGTTGGCCAGTCTTGTGTATTATTCTTTGCCAACCAGGCTACCAACATGTCCGGAGTGTCAAAATTTGCACGCGCTGTGGATCTCCGGGTTTGTGTATGTTTGGACTTTCCGTGCACCAACGGTTAAGTAACGAGATATCATTCAGTTCTTTTATCTCACTTGCTGTAAATTCAGAATCTTTGCCACTCAGGAGAATTACTGGTAGACAATAACAAAATAAGGCTAGTTAGGGGAACCCGGAACAACATAATTCATTTTTTGTTTGGAAAAGCCTTCTGAACACAGTTTTACAGAAGCTTCTGTTTTCACAAGCAACTTTAAGATTAGTGTTCACACTGGCCCGATTTTTTTGTTGCCAAGAGGAAGTTTTGTTCGGTGTCAAATGAATATTTTAGCCCTAATTTATTTATTTTTTATGGTTTAACGACACAGTAACAGCCAGGGTCATATCGTGTCGGAGACAGTTTCACGGGTGGAGGAAGCCGGAGTACCCGGAGGGAACCACTGAGCAACGACGAGCAGATGCCAGCTCCTCAACATCGTCACTCCGTACTGCAGCACAGGCAGGGTTAGATTGGTTGAAGATATGCGCACCATCGACGCACAGTACGCCTTAGTACACGGCGTCATCGTGCCCCCATGTGGACAATCGGGGTGAAGTGTCTTGCCCAAGGACGCAACGCGGGAGTCATTTTAGCCCTAAATGGAATCCCATTGTAAATGACAACAGATTAACCATGTATCGTCCTTTGAGTGCAACAAGGCGCCATCTGCAATGATAAAGCATTGCAGATGGCGCCTTGTTGTATTCAAAGTTCGATACGTTAACTCAGTATTATCTGGCTCTTATAAGTATTTTAGTTGCAGAAAAAAACCCAAATGATAAAAATATAGTTTATAAAAAAAATAAACTAATAAATAAATAATAAATAAATAATTAATTAAATAAATAAATAAGGCTATTATTAACTTTTACGGAATAATTTCATGATATTATTTACTCACTTTTTATTAAGTCCAAATAAACTAATAAATAATTTATTATCATCCAGAAAGATTATTAAACAGTTTAAGCAAGACGAACCGGAGCTCAGTGGTTACGGCATTGGACTTCAAACCGAAAGGTCCAATGTTCGATCCCCGCCAGGGGTAACTACATTGTGACCTTGGGTAAGGCACTTAATCCCGATTGCCTTTGTAGGGGCACGTTGGCGTTGTGTACTAAGGTGTACTGCACGTCGATGTTACACTTGTTTTCAACCAATGCTAATCCTCCTTGTGCGCAATTAATATGTTGGGGAGTCTGGCAGTTGTTCGCCGCTGCTCGGTGGTTCTTCTTGGTACTCCGGCTTTCTCCGCCTGTACAGCTGTCTGACACGAGGTCATCCTGGCTATCGAAAGTGTCGTTAAATCCCAACAGAAAAGCAAGATAAAAAGATTAACCCTTTACCCAACGTAACGGCAAAAACGGTCCAGCGCTGTTCACAAAAATCGCCAATTAATTTTCATTATTTTTAAATTTTTTGTCTCGAAAACATAGGTTATGACCCCTCGTTGGAACGAGCTCGTCGAGCTCGTTCCAATGAGGGGTCATAACCTATGTTTCCGAGACAGAAAATGAAAAAAATTAGTTACTCAAGAATTTATTTTGCAAGTGTCGTCTGCTTTTCATGTTAGGAAAAGGGGTAAATAACGAAATGTTTTGATAAGAATCAGATTGAATGGATAAATTATTAATAAGAGACAAGATTATGTCTGTTACCGTTAGGTTACCTGACAGGCGTGGGTGTCATCAGACAGCGATGTTATCGAAAACGACGCACTAGGATGATAAAATATAAAACCAGTGAGACCTACCGAAAGTTCCATATGATGTATTTTTAGTGCCAATCGAATTATCTGAATGCAATTAGCATCCGGGTGCGTGAACACTGATCGCATGTTTGTGACAGATACATCCCCATGAGCTATCTTGTCCTATTGTTTGTTCAGTTAATGCCACTTTGGGGGCAATTCGTGACAGTGAACGAGGAGAACAGAGAAATTCGTTCACTGAGTGGCTGTTCGCCCAAGGTGGTGGGCAACTTCGAATTAGGCTGCCTATTTGAGGGAAGCACCCGCAGTTGAATATCTGTACAGTGTATTTTAGTTTTAGGGACTGATCAGACAATGTTTTATTGCGCAGGCTAATACTTATAGCAAGAGAGATTAACCTTTACCCAACGAATCGCACGCATCCGCCCGCGTAATATGCAAATTCAGCAGCTGAAAAAGGGGTGATATGGTTTCGTTGAATTGTTTTGAAAAAAAATTAAAAAAAATAATAAATTTTGATATCGTCTGCGTTAAGTTAAGGGTTAAACCAACAAACGGTCATAACTAGTGACTGAGGAATACACCAACAGTAATGGTCAACAGTGACTCCATATCAATTCGATATACCTGCACGGGCGACATATTAATTGTTACTTTCCGCCATTTTGTTTTTTATCGCAAACCTCGCAGTGTGAATTGGGTTAATTCGCGCATTAGAAAATTTGTTTTAAATTTAAAGTAGGCAGAATTGTAAATACGTTCAAAAATGTCAAAAGTAATAAATCATCAATTTACTAGTTAATCAATAAATGTAGGATATCTCCCTTACATTGCATCGCTACTCGTCTGCTTTTGTAAACAAATAAATGTCGATTGGAAAATTTAACGGAAATACGAAACGCTTAGTAAACATAACGGATGGTGAAATTTCAGAGGTAAAATAGGCTTGCATAATAAATTCTTTACGGGACGTTTAGTTTTCGGATACGGTGTCACGGGTGCCTCGCCTAATACTGTTATCCCTTCGTCCCATATGACACCCTATCGGACAGCTAACCATCCTGTATGTCAAAAAGTTTTGAGCCTAACATAAATAAAGCTGGAATATCGGCACAGAACTTATTTATGTTTCAACATAGTCCACTTGTAATTCAATACACTTGTTCCACCGGGTCTGCCAGTCGTTGATGCTGCGCCTGTAGAAGTCCATTTCTTGGTCCTGTAGCCAAGCCTCCATAGCAGCAGTAAATTCCTCATCATCTTGAAATCTTTGACCAAGTAAGTGTTTTTTTTCAAATTTGGCAAGAGATGGTAGTCACTTTGACACGTAAGTGTTTCTTCAAATTTGGAAAGAGATGGTAGTCACTTTGAAATCTTGAAATCTTTGACCACGTAAGTGTTTCTTCAAATTTGGGAAGAGATGATAGTCACTTTGACACGTAAGTGTTTCACTTGGTGACTACCATCTCTTTCCAAATTTGAAGAAACACTTACGTGGTCAAAGATTTCAAGATGACGAGGAACTTGCTGCTGTTGTGAAAGCTTGGCTACAGGACCAAAATATGGACTTCTAGAGACGCCGCATCAACGATTGGCAGACCAGGTGGAACAAGTGTATTGAATTACAAGAGGACTATGTTGAAAAATAAATATGTTCTGTACCGATATTCCAGCTTTATTTATGTTAGGCTCAAAACTTTTTGACATCCCCTCGTACATTCACCGTACTTCGTGCTTTTTTGTCAGCACCTTCGGGACGACTTGGTCGAGGCTGGTAACATTTCTATAAATTGTGCTGGCTGTTTCACGCCAGGGAAACATTGCCACATGACTAATAGCAACGTTTGGCAAAAAAGCATTGTGTTTTATCATGGGATGTTATAAGTATCTTTAATGTACGCATCTGTGCTGAAACTCACGAAGATTTCTCACCTTTACTGAAATAGGTTTTACTTTCTTATCTACTTTTCTCTATACAGAATATGTTTTGCACTTCCAGACAAGGGTTCACGGCTGCGCACTTTATATCACATGAAACGTCGTTAATTTCGACGTAACAACCCATGTCTTATTTCCTGGTTATCAACTAGTGTCTAATCGGCGCGTGGTCCCATAGCAGCAGTAGCATTGTATTCTTGTGCGTAGTTCACATGACGTCAATTACGACAACAGGGGCAAGTAAGGCGCATTCATGACGTCATGGTGTGAAGCGTTTGGCCAAGGAAATGATTGTCGGTTGTTTGGGAGAATTTAGCGACAATGAATTAAATAAAAAGTGTAAAAAACATTCGAAACTTCATGTGATATACAGAATCTTTAACTCGTTATGTTTAAAAGCGAGTTGTGAATCGAATTCATCAAACGAGTTTCAAAAAATCTTATATCCAAACATCACTCGTTTGAGAACCTCCATAAAGTCTAAACCGACATGCGCGGTAAAACACCAAACTGTCAGGGGAAAACCATGCAATCAGTTCACTACTGTGTAAAGCGATTTTAACTCAAAGGCTGTTGGTGGATATTCGTTTCCACGACAGGATTTCTCTTGCCACTGAAATAAGTATTTCAGGGATATATAGTATCTTTGAGGGGATACCGAAAATTTTCTCATGAGTGACCGATACAAATGTTTATTTTTCGCGAGCGCTTTTCTTTTTCTTATACGCCTTTTATAAGAATCTGATTTGTAACGATATTACAAAATAAGACTATTTATTTATTTATTTATTTATTTATTTATTTATTTATTTATTTATTTATTTATTTATTGGAGTTTAACGACAGTTTCGACAGCCATGGTCACCTCGTACAGTTGTACGGGTGGAGAAAGCCGGAGTACCCGGAGAGAACGACCGAGCAACGGCGAACAACTTTCAGGCTCCCCAACATAATAACTCCACACAAGCAGGGTTAGCATTGGTTGAAGACAAGTGCACCATCGACGTACAGTACGCCTTAGTACACAACGCCACCGTGCCCCAACATGGGCAATGGGAGTGAAGCGTCTTGCCCAAGGACACAACGCGGTTACCGCAGGTTGCATTCGAACCGAGGCCATCTCGGCTTTCAGCCTGCATCCCTACCTATTGAGCCACCACGCACAGGTGGCTTTGATTTTAACCCTTTGAACCATAGAGGCCGTTTTTAAGGCCAACAACATGATACGTCATAACGTCATCAAATGGGATGGCTGTTCAGTAAATGTGTGAGGTAGACCAATAAATATTTTCAACGTGCAGCCCCGAGGCTGCACGTTGAAAATGTTGATTGGTCTACCCCAAATAATGAGTATGGAAAACTCTTATATCCACACATCACTCGTTTGAAATCCTCTATTTTGGTAATGAATATCATCAGTTTGAAAGCAAAACAGTCAGTAAAAGTCCATTACAATTTTATTTATGAAAACCATAAAATTTATCTGAGTTCCATTTTATACAGCACACTCATAAAATAAGTCACATATTGATAGAAATGAGAGACTGCTGTTTTGATTTATATTTAATATTGACTTTATATGACAAAGACTAATGAATACTACAATTAGAATCAATACGCTAAAATCAAGTTATATTTTGACGTCATAACGGTATTCCACCGGCATCGAAGATTCCTTAGAGAAATATATAGAGAATATCTAGTGTTTTTGAGTGGATACCGAAAATTATCTCATGAGTGTCCGATACAAATGTTTATGTTTCGTGAGCGCTTTTCTTTTTACGATTTTATTGGCAGTATGCACTTTGAATATCCTCCCATTGTTATCATCTTTTCAAATACATGTATTTCACTTGATGATGTCAGACGAGTTCATATGCCACTGGAGCTGTAAACATAGACAAAACTAAAGCGAGTTCTAGTCCAATTAGAGGGCGAGGATTTTAGACTTATTGGAACATTGGTATTCTAACCAAAAGGTTAGTGGTTTGATTCTGACCAGGAGTAACTGCGATAAGTCCTTGAGCACTTCATTCCAATTATTCATGTGAGGTCATGATGGTGCTGACCATTCTGTATATACAGACAAGCCTGATCATAAGTAACCTGTCATTGGCAAAACGTGGTCCCCAGAGGGTGAATTTGCTGATGCTATCCCATACAGTGGACCAATTTATCCTCTAGGTACATCTTTGTTTTGGCTTGAGACCTTGATTCAAACTGAGGTTTACAGAGGGTAAATTTTGTGATGCTACCCTGCTGTGCAGGGTAGCATCACCAAATTCACCCTCTGTGGACCTCATTTTGAAGATGTCAGTCTGCTTATTTCCAGGCTTGTATATAGAGGATATCTAGTGTTTTTGAGTGGATACCAAAAATTATCTCACAAGTGACCGACACAAATGTTTATGTTTCGTGAGCGTTTGCGCGAGTGAATATCCCCATTTATGTCGGTCGCAAGTGAGATAATTTTCGATATCCACTCAAAAACACTAGATTTTCTTTTTATTATATGCTTTTTATAAGAATCTGATAATTCCACTCGTTTCAACCTTGAATTGATGCATGAAAATAAACAGCACATTGAATCATTGATACGCGGATGTGATGTGATCGATACTCGGAGCAGATAGCATCTTGCGATCTGATTCAGTTGGCAGGTTTCTAGTCCAAATATGGCCTGAAAGTCTGCAATATAAGTTTTTGGTTTGGTACGTCCTTTGAAAGCAGGAGCCAAACCAAAAATTTATATTACGGACTTTCAAGCCATGTTTGGACTATCGGATTTCATGCATCAATTCAAGGCGAATACGTGTTGAAGAGTGTTGCTAGAAATGATCGGTATCCACTCAAAAATACAAGATTTACTTTTTATTATCCGTTTTTCGAAAAAATGATCATTTCCAGTGATAATTTGACTCGTATTCACCTTGCAGTGATGCTTTGAAAGCCGCCATTTTGATTGATACAGTGAAAGTGAAAATTTCTATATCTTCACAGTGGGTGATACGATTTCTATTATTCCGCAATTTCTTCGATAATCTATTCTTTTTGGGGAAATTTGTTTGGAAGAAGAAACAGACAAAGAATAAGAAATGTTACTTTCATATTGAGTTGACATTAATACAGAAGCCACTATGTGTATATAGTACATAATAATAATAACACTTTGGCCAGCCGCTGATTTGTCGCGGACGAGAAGGCCATAGTTACCTCTGTACTCCCAACTGCCTCCCTATTCCCACGCTTCTCCTCTCCTCCCAACACTCGGCGACGAACTGCTTGATGATATCCCTTGTCCCATTCTTCCCAATCTCTCCGATTAGCATATTAACCCTCTCCTTTGAGTCTCCCCCTAACCACATGTCCTTCATTCTCCCATCCCACTTCCCCATTATACTCCCAGTGAATCTCATTCTTTTAGACTGATACTTTGGGCATTCTAGAAGAAAGTGTTCCAGGGTCTCCACCATGTCCAAGTTACACATCTGGCAATCCCTTTCACCGTCTTTCCCAATTTTCCCCCTCAGCTCCAGGGATCGCGACCTCAGCTTGAACAACAGTGACCCCCCAAAGGTGCCATCAAGGCACTCTTCAAAACCTGGCCTCTCTTTATCACGCAGGCCACCCAAAGACCTCTTTGATTTGACCCCCTCTCGCCAATTACGGTTACAATCCTCCATGACCCTTACATGCAGTAAGGTTTAGAACAAGCAGTCACATGATACAATGATCAGTCTTTGTAATCTCTATTATAAATTGTTGTATTTCCAACACATAAACCGTCTACATTCAGTGGTTTTGCAGTTGTGTTTAGACAAGACTTGGCTGCCTATATAGGCAGCCAAGACTTGCCTAGAAACAACTGACAAGGTTCTTGGGATGTAACTTGCAAATGTATCTAAAACCTGCCTGTTGAGTCATCTGTTTTGTTGCAGTAAAAAGCGATCAAAGTCAAAATGAGGCTTTCAAGAGTTGAAAGAAGAATTAAATTTTTATTTGAATGAGGACTCAGATTGGGAAATGTTTGGTTTGAATTGGGAAAAATCATGCCAAAATGCCATTGGGAAAGAGTCCCATATTCGAACCCTGTAGACACCCAAAACGATCCCTGACTGGAAATTGCAGAACCATTGGAGGTGATGGAAATAATGGACACATTTGAAAAGTAGAAACGTAGGAAACATTAGAAACACTGGGTGGAAACGGTAGGAACGTTAGGTCAAGTGGGAACCTTGAAACGGTGGAAATATTGACACGTTGCAAACACTGGGGACAGTGAAAACTGCAAAAATTGGAAGGAATGGGAAAAGTTTAAGCCACAGAAATAGCCAAAAAAACATGGCAACTTACCAGAAACAATTGTAATCTACACCTTTCTAAATCACAGAAACATCCGCAATAGCTGATATAGAATAAAAAGAGAATGAAGAGGGGATTTGGAAACATTGGGAATGCGTCGTCACATTGGAAACAGAAGAAATAGTCACAAAATGTATCAAAAAAATCTGTAATCTTTTCAACACAATTTATTGAACAATAAACATATTTTCATATATTTTAAAATGTCAAAAGACATATTTCGCTGAGGTTATTACATAGTTCCATATCGGCCGAGATATCAGACCAAGGTAACTTCAAATCAGCCTGAGACCGAATGTCGAAGGCTAAATTATATGGTCCCCTGAGTTCCAATGTGTTCTATGTGCCAGTAGGCACATAGAACACATTGGAACTCAAGGGACGTAATGTCAAGTTACCGAGGCCTGATATCTCGGCCGATATAAAACCTAACCAAGTAATATTCTCTTTATTTATTAAACCAAAGCAAAATAATTACAAAATGTTCTCATATCTGCTACAGTGTTCCCATAGTGTTATTGTTTCCCATTCTTTTCACCAAGTCAGAAGTTTTCTCTTCTCCTTGTTCAGCTATCCGGACGTCCCGATTTCCACGGAATGTTGCGACGTTCGGATAGTTGAACTACCTCTTCTCCCAGTTCGACGAATCCTCGACCACGAATCTGAAACTTGACCCTACAGAAGCTTACCACAAGGAACTGATTAGTCTAGTTGATTCTCTTCCAAAAGATGATAAGGAACTTATCCAACCCCTCATCGTTGAAAAACCTCGCGTACCTCCTCTCTACACACTACTCAAAGTGTAAAAAGTGCATAAAGAGGGTGTCCCGGGTCGACTCATTGTATCCTGTTTTGGCACGCTCAGGGAAAACAATTCCAAATTCATCGCCGGAAAACTCAAGCCTGTGGCCAAGTCTGCCGACAATTTTATACAGGATTCCACTGACCTTCTCAATAAGATTTGTAACGTGGTTGGAGTCGAAGAACAAATTCTTCTAGTAACCCTGACTGTGAAAGCTCTTTATTCAAATATAAACCACGAAGACGGTATCAAGGCCTTAAATTCGCACAAAAAAGACTTCTCTAAAAAGCGAAAGTATTGTGAAACTAACAAAGTTCATTCTGCAAGATAACTATTTTGAGTTCGGTGGTGAAATCTGTTTATAGAAAATGGGAACTGCTATGGGCACGTCCATTGCTCCTCAGTTTGCAAATATTTACATGACGGATTTTGAGGAGAAATTCTTGGATCACGTCGCAAAACCCCAAGTCTCTGCTTGATACAAGTATGACATTTTATAATACGGGAACATGGCCTTCTCGCATTGGAAAAATTCTACAATGAAATTAATAATACACATCCTAATCTGAAATTAACTAAGGAATATTCTACCGAGGAAATAAACATTCCAGATATGAAAATCTTCAAAACCAATGAAAAGTTGGGCACCAGGGTTTATGGGAAACCGATGGACAGAATTAACTATTTACACGCTGAAATCTTTCGCCCAGAACACACTAAAAGATTAGTTGTATACAGGGCTCGAGGCTGCACGTTGAAAATATTGATTGTCTACCCCAAATAATGAATATGGACTCTTCCAACTGCTGCCATTGAATTGGCATGGAAGATACCATGAGAGTTCAAAAGGTTAACTCTTTGAATACGAGAGACCGCTTTAACGGCCCAGGAACATGACACGTCATAATTCCATTTAGTTGGATGGCTATTAACTGAATATGAGGAGACATCAATCAAAATATTAATTGGTTAATTGGTTAACTCCAAAATAATGAATTTGGACTCTTCCAATTGCTGCCTTTGAACTGGCATGGAAGATACTACCAGTGTTCAAAGGTTTAATGTAGGTCTTAAAGAGATGCAGGATTCATATCTTCCTGGCTATAATTTTATTTCCTCCTGAGACTTCTATACTGATGCCCACATTTCGTGTGTCAATTACAGAGACTTGTTTGCTCATATCCATATTTCTTTACCGCTTGTCTTCAACTATGATATATTTTTTCTAGTCAAATTGTACCGTGCACACTGCTAAACAAAAAGTATAGGTTCTCTTTAGAACCAAAACTGGTTCTAATCTTGTCCCTGAGATGGAACCAGTTCTTTTTAAACGGTATTTATTTCACATCAAATAAATTTACCAAGATTAGCATTAAATTTTAACAGAATAGTACATGAACTGAAGTAGATTCAGCAGTAAACTTGGAGCTTATTCAACGCAGTCGCCAAACATTTTGAAACAAAGGAGATATGAACAGTTGGCATATCGAACCAGTTTTGGTTCTGTACAGAACCAAAACTGGTTCGATATGCCAACTGTTCATATCTCCTTTGCTTAATAATGATTTGAGACAACCTCGTATGAGCTCTAAACGTACGGCTGAAACCCCCTCAATTTAAGTTTAATTCTGTTAATATTTAATGTTAATCTTTATAAATTTATTTGCTTCGAAATAAATACTGTTTAAACAGAACTGGTTCCATCTCAGGGACAAGATTAGAACCAGTTTTGGTTCTAAAGAGAACCTATATTTTTGCAGTGCATATCACTTGATAAAGACTATGATTAGTCGAAAGTTCGTGTAATAAAGGAAATAGGTCTTAAAGGTGTTATTCATCACGCTCATATATATAAACAATTTTCAATTCAAAGGCGTGAATTATCTTCAGATAAGTGCTACGGCTATGGGCTCCTTCTTATGCCAACATTTTAGGGTCGTCTCGAGATGTTTGTCCTACGCTACTATTTTCATCATCTTCAGTGTCTTTTTAGCCTATTTACAAATCTTTCGCCATTAATCCCACCGCGATATCTGTTCACTTTTAACTTCTGACGATCATCAAAGTGTTTTAAGCAGCGTTGGAACCCACTAGTAAGGGGCTTGTAAATACAAGTTTTACTGTTTACTTAGTCGCTCCCCTGCACCAGTAACAGCGATTAACAAGCCTTTAGTGGAACTATCCCATTACGGGGGCAGTCCCAGCACATCCACACGTCGTTTCGCACCAGCTAGAAAAGATTCAAACTCTAAAATGTCCTCCCATCGGGCTACTTGGTGCATTTTAAGGCGACGGACTGCAAACAAATTTGTTTTAATCAACAAGTTATCATACTTTCATGTGATACATGAAAGTATCTTGACATTTCTAAAATTTCAGTTCCTTTTAATTTTCGAAGGCTGTATTAAAATCGGGTTCTACCGAGAGTTAGGACTTCGTGAAATACTTTTCAGAATTTGTCTAGCAGTATTTTTCCCTTTTGCTATATATATGTAAAGCGCCTGTCAATGAACGTGTTACACATACATGCAGTACGTGGGGAGTATATTGTCACTAAAACACCCGCAGTGTGGAGATTCCACCCAGACAATAATTGCAAATTTGTTGCAAAGCATAACAAGCACAGGCAAAGTTCCAGCCAATGGACCTCCGGGTTAAACACGGAGGTCCATTGGCTGAAACATTGCTTGTGTTTTTTGTCCATATGTACAGAATTTGAAGGTTATACTTTGGGCAATATCTCCACTCCACGGGTGACTTAGTTACAATGCACTCTCCGTGTACTGTAAATGGGGGTATGGATTTAATCACAAACTTCACTGGAATCAGGTGAACGAACACATGATAAAAACAAACATTGTGGTATCCAATGAACCACCATCCCAAGTTTAACCAATCGTTTATACATGTGCTGCGAACTTTGGCTTTGGGATACTCAAATCCAGGTGTTCGTAATCCAGTCATATCGTGTCAGTACCACAGAAGTTGTTTACTACATTAAGCACGCTTTACCCAATCACAGAATCTTATTTACTAACTTTAAGCTCTTTAAATGCAGACTTCCCGACACAGAATTGTGTACCTTCTGTAATCTTAATTCAGATTTGAAACTTCATGCAGATAAAAAATAGAAAGACTTTTTGATTCAGTGTCTCCGGAATTCTCCCAAGCTACTAGAATATATGTGTTCTCGTTCACCAAAAAATACATTTATTCCTGGAGTCGAAAAAAAATTATCCCCACTCTTTCAGGTTTTGTACAAAGTATAAAACGTACAAAAATATTGAGCAATACCGGGGGCGCGGTGGCTCAGTAGGTGGAGATGCAGGCTGCAAGCCGAGTGGTCCTCGGTTCGAATCCCACCTGCGGAAACCGTGTTGTGTCCTTGGGTAAGACACTGCACCCCATTGCCCATGTGGGGGCACGGTGACGCTGTGCACTAAGGCGTACTGCACGTCGATGGTGCACCTGTCTTCATCCAATGCTAACCTTGCTTGTGTGGAGTTAGTATGTTGGGGAGCTGACAGTTGCTCGCCGTTGTTCGGTGGTTCTCTCCGGGTACTCCGGCTTCCTCCACCCGTAAAACTCTCGTGGTCATGATTAGCCATTGTGCAGAAATATGTGTCCTCAAACACCAATAAATGAATAAATTGAGCAATACTCATTGTACGCGCATCCAATCGGCAAGACAGGAACATTAAGAAAATGGAGTTACATCAGCAAATGTTTTGAATTAAAAGATACCAACACAGTTATTCTGTATATATGTTGTAAGGAATACAATTCTGTGCATTGTTGTAATCTTATAAAGTATATTATACATTTGTATACTGCCCCTTTGATTCTAATAACCGGGGTTACTACGTTGTGTGTGTTGCCGTTTGTTTGTTGTAATTCACAATCCCAGAACTATATACCTTCGATGAAAATAAGACGAAGAAAGTTTCCCAGAAGTCAACTCTGCGTTTTTAGAGCATGAAATAAATAAAGGATATCTAGTGTTTTTGAGTGGATACCGAAAATTATCTCATGAGTGACCGAGACTAATGTTTATTTTTCGAGAGCGCTTGCGCGAGCGAAAATTCCCATTTATCTCGGTCACAAGTGAGATAATTTTAGGTATCCACTCAAAACACTAGATTTTCTTTTTATTATACGTTTTTTGATTAGAATCTGATAATCCAACTCGTTTCAACCGTGAATTAATGATGAAACGTGGAAGTGATTTTATTGATACTCGGAACAGATAGCGTCTTACAATCTGATTCAGCTGGCGGGTTTCTGGTCCAAACATGGCCTGAAAGTCCGTAATATAAGTTTTTGGTTTGGTACGTCCTTTGGAAGGACGTACCAAACCAAAAACTTATATTACGGACTTTCAGGCCATGTTTGGACTAGCGGCTTTCATGTATCAATCCAAGGTGGATAAATGTTCAATTATTGCTAGAAATGATCGGTATCCACTCCAAAAGACTAGATTTACTTTTCATTGTTCGTTTTTAGAACAAAGTAATCATTTCCAGAGATAATATGACTCGTATTCACCTTGAAGTGATGCGTTGAAAGCCGCCATTTTGATTGATATCGTGAAAGTGAAAATTTCTATATCTTCACAGTGGGGGATACGATTTCTATCTTTCCGCAATTTCTTCGATAATCTATCGTTTAGCGTGTAATAAAGTGTGTTATACATCTGTATACTGCTCTTTTGATGACGTAGTTTTTTTTATTAGTGTTCAACGACACATTAACAGCCAGGGTCATATCATGTCGGTGACAGTTTTACGGGTGGAGGAAGCCGGAGTACCCGGAGAGAACCACCGAGCAACGACGAGCAGCTGTCAGCTCTCCAACATCGTAACTCTGACCTCTGCAGCACAGGCAGGGTTAGATTGGTTGAATACATGCGCACCATCGACGTGCAGTACGCCTTAGTACACAGCGTCATCGTGCCCCCATGTAGGCAATCAGGGTTTGATGACGTAGTGTGTGTTGCCATTTGTTTGTAGTAATTCACAATCCCAGCACTATATACCTTCGATGAAAATAAGACGAAAAAGTTTCCTAGAAGTCGGGCCTGAAGAGCACAACTCTGCGTTTTCAGCGCATGAAGTAAATGTCGTATATCCGACTTAAGTGCGGACTCGGTCCGTAGTGTTTGTGAATTTAATTTTTATCTGTCATTGTGGAAAACAAAATTGCAGTTTCTAGAACTTGTTTATTAGGCACCAGGATGAAGTTTTATCAACATTGGGTGAGCTCTGATTTGGTACCAGATTTTCAATTATAAGCAGAACACAATTACGACAAAAAGAAAATACAGAATCGTGAACTAATTTCCGGAAAATCGATGTTGTGTTGAGTAAGATAATATTAAGGAGTCCGAAGTGCACTATTTCAAAGTTCTAAGACCCTTGTGATGAAGATGTTTGAATGTGGAAATAAACATTAATCAATAATATACAGTTATTGATTCCATCTATGAGTTATAAAATTATTCTGTCTTCATGTTGCCTCGTAAATCTACAATGTTTCAATTACTCTGATCTTATATAAAAAAAATGCGAAGGAGGAAAATGTTTTCATTTTTTCTTTCCCTTTAAGAGTTAGTGTTCTGAATGTAATTAATATCTATCTGAAGAGACCACTGTTGGTTGTTTGAGGGGGATGAGATGGGCTCGTCAGTTTATGAAGTGTTTATTCCTGAACGCAAACAACAAATATATAGAGGATATGGAATGAATGTATCTCTCATATAATATTTATGAAACGAGTCTAAGAATTTCCCGTTTTGGCGAGCCTCTGGCGAGCCCAAACGGGAAATTCGGACGAGTTTCATAAATATTATACGAGAAAAACGCTCACTTCATATTCTATTTATCATATCACACACACACGCACAAATTAGCCATTTAGCATGACTTTTTAACCCATCACCTAACTTGTGTTGCAGACGGCACTTGAAAAAAACATCCTCGTATAACTAAAAATTTTCATTTTTTGCTTCCAAAACATAGGTTATGACCCCTCACTGGAACGAGCTCGTCGAGCTCGTTCCAATGAGTGGTCATAAACTATGATTTGGAAGCAAAAAAGTGAAAAGATAAAAAAAACTGAATGGCATTTTTCTTGTAGGTAAAAGATTAATATAACATAACCCACCCTAAATAGGACAGATAACGTAAATTCCCCCTACTGAAATTATGCAAATGTGACCCAGTTGTATTTTGTTTAGCCAATCAAATTGTCCACTTTTGAAAATTGACCAATGAAAGCTACCAACTCTTTTTATGCAAATTATGAAAATGTGGCCCAGTTGTATTTTGTTCAGCCAATCAAATTATCTAGTTTTGAAATTGACCAATGAAATTGACGGAAGGCTTTATTTATCACTGATTAATATGAAAACAAAATATCAAATGTTTTAAAGTGAACAAAACGGACGAGTCATATGATAAATAGAGGTTATTACTTTTCGGTTTCAGGTTGATGTGAAGTAACCTTCGGGCTGATACATACACATTATCATGACGATGTGCGTGTTCTGTAATTTGTATCAGATTCGAGGTCGTGTTTACAATCAGATCGCAACGAGCCCGTCAGGACGAGTTGTGATCCGGTTGTAAACACAACCGAGAATCTGATACAAATTACAGGACATGCATTTGGTCATGATAATACATTTATCTAACAATCCTGTTACATAAAGACTGTTTTCCCATTTTTCAGTTTAAATTGGGTTGGAATTGGTCAAAATTTTGAATTTCATATTTTAATGCGTTATAACAATGCATATGATCTTATTATTTGTCATAGCGCGGTGTTTACCGGAAGTTGAATCTATGTGATACGGAATCAGAATGAGTCGTCTATATGATACGGAATCGGAACATATTATGTGATACGTACCGTTTCTCGTGGTTTTCAGGCCAAAATCTATGTGATTGTTAGATAAATTACAAAAAACAGTGCTCGCTGGTATCATAGTGTTCGGCTTTATTAGCCTTCATCGGTGGTGAAACACAGAGAACTTTACATGTCGGCTTTCGAACATATACACACGTCTGAACAAAACATCGTTGACATATAAATTTATGGCGCAGAAACAGTGACGTGGGCACGTTAATGTTGAATATTATTAACTTGGGTAATTGAGTCTGTTATTACAGCCTGCGTTATTTCTGGTGTCCAGGGGGCGCGGTGGCGTTGCGGTAACCGGTTTTCGTCGGATCACCGAAGTAGAGCAACGTCGACCCCGGTTAGTCCCCGAATGGGTGACCGTCTGAGCGATCGATTCGGACTCCAGCGTTGTGTCCTTGGGCAAGGCACTTAACCCCGATTGTCCACATGGGGGTACGATGACGCCGTGTACTAAGGCGTACTGCATGTCAATGATGCGCATGTCTTCAACCAATCTAACCCTGCCTGTGCTGCAGTGTGGAGTTACGATGTTGGGGAGCTGGCAGCTGCTCGTCAATGGTCGGTGGTTCTCTCCGGGTACTCCGGCTTCGTCCACCCGTAAAACTGTCACGGTCAGGATTAGCCATTGTGCATAAGTATGTGACTTTAAATACCAATAAATAAATAATAATACATTTCTGGTGTCCAGTTTTCTAATACACTGGCTCTCTTTGATCAAACAAAGGCTGTTTCCCACCAATTAGCCGTTCCACCTTCAAGTCCTGGATTGAGTACCCCCTCTTATCCGAATTCTGGAAACTCGGTTTGTTAGGGTGTAACTTTATGTCCCGTAAGTGTTCCGTGATACGCTCCCTCAGCTTTCCCTGTTTCTCCAATATACACAGCTTTTCCACATTTGTTACAGGCCAATACATATACGATGTTACAGCACTTGAAGTTGTAGTTCCTCTTAACCGACAATTGTTTTGTTTTGGAGATATTGCTCACGACCTGCTATGAAATGATGTCACATACGTTACAATTACTGCATATTTTGTGGTGGGGGCGTGAGTTTACTAGTTTTCTTTGTGAACCAACATGTCACTAAGATTTCCGTCTCGTCTGTACTCAATCATCGGTGGGCTGGGGGTGCATAATAATAATAATAATAATAATAATAATAATAATAATAATAATAATAATAATAATAATTAATAATTCAATTATTTCGGCCGATATGAAACTAACAAAGTAATAACCTCTTCGTTTATTAAACCAAAATAAATAAGGTATCGCTGAACTAAATATTTGAATTAGAGTTACCCGCCTTGAAATGATGCAATCTCTAAAAATAAACAGCCTTGGGAAAATATATTGTTTCAATAACCATTTGAAACTTCCTATTGACATCTTGGATTATTGCTGAATATTCCTGATTAAAAAAGAGGATGATTTGATTACTTTTGGTCCTAAAAAATACAATTTACTTTTTGTGTGCTTTTTTAGGGAATTCCCTGAAAAATGTGTACACGTGTCCAGTACTTCCCTTTGTGATATTGTTTTTCTCTTATTTGTTGCATGACCCCCTGTTTTAGGGTCAGAAAAAGTTGTCTGAAGGGCTACACCTGACAAATATATCTGAATGCTAAAATTAAAGATATGCGATCATACTTTTTTCGCCTGAACGTAATAATGGTGGCCCATGGAAAAATACTTAGTTCTGTGATACTATAAGTACAGAATGTTCACAAATCTTTTACAGTTTCCTGATAGCGTTATTGTTTCTCATTCTTGTCACAAAGTTGGAAATTTCCTCTTCTCCTTGTTCAGCTATCCCACTGGGGAAGCCGCGACGTTCGGATAGCTGAACTATATCTTCTCTCATTTCGACAAATCTCTCTTTATGACTCTGAGACTTAGTTTATGCTGAATTTTCTGAACATGTATTTTATTATTTTATTATGGTTTAACGACGCATTAATAGCCAAGGTCATATCGTGTCAGTGACAGTTTTACGGGTGGAGGAAGCCGGAGTACCCGGGGAGAACAACCCAGCAACGACCAGCAGCTGCAACACAGGCAGGGTTAGATGAGGTCGAAGACATGAGCACCATCGACGTGCAGTGCGCCTTAGTACACGGCGTCATAGTGCCCCCATGTGGACAGTGGACAATGTGGGTGAAGTGCCTTGCCCAAGGACACAACGCTGCAGTCGGAATCGATCGCTCAGACGGTCACCCATCCAAGGACCAACCGGGCTCGACGTTGCTTAACTTCGGCGATCTGACGAGAACCGGTTACCGGCATTTTCTGTACAACTTTCTTTTCTTCATCCACCTAATCGTTACTTATAAAGTTTTTGTACGGTTTCTTTTTCTTTTCTTTTTTCCTCTTTTTCTTATTTTTTTATTCTCCTTATTTCTGTCTTCTCTTCACTTCCTTGTCAGCAGGATAACTCGAAAACGAATTGTCCAGTCTCGCTGACTTTTGGCATACTGATAGACAGTCACAAGTTCTCAACCATTTGTGTTTCTTAGATCGCTAGAGCCCTTGCGTATGTCCCGGCCCACAGGGTTTCCACAGCCTCTAATTTTCTGTAATAGTAAATTATCCTGAAGCAATAGACTGGAGACAATGTAAACAATTAGTGGAGTTAGCTGTCAAACATTAAATTTTATCTGCTATTTTAATCAGATGTTAGTCAGATGTCAGTTCTTCAAACCAAGTTGAGCGAAACCCTTTGCTTTGCAAGGAAATAAAGTACAAACTATTCAGTTCAAGTCTCTTAACCCTCTCAAGACTTCAATGTGGGTTCCAAAGATTTTAAGAATAATGATAACCCTTTCCATACTCACATTACTGCTCTAAACGTCATTCAAATAATTTGCAGGCAAAAAAATGTCCATTTCTGATTCCTTGATCGAACCCTTTGAATACTGTGCACATATTTGCTTTTTCGGGTTTCTTGAAGTTTTTTTTTATCTGATTCTTGTATGAATACCTTTAAATACTATTGACGAAAACCTATTTCTGATTTCTTTAAAAATATTTCACCCCTAAAAATAAGCCTCCATAAATTTTCTTTCTATTTTGTTTATTTCTAATGCTTTAACCCTTTTCACACAGACTTGAGTTTCTCTAGTTGCCATCTTTAATTCCTCATCATGTAAAAACTCAGCTTCAAGTCTTTCCATTATTCCTGGTCACACCAATTCGAGTAAAAGCATGGAAAGATTTTCCATTCAAACAAACTAGTTGCGCCTAGTAACGCATCAATGTGGACAAAGCTTAGTTCATATTGACCAAGATCGGTATCATATCAGCTGAGCTTGAAGTCATATCGGCAAAGTTTGATAATGGGCAATTCTGGGAAATAAAATCATATCTAATGACGTGTATAAGCAAGAAAATCGAGTAATTGTTTACAGAAGTGAGTTTTGCTGGGAATATAGTGCCAAACCGGAAGAGCCATGGCAGTCATGGTACTTCCGGTTTGAAATTATAGTCCCAGCAATGCTACTGAAGTGGATTCAATTAAATGCTGTAGCTTAAGCCTGGGTGTTCGGCACATTGTAGTGATGAAATATATGGGTATTGACATTTTTCTCGACAATAGTTAATGGGACCAACTATAAGGATAAAAAATGCCTGACAATTTTCGTCATTGGAAGAGATTTACATGAAAGTAAGGTCTCCTTAATTTTCTGAAGCGGTCAGTAAATTTAACTCTAAGAGGTCTGCATTGATGATAAAATAATACATGCAGTCTGCAGCCAGACGGCTGCAGACTGCAGTTATTATTTTATCCTCCCTGCATATTAACATTGGACTTACCCATCTTACTGTAAATGTACACAAAGGCGATACCATTCCAGGAAACGAGGGTTTAAAGGGTTAAGGATTAACCTTTTACCCAACGTAACGGCCAAAACCGGCCAGCGCTATTCTCAAAAATCGCCAATTAATTTTCATTATTTTTTCATTTTTTGTCTCAAAAACATAGGTTATGACCCCTCGTTGGAACGAGCTCGTCGAGCTCGTTCCAACGAGGGGTCATAACCTATGTTTTTGAGACAAAAAATGAAAAAAAATTAGTTATTCAAGAATTTTCTTTGCAAGTGTCGTCTTCTTTTCATGTTAGGTAAAGGGTTAATAAATATATTTGCATGATTGACAATTTGTTTCGTCATTGAAAGAGATTTGCAGAAAGGTATCCCCTTAGTTTTCTACAGTTGTCAGTAAATTTAACATTAAGGATATGACAGGGGAGCGCGGTGGCTCAGTTGGTAGAGGTGCACGCTGCAAGCCGAGAGGTCCTCGGTTCAAATCCCACCTGCGGCAACCGCGTTGTGTCCTTGGGCAAGACACTTCATCTCCATTGCCCGCGTGGGAGCACGATGACGCCGTGTGCTAAGGCGTACTGCACGTCGATGGTACGCATGTCTTCAACCAATCTAACCCTGCCTGTGCTGCAGTGCGGAGTTACGAAGTTGGGGAGCTGGCAGCTGCTCGTCGTTGCTCGGTGGTTCTCTCCGGGTACTCCGGCTTCCTCCACCCGTAAAACTGTCACGGTCATGATTAGCCATTGTGCATAAATATGTGACCTTAAAACATCAATAAATAAGGATATGACAATTTCATATAAAAATTGAAATTTATAGATGTTATCAGATTTGTATCATCAATAACTGCATCATTTCACAAATTTCAGGCATTTTTATTTGGAGTATTATAAACATACAGAAGCTGGCTTTTTACGATATGTTTCCCAATGAATTTGAATGTTTGGCTATTATTCTCTGTAGAAACACGTTCAAAAAAAGAAAATGGCGTTTTCAGCATTTGTTTTTTTGGTCTGTATATCAACAATGTATGCATCGTGACATATCCTGCGTTGTGTCCTTGGGCAAGGCACTTAACCCCAGTTGTCCACACGAGAGCACGATGACGCCGTGTACTGAAGCGTACTGCACGTCGATGGTACGCATGTCTTCAACCAATCTAACACTACCTGGACTGCAGTGCGGAGTAACGATTTTGGGGAGTTGGCAGCTGCTCGTCTATTCTCGGTGGTTCTCTCCGGGTACTCCGGTTTCCTGCACCCGTAAAACTGACACGGTCGTGATTAGCTATTGTGCATAAGTATATGACCTTTAACACCAATAAATAAATAAACAAATAATCGTGACATCTAATAAAGATACTGTCTTCTCCATTAATATGAAAGTCTGGGAGGAGGTGAGATTTGTCAATGTTTTCCGGGGAAGAAAAACTGTAAAAACACATTCGCTAAACAAAGAATCAAAGTGGACGTGACGATCTACTTTAAAAAGTCGCCATTTATGATATTTTTTGCTTTCAAAGCATCAAAGCATAGCTTATGACACCACGTTGAAGCCAGCTTAACAAGATCATTCCACTGAAGGGTAATAACATATCATTTGTGAGCGAAAAAGTCAGTTAATTAATATTTTCCTTACACGAACAGAGAACGACACTCGCAAAACAAATTCCTCAGCGATTAAAAGTGTCCATTTTGGCCCGAAAAAGATAGCTTATAAACCCTCATTGGGAGGAGCTCGTTCCTATGAGGGACCATAAGTTATGTTTTAATGCACAAATTGACTAAATAATAAAATTTGAATGGTGTTTTTTTACCGGTATGTTGGGTAGAGGGTGACTTATCAGATTGTCTGGATAGACAAACACGATGTTATGAATATTTGCGTCGGCTCAAAATAACAAAGAATCTGTCCTTGCGCCGGATAGTTTCACGTTGTCTTCCCTTTTTCCGGCTCTGATTTGCTCTACAGGGCGCCCCGGTGCGTGTTTCAATCACAAGATGATACCGAGAAATCTAACCCACCTGTTTCCTGCGTTGATTACTTTCAATATTGCGACATCGTTTGCGTAGGCTGGCTTCATGTGTGGGTAGGTAGAATTCTAGTGAATTTATCGATTAAGTGCCTAATTAATACTCTTTGTGGGATACTTGGCGTAATCAAATTGCATTCTCAGACGTCTACCACGAATGGAGTTTGTCATCGACCTCATTAAAGATATCAAGGGCGAATACACTCTCACGTTTTGCTCATGAATATGCTAATACACGGGTAAACTATTTTATGGCAATGGAGATAGATGCAAAAATTAGACCAAAAACTACAGGACCTTCAGTAGTGTAAGGAGTATAACAGAAGGAAGATACAAGATACAGTACGTGGAGAGTGGATTGTAACTAAATCACCCGCGGAGTGGAGTTATCACCCAAACTATAACTTTCAAATTTTATACATATGGACAAAAAACACAAGCAATGTTTCATCCAATGGACCTCCGGGTTTAACCCGGAGGTCCATTGGTTGAAACTTTGCCCGTGATTGTTATGCTTTGCAACAAATTTGCAATTATTGCTTGGGTGGAATCTCCACTCTGCGGGTGATTTAGTGATACTACACTCTCCACGTACTGTACATAGAGGATATCTTAATCCTGATTTACCCCTTTAACCCCGGTGATATCTTCCATGTCAGCTCCATGGTAGCAATAGGAAGAGTCCATATTTATTATTTGGGGGTAGACCAATTAATATTTTCAACGTGCAGCCTTCGGATAGATAGATAGATAGATAGATAGATAGATAGATAGATAGATAGATAGATAGATAGATAGATAGATAGATAGATACTTTATTTTGCAGTATACGAGCATTTTGGTTATTCACATATCATATATACATTAACTAGATTAATACGCAGCAAATACAGTACGTGGAGAGTGGATTGTAACTAAATCACCCGCGCAGTGGTGTTATCACCCAAACTATAACTTTCAAATTTTATACATATGGACAAAAAAACACAAGCAATGTTTCATCCAATGGACCTCCGGGGTTAACCCGGAGGTCCATTGGTTGAAACTTTGCCCGTGATTGTTATGCTTTGCAACAAATTTGCAATTATTGCTTGGGTGGAATCTCCACTCTGCGGGTGATTTAGTGGTAATACACTCTCCACGTACTGTACATAGAGGATATCTTAATCCTGATTTACCCCTTTAACCCTGGTGATATCTTCCATGTCAGCTCCATGGTAGCAATAGGAAGAGTCCATATTTATTATTTGGGGGTAGACCAATTAATATTTTCAACGTGCAGCCTTCGGATAGATAGATAGATACTTTATTTTGCAGTATACAAGCTTTTTGGTTATTCACATATCATATATACATTAACTAGATTAATACGCAGCAAATATACCACATGGAGACGACATAGCCAGATTGGCTGTCTACCTGTTGCCACCCAGAAGTATGAGACATATAAATTGTATAATATAACGGTGGAAACATGCTGAACAACATTCACTAAGATACCAGTGAGTTGGTGGATCGGCAAAATATTCTGGGTTTATGTCAAATTTAGTTGCTACGTATCTGAGAGCGGGCGTGAAAAGTCAAGATTGCGAGATTGCCAAGACCTTATCTTGGTTAAGCAATTGTAGGACACTACTTACGTGCTGTGCAAGGCGAATATCACCTATCACCTACGACAGCATGGAGCGATTTGGACACACTCCAAGTATCGGATCAGACGTTCCACACCTTAACTTCAGCTAGTGATATGGTACAGTCAACTGAACCCGCAAACTTTCTGATCCTGTGTTGTTGGAAAATAGGTTCACAATATTACGGTTGTATCTACCAGAGTTTAGCAGCAACCAAGATCACAAAACTAAGATAATGTAAAATTCAGTTAAAAGCATACAATGTAACAAAGACAAAAAGAGACAAGATGTGTCTGAAATCGCAAAGCGAATTTTCAGATGCTAATTAACAAAGCACGACAATAATCGAGTTGGCCCCTACCAAGAGAAATATGTATTTCGTGGTTAAACGGAAGCGGCGGAACCGCGGGGCGGGGTGGGGAGCGTTGGGGGGGGGGGGGGGGGGGGGCTTCACCCCCCCCCCCCCCCCCCCCCGCACACACACACACACACTTTTTTTTGCCGGGCCATGTTTTTTTGTATGCATATATTCTAACAGAACCAATGACTGGTGAAACAAGGGGTGGGTCCAGAGCCTCCCCCATATTTTCGCCAGCTATGTTTCTCTCGTACTGGTTCAGTTTCGATGGATTTCAGATTATTTTTTGCAGTAAGTGGCAGCAAATGCTAAAATGTATATAGTCTGTTAAAAAAATCGCTTAACTGAAATAGATCGTAATCTTACAGACATACAAGTACCAAATCCACCCCGAGACAAGATAATCCACAGACAGTATAATTGCTGTTAACGTCTGGTAAAGAATACAGGTGAGGTCTGTTTATCAGCTTTGGTCGTTACGAACAAAGCTGATAAATAGACCTCACCTATATGCTTTACCGACGTTTTTTAACGGCTCTCAAAGTGTGAAATCTTTCAAATACACCTACTGAAAAATCTCAATATTTGCTCAGATGCATGAAAATGGAGGTTTTGGAACCCTGGAATTTAAAATTTGCGTACGACGGGCCGAACCATGCTCTCCCTGTCATACCGACGACCATCCATCGCTCGATCCAGCCCCACCACTTTGAAAATCGTTCCGCCGCCCTTGTTTAATGTTACAAAAGCTAAGTTACCTCTTCCTGAAATGAATGGTAACTTTGTGCACTGATCGTATTTACAACATATCTCTGGTATTCGAAGTCGAAGTTGGACATCAAATGCTATCAGACTGCGAAATTTCAGCTCCCTGTGATATCATACTCCAGTATTGTTCTGGACCCTTACGCACACAATTTTCTACTTCCTCCAGTTAAATCCACTTTTGATGTTTTCTGAAGTTTCTTGGTTTATGATGCCATAGCGTAAAGGTGCCATTACCCATTTGAATCAAAATAGGTGGAACACTAATTCAGACACTATTGTAACTATCTGTGAAATTTTGGCTGTGGACAATTCCCAGTTTGCAGAGAAGTGGGTATCAAAAATGGGTAGGGTAGCGCCTTGACCTCAATGACGACAAATATCTGGAAGTTGTGATCAAATTTTCATTTTTTAGCTTATTGTTTGGGATCATAAATACTGTCGGGCTTTCAAATTGTGACTTCGTGCGCTGAAATATATATTTCATGTGTTTTGCAAATTATCGTTTATAGCGTAAATAGAGGATATTCAGTGTTTTTGAGTGGATACCGACAATTATCTCACGAGTGTCCGAGACAAATGTTTATTTTTCACGAGCGCTTGCGCGTGCGAAACTATCCATTTGTCTCCACTCAAAAACACTAGATTTTCTTTTTATTTTAAGTTTTTTATAAGAATTTGATAATTCCACTCGTTTCAACCTTGAATTGATAAATGAAAGTAAATAGCGCATTGAATCATTAAAACGCGGAAGTGATTTGATAGATAATCGGAACAGACAGTGCCTTGCAATCTGATTCAGCTGGCGGGTTTCTAGTCTAAACATGGCCCGAAAGTCCGTAATATAAGTTTTTGGTTTGGTACGTCCTTTGAAAGGACGTACCAAACCAAAAACTTATATTACGGACTTTCAGACCATGTTTGGACTAGCGGGTTTCATGCATCAATTCAATGTGAATACGTGTTGAATTATTACTGGAAATGATCGGTATCCACTCCAAAACACTAGATTTACTTTTCAGTATCTGTTTCCAGAACAAATTGATCATTTCCAGTGATATTTTGACACGAATTCACTTTGAAGTGATGCTTTGAAAGGCGCCACTTTGATTGATACCGTGAAAGTGAACATTTCTATATCTTCACAGTGGGGGGTTCGATTTCTATCTTTGCGCAATTTCTTCGATAATCTATCGTTTAACGTGGCCTATAATAAAACGAATTTTTAATACAGTTGGCACCATTGGGACCCGACATCGTGGACAACGTCTTCAGCACTGATAATGGAAGAACTAGTATTGACTTTTGGCTCTTCCAGCTGTCACCTCTCCATTAACCTGTAATTTTTGCATCGACCCACGGTTGCAAAGGGCCCACACTTGATTTATAACCCAAGCCTAAACCATTGCTAGAAAAGTACTGCTCTATCTCCCACTGATCTAACAGTTAAGTGGATTTAGTCATCTTTCACTTTGGACACCTTGGTGTCAATGTCAAGGTGATAGCTTAAAGTTACGATTTTTTGTTTAAAAGTATTTCATCTTTTCGATAATCTTTCTTACTGGAAGATAAAGCGTAAAAATTGGTATATGACGGACCATGAAAACCGATTTGTCACTTAAACAGACCAGCAATAATTCAAGCGCAGCTAATTAATTAGGCGTGAAATTTCATGTCCATTATCGCGGGTCTGGATGGCCCATCTAGGAGCTATTTAAAAACTGATTAAAGAAGTAAGAGAGACCAGTGTTCTCCTATAGTCATTATCTGTGTAATTACGGCCAGTTAATAGGTAATTGTTGTAAAAAACAGTATACCGCAGAGGTCCGGCCACACACCCATATGACGCATCTATTCTGTCACCGAATGTCGGGAAATACCGAAATTCGAATCTTTTAAAGGAACTTTAAAGCGAATATTAAATTAAGATAGATCTAAGCGGCCAAGTTCAAGAAAAGCAATTAAACTGAGAATTAATGTTCTGGCTGTCGAAATAAAAATCGGGGGATCTCTCGAAAAATTAATTCCAGTCTGAAGGTGTGTAAGACTGTGGGTCGAGGTGAGTAGATGGGGACGTCCCATGCTATAGGTTAGAGGAGGTGCCGCATCGGTGCGAAAGTATAAGCATGTTGTGGTATAGGGGAGTCACAGAGCTCATAATTAGAATAGGGGCAGTTGCGGGCCAAGTCGGTGGCCATATCTGAGTGCAGAATCAGAAATAGAAAATGCGAACTCAGGGAGCTTTTAGTATTTAGGAAGACGGTATACCCGTTGTAGAAGGCAAGTCATACGTAGGCAGAGTAGGCTTGCCTGTGCGGACATTATTCTGAGATAAACGTAGGGGGGGGGGGGGGTGGGGTTAACCCCATTGGTGGCGACTGCTTAAGTGAAAAGCGTTCAGTAAAGTGATAATACGTTAGTGGTCGTGCAACGGCAGTGGTTGAGTGACATTCCGTCACTTGTTAGAGGGGAAGCGATATAGTAAAGTGACAATACGTTAGTGGCCGTGCGACGGCAATGGTACAGTGACATTCCGTCACATGTTAGAGCAAAGGCGTCCGGTGAAGTGACAATACGTTAGTGGCCGTGAGTCGGCGGTAGTAGAGGGATATTCCATCACTTGTTAGAGAGGAAGCGATATAGTAAAGTGACAATACGTTAGTGGTCGTGCGACGGCAATGGTACAGTGACATTCCGTCACATGTTAGAGCAAAGGCGTCCTGTGAAGTGACAATACGTTAGTGGCTGTGCGACGACAGTGAGAGAATGAAGTGAAGAGGCGACCAAAGAACAAACACCAGCGAGAAGGAGGAAAAAAACAGCGATAATAGAGAATGTGAGCCCGCAAGTGACTCAAAAACTGTGTGGGTAGGGGTGATTGACGTTTTGTTTTCTGATTCATTGGATTTAATGTATGTCACAAATTACCATATTTATATATATATATTAAAATTGTAATTTTCGGTGAACCCCTGTTGATTTATGATTTTGGGGAAAAAGTCATTGACGCCTTCAGGATAAGAACCACCCAAACAAAAGTGAAACGGGCGGGTTCGTTACGGTGAGACATACGTTCACGCACGGGTTCAGGCGACACTCCTTGAGTTTTGGCTGAATACGCGGCGTGGATCTATTTTCCCCAGTAACGACAAGGCCCGGTTTCTGGCAGTCAAGACGCTCTAACACGCATTCCCCCGATATGGAACTTCCAGCTAATTTAACCCTTTATCTAACCTGAAAAGCAGACGACACTTGCAAAAAAAATTCTTGAATAACTAATTGTTTTCATTTTTTGTCTCAAAAACATAGGTTATGACCCCTCGTTGGAACGAGCTCGACGAGCTCGTTCCAACGAGGGGTCATAACCTATGTTTTTGAGACAAAAAATGAAAATATTTTGAAAAATTAAATTGAAAATTAATTGGCGATTTTTGAGAATAGCGCTGGCCGGTTTTAGCCGTTACGTTGGGTAAAGGGTTAAAGAGAACTCTCTTAGGTGTCAGGTCTGAAGGTTTCTCGTTCTCTTATTTACACTCTCCAAGTAAAGAAATTCGTGACGGAAGATCAACAACCACCACCTTCTTCAGGAAGGGCTAGCATCTGTCGCACGAAGACGTCCTCTCACTTCGATCCCCACCCTAAGAAGACAGGACCTCATTCTTGAAAAAAACAGCAAATGAAAACGTTCCTGCCAGAGTGCAGGGAGGTATAAAATAAAAAATGAAGGTTTCGCTATGATGGATCCCAAACTAGTGATCTGACGAAACATGCAGGTTCGTGTATGCAATTCTGCCCCCCACTCCACTCCTTCTTCTGAGAAACAATAATTTCACGTTTCTTTTTCAACAAATGGGATCTACAGTGTTCTAGACAGGAAAGTGTGTGGGAAGTTCCTCAAGATCGCGACTTTGTCTCGATTCGATCGAAATTCGCTGTCCGCTTCCTTTATGGCAAGCCTGCAAACTAGACTTCTATTCAGGTATCATTTGTCAAGAATGACGAATTGAAATGAAAAATCCACTTGTTTTTGTTTGATCGTGGTATATCAAGTCATTACTTAATTATGTAGATCGGTGGTTGGTTAAAAAAAATATCAACAGAATATTGCGTCAATATACAAATCAAAATGATTCGTGTCTTATAAAATAAGATGGACACTCTGAGTAGGCAAATAACTACAGAAAACCCTAACGCAGTGGCGTAGCTACGGGGGAGGGGGAGGGGGAGGGGGAGGGGAGGAGGAGGGGGGTCTTAGCCCCCTAAAATCTTCCCAAAACATTGGGCCATTGCAAGTTTAACGCCACAAAAGACCCTAAAATGGTCTCCAATATAGGGGCTACACACGTTACAAATGTCTCAGATTCGCTCTTTTGAGCATTCAATTTTGCAAAATTTTCTCGGTGGTGCGGGGGGGGGGGGGGTGAAGGGACTAATCCTAACTAGGACCTCTCGGTCGTTTCCCGCTCCTGGGAGTGGGTGGATGTGGCAACGACAGGAAGATCTTAACTCCACACAACGGCCTTTCATATATCTTTGCCTCCCCCCCCCCCCCCCCCCCACCAAAAAAAAAAACAAATAGCTAGGGCACCCCATATTATAGAATCATGGCTATGCGCCTTCCCTAACTAACAAGAGTGTAGAATTTCCCTAGCATTCCTCGATTTTCTATTGGATAAATGTGACTAGAAACTATTATATTTTAAGTTATTGTGTTGAATTGACGGCAACATGGTGTGAGGTTTGTGGCTCGGAGTTTATGTTAAACTGAGTTTGTGTACAACGGAGACGCAGAGCGTCAAAATATAGGTTTCGCTGTGGTTGATCCCAAACTAGTGATCTGACAAAAAATTCAGGTCCGTGTATGCAATTCTGCCTCCCCCACCCCTTCTTCTGAGAAACAATAATTTCACGTTTCTGTTTCAAAATATGAGACCTAAAGTGTTCAATACGGGAATGTGGGTGGGAAGTTCCTCCGAGCCGCAAACCTCAGACCATGTTACCGTTAATTCATCACAATAACGTATATGCCCCAATAAATCCTACCCATAACCCAAAATTCGCATCGTAAGATGAATGAGGCAAACTTTAACGACGACAAGTTTAGCAAATAAACCTCTCGTGTACTCTAGGAATTCATTGGACAGATAATCATTGAATCAGATAAACGTCGACGTCACTCCATCTTCAAATCGTAAGTAGATTTGTAATTTAAACAACACTTTATTCGGATACGGCATGTTAAATGTTTGAACCCTAGCGGCTGCTTTTGCAGTCAGTTATATGACACAACATAACGTCATTATATAGGATGGATGTTCAGTAAATGTATGGGGTAGACCAATCAATATTTTCAACGTGCAGTCCCAAGACTGCACGTTGAAAATATTGATTGGTCTTCCCCCAAAATAATGCATATGGACTCTTCCAAGTGTTTCCATTGAACTGGCATGGAAGATACCACTTGAGTTCAAAGCGTTGAATGTTTGTCTATAGTAGTGTTGAGATTTTATATTGTGCATCCGCTGAACAGTGGAGCATTTGTTATCTGTTGTGTGAAGTTATAGGATGCGACTTATTTAAAATATTTCACGCAGTAACGGCAAAATGTAACAGATGCAGCTGGAGCCGTAAACATCGAAAAAACTACACGAGTTCGGGTTCAATCAGAAAGCGGGGATTTTAGTCTTATTGAAACATTATTCAATGTAAAACCAATAGTTTATTCAACGTAACATTATATAAGTTGGATGTGCTATTATGGGAGATCATAACATAATATTTGAGAGCGAAGATTTATTTATTTATTTATTTATTTATTTATTTATTATTTATTTATTTATTTATTTATTTCTATTATTGTTTTGTTTATTTATATTATTGTTTTGTTTATTTCTATTATTGTTTTGTTTATTTATATTATTGTTTTGTTTATTTATATTATTGTTTTGTTTATTTATATTATTGATTTGTTGATTTATATTATTGATTTGTTGATTTATATTATTGATTGGTTGATTTGTTTATTTATATTATTGTTTTGTTTATTTCTATTATTGATTTGTTTATTTATATTATTGATTTGTTTATTTCTATTATTGTTTTGTTTATTTATATTATTGATTTGTTGATTTATATTATTGATTTGTTTATTTCTATTATTGATTTGTTTATTTATATTATTGTTTTGTTTATTTATATTATTGATTTGTTGATTTATATTATTGATTGGTTGATTTGTTTATTTATATTATTGATTTGTTTATTTCTATTATTGATTTGTTTATTTATATTATTGATTTGTTTATTTATATTATTGATTTGTTGATTTATATTATTGATTGGTTGATTTGTTGATTTATATTATTGATTTGTTTATTTCTATTATTGTTTTGTTTATTTATATTATTGTTTTGTTTATTTCTATTATTGTTTTGTTTATTTATATTATTGTTTTGTTTATTTATATTATTGTTTTGTTTATTTATATTATTGATTTGTTGATTTATATTATTGATTTGTTGATTTATATTATTGATTGGTTGATTTGTTTATTTATATTATTGATTTGTTTATTTATATTATTGATTTGTTTATTTCTATTATTGATTTGTTTATTTATATTATTGTTTTGTTTATTTATATTATTGATTTGTTGATTTATATTATTGATTGGTTGATTTGTTTATTTCTATTATTGATTTGTTTATTTATATTATTGATTTGTTTATTTCTATTATTGATTTGTTTATTTATATTATTGTTTTGTTTATTTCTATTATTGTTTTGTTTATTTCTATTATTGTTTTGTTTATTTATATTATTGATTGGTTGATTTGTTTATTTATATTATTGATTGGTTGTTTTGTTTATTTCTTTTATTGATTTGTTTATTTATATTATTGTTTTGTTTATTTATATTATTGTTTTGTTTATTTATATTATTGTTTTGTTTATTTATATTATTGATTGGTTGATTTGTTTATTTATATTATTGATTTGTTTATTTCTATTATTGATTTGTTTATTTATATTATTGTTTTGTTTATTTCTATTATTGTTTTGTTTATTTCTTTTATTGTTTTGTTTATTTCTATTATTGTTTTGTTTATTTCTATTATTGTTTTGTTTATTTCTTTTATTGTTTTGTTTATTTCTATTATTGTTTTGTTTATTTATATTATTGTTTTGTTTATTTATATTATTGTTTTGTTTATTTCTATTATTGATTTGTTTATTTATATTATTGATTTGTTGATTTATATTATTGATTGGTTGATTTGTTTATTTCTATTATTGATTTGTTTATTTATATTATTGATTTGTTGATTTATATTATTGATTGGTTGATTTGTTTATTTATATTATTGATTTGTTTATTTCTATTATTGATTTGTTGATTTATATTATTGATTGGTTGATTTGTTGATTTATATTATTGATTTGTTTATTTCTATTATTGTTTTGTTTATTTATATTATTGTTTTGTTTATTTCTATTATTGTTTTGTTTATTTATATTATTGTTTTGTTTATTTATATTATTGTTTTGTTGATTTATATTATTGTTTTGTTTATTTCTATTATTGATTTGTTGATTTATATTATTGATTGGTTGATTTGTTGATTTATATTATTGATTTGTTTATTTATATTATTGATTTGTTGATTTATATTATTGATTTGTTTATTTATATTATTGTTTTGTTTATTTATATTATTGATTTGTTGATTTATATTATTGATTGGTTGATTTGTTTATTTCTATTATTGATTTGTTTATTTATATTATTGATTTGTTTATTTCTATTATTGATTTGTTTATTTCTATTATTGATTTGTTGATTTCTATTATTGTTTTGTTTATTTCTATTATTGTTTTGTTTATTTCTATTATTGATTTGTTGATTTATATTATTGATTTGTTTATTTATATTATTGTTTTGTTTATTTATATTATTGATTTGTTGATTTATATTATTGATTGGTTGATTTGTTTATTTCTATTATTGATTTGTTTATTTATATTATTGATTTGTTTATTTCTATTATTGATTTGTTTATTTATATTATTGTTTTGTTTATTTATATTATTGATTTGTTGATTTATATTATTGATTGGTTGATTTGTTTATTTCTATTATTGATTTGTTTATTTATATTATTGATTTGTTTATTTCTATTATTGATTTGTTTATTTATATTATTGTTTTGTTTATTTATATTATTGATTTGTTGATTTATATTATTGATTTGTTGATTTATATTATTGATTTGTTGATTTATATTATTGATTTGTTTATTTATATTATTGTTTTGTTTATTTATATTATTGATTTGTTGATTTATATTATTGATTGGTTGATTTGTTTATTTCTATTATTGATTTGTTTATTTATATTATTGATTTGTTTATTTCTATTATTGATTTGTTTATTTATATTATTGTTTTGTTTATTTATATTATTGATTTGTTGATTTATATTATTGATTGGTTGATTTGTTTATTTCTATTATTGATTTGTTTATTTATATTATTGATTTGTTTATTTCTATTATTGATTTGTTTATTTCTATTATTGTTTTGTTTATTTATATTATTGATTTGTTGATTTATATTATTGATTTGTTGATTTATATTATTGATTTGTTTATTTATATTATTGTTTTGTTTATTTATATTATTGATTTGTTTATTTCTATTATTGATTGGTTGATTTGTTTATTTATATTATTTATTTATTTATTTCTATTATTGATTTGTTTATTTATATTATTGTTTTGTTTATTTCTATTATTGATTTGTTTATTTCTATTATTGTTTTGTTTATTTATATTATTGTTTTGTTGATTTATATTATTGATTTGTTTATTTATATTATTGTTTTGTTTATTTATATTATTGATTTGTTGATTTATATTATTGATTTGTTGATTTGTTTATTTATATTATTGATTTGTTTATTTATATTATTGATTTGTTTATTTATATTATTGTTTTGTTTATTTATATTATTGATTTGTTGATTTATATTATTGATTGGTTGATTTGTTTATTTATATTATTGATTTGTTTATTTATATTATTGATTTGTTTATTTATATTATTGTTTTGTTTATTTATATTATTGATTTGTTGATTTATATTATTGATTGGTTGATTTGTTTATTTCTATTATTGATTTGTTTATTTATATTATTGATTTGTTTATTTATATTATTGTTTTGTTTATTTATATTATTGTTTTGTTTATTTCTTTTATTGTTTTGTTTATTTCTATTATTGTTTTGTTTATTTATATTATTGTTTTGTTTATTTATATTATTGATTTGTTGATTTATATTATTGATTTGTTTATTTATATTATTGATTTGTTGATTTATATTATTGATTGGTTGATTTGTTTATTTATATTATTGATTTGTTTATTTATATTATTGATTTGTTTATTTATATTATTGTTTTGTTTATTTATATTATTGATTTGTTGATTTATATTATTGATTGGTTGATTTGTTTATTTCTATTATTGATTTGTTTATTTATATTATTGATTTGTTTATTTATATTATTGTTTTGTTTATTTATATTATTGTTTTGTTTATTTCTTTTATTGTTTTGTTTATTTCTATTATTGTTTTGTTTATTTATATTATTGTTTTGTTTATTTATATTATTGATTTGTTGATTTATATTATTGATTGGTTGATTTGTTTATTTCTATTATTGATTTGTTTATTTATATTATTGATTTGTTTATTTATATTATTGATTTGTTTATTTATATTATTGATTTGTTTATTTATATTATTGATTTGTTTATTTATATTATTGTTTTGTTTATTTATATTATTGTTTTGTTTATTTATATTATTGATTTGTTGATTTATATTATTGATTGGTTGATTTGTTTATTTCTATTATTGATTTGTTTATTTATATTATTGATTTGTTTATTTATATTATTGATTTGTTTATTTATATTATTGTTTTGTTTATTTATATTATTGATTTGTTGATTTATATTATTGATTGGTTGATTTGTTTATTTCTATTATTGATTTGTTTATTTATATTATTGTTTTGTTTATTTATATTATTGATTTGTTTATTTATATTATTGTTTTGTTTATTTCTTTTATTGTTTTGTTTATTTCTATTATTGTTTTGTTTATTTATATTATTGTTTTGTTTATTTATATTATTGATTTGTTTATTTATATTATTGATTTGTTTATTTATATTATTGTTTTGTTTATTTATATTATTGATTTGTTGATTTATATTATTGATTGGTTGATTTGTTTATTTATATTATTGATTTGTTTATTTATATTATTGTTTTGTTTATTTATATTATTGTTTTGTTTATTTCTTTTATTGTTTTGTTTATTTCTATTATTGTTTTGTTTATTTATATTATTGTTTTGTTTATTTATATTATTGATTTGTTGATTTATATTATTGATTGGTTGATTTGTTTATTTATATTATTGATTTGTTTATTTATATTATTGATTTGTTTATTTCTATTATTGTTTTGTTTATTTATATTATTGTTTTGTTTATTTATATTATTGATTTGTTGATTTATATTATTGATTGGTTGATTTGTTTATTTCTATTATTGATTTGTTTATTTCTATTATTGATTTGTTTATTTATATTATTGATTTGTTTATTTATATTATTGATTTGTTTATTTATATTATTGATTTGTTTATTTATATTATTGATTTGTTTATTTATATTATTGTTTTGTTTATTTATATTATTGATTTGTTGATTTATATTATTGATTGGTTGATTTGTTTATTTCTATTATTGATTTGTTTATTTATATTATTGATTTGTTTATTTATATTATTGATTTGTTTATTTCTATTATTGTTTTGTTTATTTATATTATTGATTTGTTTATTTATATTATTGATTTGTTGATTTATATTATTGTTTTGTTTATTTATATTATTGATTTGTTTATTTATATTATTGATTTGTTGATTTATATTATTGATTTGTTTATTTATATTATTGTTTTGTTTATTTCTATTATTGATTTGTTTATTTATATTATTGATTGGTTGATTTGTTGATTTATATTATTGATTTGTTGATTTATATTATTGTTTTGTTTATTTATATTATTGATTTGTTTATTTATATTATTGATTTGTTGATTTATATTATTGATTTGTTTATTTATATTATTGTTTTGTTTATTTCTATTATTGATTTGTTGATTTATATTATTGATTGGTTGATTTGTTGATTTATATTATTGATTTGTTTATTTCTATTATTGTTTTGTTTATTTATATTATTGTTTTGTTTATTTCTATTATTGTTTTGTTTATTTATATTATTGTTTTGTTTATTTATATTATTGTTTTGTTGATTTATATTATTGTTTTGTTTATTTCTATTATTGATTTGTTGATTTATATTATTGATTGGTTGATTTGTTGATTTATATTATTGATTTGTTTATTTATATTATTGATTTGTTTATTTATATTATTGATTTGTTTATTTATATTATTGATTTGTTTATTTATATTATTGATTTGTTGATTTATATTATTGATTTGTTGATTTATATTATTGATTTGTTTATTTATATTATTGTTTTGTTTATTTATATTATTGATTTGTTGATTTATATTATTGATTGGTTGATTTGTTTATTTCTATTATTGATTTGTTTATTTATATTATTGATTTGTTTATTTATATTATTGATTTGTTTATTTATATTATTGATTTGTTGATTTATATTATTGATTTGTTGATTTATATTATTGATTTGTTTATTTATATTATTGTTTTGTTTATTTATATTATTGATTTGTTGATTTATATTATTGATTGGTTGATTTGTTTATTTCTATTATTGATTTGTTTATTTATATTATTGATTTGTTTATTTCTATTATTGATTTGTTTATTTATATTATTGTTTTGTTTATTTATATTATTGATTTGTTGATTTATATTATTGATTGGTTGATTTGTTTATTTCTATTATTGATTTGTTTATTTATATTATTGATTTGTTTATTTCTATTATTGATTTGTTTATTTATATTATTGTTTTGTTTATTTATATTATTGATTTGTTGATTTATATTATTGATTGGTTGATTTGTTTATTTATATTATTTTGTTTATTTATATTATTGATTTGTTGATTTATATTATTGATTTGTTGATTTATATTATTGATTTGTTGATTTATATTATTGATTTGTTTATTTATATTATTGTTTTGTTTATTTATATTATTGATTTGTTGATTTATATTATTGATTGGTTGATTTGTTTATTTATATTATTGATTTGTTTATTTATATTATTGATTTGTTGATTTATATTATTGATTTGTTGATTTATATTATTGATTGGTTGATTTGTTTATTTATATTATTGATTTGTTTATTTCTATTATTGATTTGTTTATTTATATTATTGTTTTGTTTATTTCTATTATTGTTTTGTTTATTTCTTTTATTGTTTTGTTTATTTCTATTATTGTTTTGTTTATTTATATTATTGTTTTGTTTATTTCTATTATTGATTTGTTTATTTCTATTATTGATTTGTTTATTTATATGAATGATTGACTGATTTCTTTATTTCTATGATTTATTTATTTATTTATTTATTTATTTATTTATTTATTTATTTATTTATTTATTTATTTATTTATCTATTTATTTTGAAATCATTTGTTCTTATTCTCATTGTAGACAGTATAAGCTATTATGACGAATTGACGGTAACATGGTCTTAGGTTGACGGCTCGGATCTAATATTCAACAGAGACGCGAACCTCGGACCATGTTACCGTCAATTCATCACATGAACGTATATATTCCAATAAGACCGTTACCATAGCGCATGCTGAACGTTACTCCCGATAAAGAAAACCATCATGATCAAACACTTTGAGTCCATTCTCACCTCATTCGGAGACCAGCCATCGGACATGGAATCGGAAAACACTGAGAGCGACCACTGTTTGATTATATCAATGTTTGGTGGATATTTAAGCTCGTTATATCTTGTTGGTGAAGCCCAAAGAGATCGTTCAAACACTATATGGTGAAATGGATTCCTGACAAATTTGGTATAAGTCTGACGTGGTTCGGGTACGGAAGATTTTCTTCCAGGCTAGTAGTGTAGTAGTAGCGATGAATCGACTCCAGGTTACCAGACATTTGCCGCAGCAGCTAGTGTTAAATTCCCACAGGAACCGGACTTTTGTAAAAGTCCGGTTCCTATGGGAATTTAACACTAGCTGCATCTGAAAAAAAGTCCGGGTGACCGGGGTTGAACATCGCTACTATACTACTCGGGCTGAATGGATTATCACTAAGGACAGCTCATATCGCCTATTTTAGCGAATTTGTAACTTACCCAATGAGTTTTAGCAGTAAACAAGAACTTGTCTCTTGCGGAACACAATGAGTGCTCCACATCCTATAATAGCCAAGCAGGAAATCAATTATTCCTCTCACAGCTCACACAAACTGGATTACCCACCATCTTTATCCAATTTCGTGAGGTACAAGTAATTGAGGATGCAAAATTGGACCGATTTTATAGTAACGATCTTGAAATATATCCTGTTAAGGGATTATGTGAATTTGTAATATTGTGAATATGAAATTGTTTAAACCCCAACTGAATATGTGGTTAATGAGCTATAGATTAGCAGTAGATTGTCCATAAACGCCATCTTTAGTCTATTTTCCCCATTGTGTTTGCATACTGTGAACAGATAATTGGTGACCCAAGCAACATTCCCTTTTCCTCCGATACGAAGCGACATCAGAATCAAATCCCTTCGTTGATGACCCCAAAGCTGTAGAGTATCGTTGGGTATTTAGTCAGTGTATTGCTAAAAAATGACAAAATTACTTTACCAAGACTATAAAATTTCTGCTTTCTCTAAAGATATAAACATTAGAATTGAAATGATTGTTTCGGTGAAACAAATTCTTCACACGCAAATTCGGAATTAGCGCGTGAGCTAGTTGTCTCACCACCGCGTGGATTTCGAATAATCATAATTCAATTCTTATGTTTATGGATTTCGAACAATCATTTTTTTCAATTCTAGGTTGATCTAAGCCTCCTTTAGTTTGCCTCGAGTCTATTTCATTATTCGAAATGACTTAAGACAAAGTTATCACCTCGTTTTTTCAAAAGCTTCCTCTTTAGTTTACTTTTATGAGAGACATTTTATTAATATTTGTGAATAGTTAATTAATAGTTTTCAATTACAGGAAGCAGTTAACGACTTTTAGAAAGCTGGAAATCGTAGTAACGTAACTAAACTCCCCGACCGATGTTCGGTCCGATTTGTCAATAAAACATAGCTTATGACCCCTTATTGGAACGAGGTATTTGTGTAAAGCAGACCATCTTTAAGGGTTAAAAGGGAAATAAAGGATATCTAGTGTTTTTGAGTGGATACCGAAAATTATCTCATGAGTGACCGAGACAAATATTTAATCTTCGCGAGCGCTTGCGCGAGCAAAAACACCCATTTGTCTCGGTCACGAGTAAGATAATTTTCGTTATCCACTCAAAAACACTAGATTTTCTTTTTATTATACGCTTTTTATAAGGATCTGATCATTTCTTTCGATAATTTCACTCGTTTCAATCTTGAATTGATGCATAAAAGTAAACAGCGCATTGATACGCGGAAGTAATTTGATCGATATTGAGCAAATGTGGCGTCTTGCGATCTGATTCAGCTGACAGGTTTCATGCATCAATTCAAGGTGAATACGTATTGAATTATTGCTGGAAATGATCGGTAGACACTCAAAAACACTCGATTTTCTTTTCATTATACGTTCTTAGAACAAATTGACCATTCCCAGTGATATTTTGACTCGTATTCACTTTGAAAGCCGCCATTTTGATTGATACCGTGAAAGTGAAAATGTCTATATCTTCACAGTGGGGGATGCAAGTTCTATCTTTGTGCAATTTTTTCGATAATTTATCGTTTAACGTACAGTACGCGGAGAGTAGATTATAACAAAATCACCCACAGAGTGGAGTTATCACCCAAGCTATAACTTTCAAGTTTTGTACATATCGACAAAAAACACAAGCAATGTTTCAGCCAATGGACCTCCGGGTTTAACCCGGAGGTCCACTGACTGAAACTTTGCTTGTGCTGGTTATGCTTTGCAACAAATTTGCAATTATTGCCTGGGTGGAATCTCCACTCTGCGGGTGATTTAGTGATAATGCACTCTCCACGTACTGTATAATAAAAACGCGTATGCAGCTCTTTAATATTATCAACATTGGTGTCAAAATAACAGAAATTCAAGGAGCAAATATTTACCATAATAAAAGAATTAATTTAACCACTTCAGAATTGGTTGACAGAGCTCAAATTGAGTTCTGTTAATTTAACCCTTCGAAACGGAGAGGCCGCTTCATAATTTTATTAACTATAGAATGGTTGCGAAGTGAATGGGTGAGGTGGACCAATCAATATTTTCAACGTGCAGCCGCAGAGCTGCACGTTGAAAATGTTAATTGGTCTACCCCCAAATAATGAATATGGACTCTTCCTATTGCTGCCATTGAACTAACATGGAAGATCCTACTAGGATTCAAAGGGTTAACACTTTACCCAACAAATCGCCCGCATCCGCCCGCGTAATTTGCAAATTCAGCAGCTGAAAAAATATTATTTTCGAAAAATTTCGAGCTCGTTTCAAAGAGGGGGCACATGATATGGTTTTGTTGAAATTTTTTGAAAAAAATTAAAAAATTATATTTAAAATAATAAAATTTTGAAATCGTCTGCGTTGTGTTTAGGGTTAAATTCCAACTTGCATTAGGAGTGAAAAATCGCTTATTGAAATTATGATTTCTAAATCATTGCACAGAGGGATAAATTGTTTAATGAAATTTGAGGCCAACACAGCAAATAATATCGGTCTTTATTCGCGCTTCCGCCTGTGTGATTCAGTTTTAACGTCAATATTTGTGTCTGGTAAACAGGCCACCTGTTTGCACTATCCCTGGGTACTTTTTTATTATATTGATTTCGAAATCACAGTCGGATTTCCGCGTACAGTTTCTCAATGCGTGCCCTGGTGGAATATCACAAATCCAATTCTAGCAAACTAATAACGCATCATCTCTCTCCTTATTACATTTTGAATGGTCATATAATTTGTTTCAACATCTCTTTTTTTTAGGTATATTGTGGTTTCTGAACTTTGGTTTGGTAAATTGGTTTACAAGGGATCCTTCTGTCCCGTAAAGGCGTATTAATATTGGATTATTGTGTCGTGGTTGCCTGGAGCCGTTTGTGGCTAGCTCCACTAATTGTATGCTCTAAAACGTGACGAGGAGATGGGTGTATTTGTATGACAGCTCTGGACACGGAAAATCAAATTATATCTTTGCCTAACACAATTCGAAAAAGGGATTGGGGATGTACGGTGTGTGAAAGTTATCTACGTGTACAAGCCGTGCGTCGAGGTGATGGTGTTCTTCTTTACCTTTCTTCGCCTTTCCTACCTCTTATCCCCTCACCCGTCCTTCTGAGATAAACTAGTTGGTGATAGTTAGAGGTTATTACTTGGTTAGTTAGTTACCAGCCCGAGGTAAATTCATATCAATCAGAGGCAAAAAATCAACCGCTGAAGTTACCGAGTTATTAAACTACCAAGTAATAACCTCTTTAGTTATTTAACCAGAACACATACAAAGTCCGAAGTTTTCTATTCTCACAGTCCAGCTATCCGAACGTCTCGGCTTCCCCATTGGGGAAGCCGAGACGTTCGGATAGCTGAACTATCTCGTCTCCCACGTCCACAAATCTCTGTTTATGATTCCGAACATTAGTTTACTTTAGATCTTCGGTACAACTCTCTTCTTTTCATCTACCAAATCCTTAATTACTGAAATCTTTAATTCTTCATCATACAAAATTCAGCATCAAGTCACTCTAAAAAGACCCGGTCACACCAATTTTCCGGATTGAGTTCGGCGGAAACGGTGAAAGAATTCCGCGCGTACACAAACTGGTTGCGTCTAGTCACGCACCAAGAGGAGAACAAGTGTAGCTTGGTTCAGATCGGCCAAGGTCGGCGTCATATCAGCCGAGTTTGAAACCAAATCAGCCGAGTTTGATAATGGGGAATTCTGAGAAGAAACATCCTATCAAATCAATAAGCTGTCATTTCTGAGGATAACGTATTTTCCTGTATCAAAGAGTGGACGTGGTATGGTGATATCGTTAAGTGTTACACGTTATATACCACGGCTGCAGCTGTTTTCACTTAACCCTTTGAACGCGAGAGGCCGCTTTTCCGGCCCGAAAGATGATGCGTCATATTTTTACTAAGTTGGATGACTGCTATGTGAACGTATGGAGTAGACTAGTTAATATTTTCAACGTACAGCTGCACCGCTGCAAGATAAAAATAATATTAATTGGTCTACCCCCAAATAATGAAAATGGACTATTCCTATTGCTACCGTTCAACTGACACGGAAGATACCACCAGTGTTTAAAGGGTTAATGATATCATTGAACCTTGTATAACGTGAGAACTTGAGTTCAGAAAAAATATTGCAGTTCACTCCCCCTCCTCAATATAACGTTATAGTTATTAGATGTGGCTGTGGTTTGGTATTCAATACTTTTATCGTCTCATACAGTCGCTTATCTTTTTACCCAACGTAATGACCAAAACCGACCAGCTCCATTTACAAAAAAAAATCGCCCTTCAAATTGTATTATTTTTTCACTTTGTCTCTCAAAAACCTCCAATGATTGGTCATGGGTTATGCTTTTTCGTTTTGGGCCAAAAATGAAAATTATTTAGGTTCGCTTTTCCGACCAACTGAAATATTCCAGCTGATTGAATCTAAACATAAGCGATTGTGTATATCATGGCTAGACTGGTTCCAGGCCATAACAAGGTTAAATTCCTTACATAATTAGACTAGTGGCTGGAGAGCTTGGCTACACATCTAACATACTGTACGAGTTTCGTAAATTTTGCTATAAACTGTGATGGGATAAAAGATTCCATTCATCACGTGAAAGATTCCATTCATCACGATGGAAGATGTTCAAATGTCTTCAGAAACAAACGACGCTTTCTATCGGGCCTCGAATAATATTGTTAAAACCAGTGCGACATTGCCAGAGCTCTAAAAAATAATCCCCAATGGCAATAGATATTTCCAGGAAATAAAGAATACAACTTTTTTTTCAACAACAGTTCACGGCTTATTAACTCTCTTCACATTAATGTCAAAATATCAAAAACTTAAAGCAGACATTTTTTTTCATAATACAACTATGAATTTTTATAATTCAGTCTTGTTTGACAGAGCTCACTGAGCTCTGTCAAACAAGACTGAATTGCTTGATTTCCTAGTTATATTATGAAAAAATCCAGCAAGAGGATCACAGATCCAGAAGACGAGTTTTGACATTAAATTCTGAAGAAATAAGCTATTTGTAGCAACAATGACCTTGACCAACAGTGATAACTGCTGTGTTTGTGCATGAAACTCTATCCATGGCAACAAATCAAACAATGAAATTTACTTTTCTAAAGAGGTTAGCAATTTAAAATGTGAAGTCTGCAGCCTCTACATCAGCAGATTTAATATTTTCAATTGTTCACCCTTTTGATCAGACAATGGACTTTTCCCAACAGCAGCTGTGTACATGGATGGATCTGACCATTCAAAATCTCCAGTAGTGAAAGAGTTAAAATGGCAGTAAAAGTTCATGGATACAAAAGTTGCAGTCTGCTTTCTTAATTGGTATAATTATCTGTACACAGTTAACCTGTTCTTCTGGACTACACAAGCAATATTGGCAGAAATCGATAGGTGTCTTCCCTTCCTATAGGATAACCTGTGGTATAAGTTTGGTGAAGATACACGGAATAGAACTAAAGTTATTGCCCGGAAACCAATTTGTCACAAAATATTCTATTTACACTAACAGTGACCTTGACCTTGGAGTCCCAGACTCCGAAATCAATATGTGTCTTCCCTTCCTATAGCGTAACCTCTGCTCTGGTATAAGTTTGGTGAATGTGCGTCAAATAGAACTAAAGTTATTGCCCGGAAACCAATTTGTCATAAAATATTCTATTTATAGTAACAGTGACCTTGACCTTGGAGTTCCAGACTCCGAAATCAATAGGTGCCTTCCCTTCCTATAGGGTAACCTCTGGTATAAGTTTGGTGAAGGTGCGTCAAAATATTCTATTTATAGTAACAGTGACCTTGACCTTGGGGCGCGAGGCTCTGAAATCGATAGGTGTCTTCCTTTCCTATGGGGTAATTTTGGTAAAGGTGCATCAAATAGAACTAAAGTTATTGCCCGGAAACCAATTGTTTACGCCCGCCGCACCCCTCCCCCCCCCCCGCCACTTCATCAAACTATATGTCGAGTTTGACTTCGTCAAAACTCGACTAAAAATTTGCTTCTTGAAAGTGTGATATTTTGACATCGGTGTTAACCCTTTACCTAACGAATCGCCCGCATCCGCCCGCGTAATATGCAAATTGAGCAGTTGAAAAAATCAAATTTTTCAAAATATTTCAACAAAACCATATCATATGACCCCTCATTGGAACGAGCTCATTGAGCTCGTTCCAATGAGGGGTCACATGATATGGTTTTGTTGAAATTTTTTAAAAAATTTAAAAAACTTATATTTAAAATAATAAATTTTGATATCGTCTGCGTTGGGTGAAGGGTTAAGGGGGTTAAATGATCTTATGAAAAGTGTTTTTTACTTCATTCCTTGTCCTTCGGGTCACTGTCAAATTATATTTCGCGCAAGAATCCTTATTAACAACTGATTATAAACATCGTACTTTACCGCTACCAGCGTATGAGTGTAATTGCCGGAAAAGGGCGCGATAATTAGACAATTATATTTTAGCCAAAAAAAACCAGTGATCGCCTCAGTAATTAAATCATAGATGGGTTTGGGAAAAAAAGCCCATACAAGTTAAAGATTGACGTAGTTACCATTAGAGAAGTCTTATGCGTAGTCTTATATTTTGTCATCGTGAGGTTGGGGTTATCGTCATCAGACGACTGTTTTCGTTTTTTTCTTCACTGGTCATCAAGTGCTACTTTACTAGCTGAGACGTGTGAACAAGATGATAAATACCTAATGACCTGCTCATGGAATCCCAGAAATCATCATTAAAACTTGAAAAACAAATTGTGTATTGTTGGTGGGAAATTGTGAGCCGAGGCATAACTTCTATAATGTCGGATTACTGCCCCATTGTTGTTGGAATGCCATAGCAATCTAGTAGTAATGGGGCAGTGATCGGATAGTTATATATTTATTTAAATATTTAGGTATTTAAATATCACTGACGACGTGGTATTGCCAAATGGAATACCTTATCATGAGCTGTCTTAAATCCCGGAATCCAACTCAGCCCCTTTCAAACTGATACACTTTTGTGCCACAAGTACACCAGTTATACTCTACATACTTCAGAACACTGTGTTTGTGCAACCGGGCCAACTAAACCTGTTTAGGAGCTATTATTTTTAGGAGGTTAGTCGAAATTAGGGTAGTATTAGGGTTAGGAGAGGGGTGGGGTTAGGAGTAGGAGTAGCCCCAGGGCAGGGCTAAAGGTTGGAGGGGGTTAGGACCCAGGGGGGTGGGGGTTGGGGATCAGGGGTGGGGTTTTAGTTTTTATAGCCCCTAAACCAAAAAATAGCCCCTAATCCTTTTGGTCTGGCTAGGGTGGGGTTAGGGTTAGGGGTGGGGTTGGGTTGGGTTAGGGTTATGGGTAGCCCCAGAGTAGATCTTAAGGTTGGGGAGGGTTAGGTCCCAGGGGGTGGGGGTTAGGGTCAGGGGTGGGGTGGGGTGGGGTGGGGGTTTAGGGTCAGGGTAGGGTAGGGTTAGTGTGTGGTTTTTGAGTGGATGGGGTGGGGTTAGGGTTAAATATAAGTTCTAGGGTGGAGAGGGGTGGGGTTCTGGCTAAAATAAGGTGATGGATATATAAAATGTTTTTATCGTAGCCCTTAACCCCAAATAGTTGGAATGACCGTGAATACAATAGTATCGAGCAGTTAATAGGGATGGGGTTTGGGAGGGGATTAGAGCATTAAAAATGTGTTTGTTATAGTCATGCTTACCACTGGCACGCAAATGTATATTTAATGTATTTGTAACTAAACATTTTGTACTTTATACCAAAACCATGGTGGAAAGTAGTAATAAACAATAATAACTTCAAAAGTGTTCGCACATTGGACGCGTGGTGATCGGTCCTCTTGGTTCGATAAAGTTGTACCTAATGATTTTTCTTCTTAGTTTTAAATTTTTAATTTGTTTTAAGCTTATTCATCCTTTGAACTCTGGTGGTATCTTCCATGTCAGTTCAATGGCAGGAGTTGGAAGAGTCCATATTCATTATTTGGGGATAGGCCAATTAATATTTTCAACATGCAGCCTTGGAACCGCACGTTGAAAATATTGATTGGTCTTCCACACACACATGCACTCAGTAGCATCATACGTAATGTTATTTATTTATTGATGTTTAAGGTCACATATTTAAGCACAATGGCTAATCATGACCGTGACAGTTTTACGGGTGGGGGAAGCGGAGTACCCGGAGAGAACCACCGAGCAACGACGAGCAGCTGCCAGCTCCCCAACATCGTAACTCCGCACTGCAGCACAGGCAGGGTTACATTGGTTGAAGACATGCGTACCATCGACGTGCAGTACGCCTTAGTAGACGGCGTCATCGTGCCCCCATGCGGGCAATGGAGATGAAGTGTCTTGCCCAAGGACACAACGCGGTTGCCGCAAGTGGGATTCGAACCGAGGACCTCTCGGCTTGCAGCCTACACCTCTACCTACTGAGCCACATACGTAATGAAATTATGACGTATGATAACCCTAGGCCAGAGAAACGGCCTCTCGGGTTCAAGGGGATAATTGTTCGAGGACAGGCGAACACCTTACATTAATGCCTCTCCCAGTGGCCATGGTTTGTTGGATGACCTCCGTAGCGGAAATCCACGGTCTCACCTTTCCGCTTTTCCGCGGAGGGATCTTTAACCAACATGGAGTGCGTGCGGTTGCCATATAGGGCAGTGTGCACCGTGGCAGCATCAACACAAATGATGCTGCAGAGGGTGTTTTGACACCTTGAAATCTTTCCCAACCGATCGGTCTCGGGAATTCTGACAAGAGAGGCCAGCGCACTGAACCCCCCCCCCCCCCCCACCACCACTCTATTTTTATGTAGCGCGATGCTTCTGGTTTGTGCTTCAATTCGAGACAATACGTTATTAACCCTTTCACTGCCACGCCCACTTTATCCATATATGGTGGACCTCTATGTACGCCTGTATGCGAGAAAGTTTAATAACATTTATGACATACTTGAAACTCTATCATCTGATTAATTGTTGGAAAGGGCTCTCTGAGCTCTCTGAGCCCTTTCCAACAATTAATCAGATGGTAGGTTTGAACTGCGCATGCCAAAACGTGCAGATAATAATCATAAAATAGCTGACAATATTCGCTTATATTTCAGTATGTGTTTTACGGCATGATTGAATTCTGACGTATCACATGGTACGATACAAACAATTGTTATTTTTTAACTTTCTTCGCCTCTAGCGCATTGCTCGTATTGCGCGAAGTTTGTGAAAGACTCAGACGAGACTTTCTGTTCACTGTTTGAAAGTTCGTAAAACATAACAAACTTTAGTGTAGACATTGAAAGACACAATTACGTATGTTTTTAGAATGTTGGATTTTGACACCCTGTCGTGAACTGAAAAATGCCCGGCAATCAGGAGTTTAACACATAAACCACCAGACCAACACACATCGCCATAAAATGGCAGTTCGAATGTTGAATTTTGTGTAACAGAACTAACTCTTGAATTAGAGTGACCCGCCTTGAAAAATGATGCAATCTTCAAAACAAAGCAGCCTTGAACATTTTAATAAACTTTGGAAGCATTATACTGGCATTGTGCGTTATTGTCGAATAATTCAGAGAAATAAAGAGGGTGCTTTGCTGAAGTTAGGTGGCTTACAAAACGCAACTTAGTATTACACGTTACCTGTATTTTCCGTCCTGTCAATTTTCACTCGTATTTGTAGCATGACTCCCTATTTGCAGGACCCAGGAAGTAGTATGAATGCCAATACTCGACAACGACATTTGAATGCCAAAATCAAATTGTCAGATCTTTGAAAATGCTAATGGTTCATTTTAACCCATTTAAAATCATAACTACGAAATACAATTCTAGAAAATACAATTGTAAAAGTTATAGCATTGGCCCCTGGTTGTAAGTTTTTTACGCCCAAGCAATTTAACCCCCTGCACTCTGATGTCAAAATATCAAAATTTCAAGTTGTCATATATCCCATAATGCATCTCGAAATTTAACCAATTCAGTCTTGTTTGACAGAGCTCAATGAGCTCTGTCAAACAAGACTGAATTTGCTAAATTCCTAGTTGCATTATGGGGAAATTTTGCACCTGAAAATTTTGACATATCGACATCAGTGTGCAGGGGGGTTAAAGACTAAATATCAAGTAAATACAAACCCTTTCCCTACTTAAAATTAATTACCGCGGTTTGAACTCAAACTGAAAATTTCCACAATTTATTGGTTGACCTACAAAAAAAACCCCAACTTTTTAGACGTGATGACGTGGCGAGAATGTAGAAGATCAGCTAGAAGGATAACGCCTTCGGGTCTCCTACCTTCGCGCAGCTGGCGATGATGGGAGGGGGAGATGTCGAGATGTTCACAAATAAAAGTGCACCCTTTAAAATACGAAATGACTTTCAGTCCTCATACCACACGTGTCTGAATCGTCGTTTGTAGAAACAATTTTGAAAAAAAAAATGTATCGTGGGATTTATTCATAGTCCAAACACAGCACTTACAGCAGGTCTCGACGTGTTTTGTTTCAAATAACAGAATCACTGGACATTCTAATCATGTGTTACTTTAATATTGACTTTCTCAGCTTACAAACACACAGTAAACCGAACACCTTCACATATTTACTATTCGGTGCAAACTTGTTACCCGCTACCATAATGCCTACGAAAGTCACCAGTTCTCCATTACCAGAGTCAAGTGTTCCTCTGCTACCCTTGTCGACCATATTTTCAGCAACAATATCAGTATGTTCCAATGGGACTAAAATTCTCGCCCTTTCAGTGAACTAGAACTAGCGCAGTTTTTTCTATGTTTACCGCTCCAGTATTACGTGTTATCGTTTGACGTTAACACACGAATTATTTGAAATTATCTTTGCGCGTTTCGCAATTATTTCATCAACGGGGTGACTCGCAAATCCATTCATTTTTTGTAGATTTTTCACAAGAGCAGCAGACAACGTTCCGAATGAAGTGTTGTTTAACCCTCTGCACACTGATGTCAAAGTACGAAAATTTCAAGCAGCAAAATCATCCCATAATGCATCTAGGAATTTAACCAATTCAGTTTTGTTTGACAGAGCTCAATGAGCTCTGTCAAACAAGACTGAATTGGTTAAATTCCTATGCGTATGCATTATGGGAAAAATTTTGATGTTTAAATTTTGATGTTTCGACATCAGTGTGCAGAGGGTAAAGTCGACCTTTACCTGATTTATTGATTACGTAAAGTGAAGTCTGGGGTACACGGGAGGTTTATTTACTAAACTTGTTATCGTTAAAGTTGCCTTATTCATTTCACGATGTGGGTTTAGGGCTGTGGGAAATGCCTTATTGGAACATACACGTTATTGTGATGAATTGACGATAACATGGTCTGAGGTTTGCGGCTCGTAGCGAATGTTCAACTTCAGCGCTTCGCGTCTCGGTTAAACATACGCTCTGAGCTATAAACTTCAGAACATGCTACTGTCATTTCTTCACAATAACTTATGTTCCAATATGAGTAAAATCCTCGGCGTAGTTTCTTTTGTGTTTACGGTTCCAGTAGCAAATGTTACCGTCTGGCGTCACCACGCGAAATATTTGAAATGATGTCGCCCGTTTCGTAATAGCTTCATCAACGGAGTGACCAGCAAGCCGCTTCATTCTTCTGGAATTTTCACACGTGCACCAGACGGTGCTCTGGGTGAAGTGTTGTTTAAATTACAAACCGATTTACAATTTGAACTGAGATGGAATGAATTTATCTTGCTTATTGATTATTTATCCAGTGCCGTCGTGGGTACACGGAAGGTTTATTTACTAAACCTGTGATCGTTAAAAGTTGACTTGAACAAGGCAACTTGTAACGACCACAAGTTTATTAAATACGCCTCCCGTGTTTCACAGTGTAGGTTTTGGGCTATGAGTAGTATCTTATTGGAATATATACGTAATTGTGATGAGTTGATGGTAAAAAGGTCTGAGGTTTGCGGCTCGGAGCGTATGTTCAACATCGACGCTTCGCGTCTTGGTTGAACATAAGCTTCGAGCCGCAAACCTCAGGCCATGTTGCCGTCAATTCATCACAATAATTTAAAATGTTTAGGTCAGGAATCATTTTATCACTGATGTCATCGACTACTTTGCGACGTTCTTCGGAGATGAATTCGATAAAAGCTCGTCTGTTCCAATCAGGCACGTCAAAGTACCGCCGGTACCAACATAACCGGTACCGAGAGGGGACAGAGCCTGTCCCGCCGAAACCGGTACCGGTACCGAGACAAATCAACAATTGGATGACATATCGCAATCAGTTGTCAGAAATTCACATTTAAACCGCACCAGTCGCCAAGTTCGTAAGACAAAAATGGCATCGTCCAATTATTCTGCGGTGACATCAAAGTAATCATAAAGCACGAAGATCGTGCTTTATGATTACTTTGATGTCACCACAGAATAATAATTTCATTGACGATGACGGCGCTTCCATTGTCTTTGATGCGACGTATGAAAAGTCAAAATGGTCGGGCTTAAGTTGTGGTGCAGTCAGAACATGCACCTGTAGAGTGTTTCGATATGTTCATTCACAAATAAGTTAAAAGTATGTCGTATATACATCAAAGAGGTCTTTGGGTGGCCTGCGTGATAAATAGAAGCCTGGTTTTGAAGAGTACCTTGATGGCACCTTTGGGGGGTCACTGTTGTTCAAGCTGAGCTCGCGGTCCCTGGAACTGAGGGGGAAAATTGGGAAAAACAGTGAAAAGGAGTGCCAGATGTGTAACTTGGGCATGGTGGAGACCCTGGAACACTTTTTTATAGAATGCCCAAAATACCAGTCTAAAAGAACAAGATTCACGAGGAGTATAATGGGGAAGTGGGATGGGAGAATGAAGGACATGTGGTTAGGGGGCGACTCAAAGGAGAGGGTTAATATACTAATCGAAGAGATTGGGAAGAATGGGGCAAGGGATGTCATCAAGCAGTTCGTCTCCGAGTGTTGGGAGGAGAGAAGAAGCGCGGGAATAGGGAGGCAGTTGGTAGAACATGGGTAACCAAGGCCTTCTCATACGAGAACCGAGACAAATAAGCGGCCGGCCGAAGTGTTATTATTATTATTATTACATGATTATCAGCCTGTTCAATTGTTCAATTAGGAATTTCACGATAAAATAATTTTGTCCCGTTCCAGAAGGACAAACACTTCAGTACCGGTACCGGTTGTAGCATGAGGGAAACGGAGGTACCGATACAGATACCGGTTGACATGTCTGGTTCCAGTACCTAATTATAGACGATCTATGAGCTGCAGATTATTTTATCCTCGGTCACAAAGCCTACGAGCTTCACGGAATTCTCCACTACCATAAATGACCACATTTTCAGCAACAACATTCAGAGGTTATTACTTGGTTAGCTTCATATCGGCCAGTAAATCAGACAGAGGTAACTTCCTATCAGCCTGAGACCGAAGGTTAGAGGCTTTCAACTTTCAACTTTACTTTATTACGCTCAAACCATATTTATGGTTCATGAGGTACAGCAAATAAAATATCATCAAACAATTAGAATGGGGACAATGGAGCAGGTAGAGTGTAGAGGGGCACAATGTAAATAAAGGGGTGTCCCTCTATTAATGGTATTGTTGGTAGGTGAATTATAGTGAGGTGGGTATGGGGTGCGGTCAGAATTTTACAAACCTATATTCCATGAACCTGGTGTGAATTCCGTGTAGCAATTCGTCCCATGAGCGCACCAAGGCGTTACCAGCAGTCTCAGACTCCCAGATGTCGTCCAGGTGCACCCAGGGGGTGAACTGATTCTGTATGAGGACAGCCTTTTAGTAAATGTCACGACCACTTGTCAGGTTGCCAACAGTGTTGGAGAGAACGAAGGGGGGGGGGGGAGGTTCAATATGAATAAGGGATACAACGGCATAGTTTCTACTCAAGTATATTCAAATCGAACATGATAGCATAGCATTTTCCCAGTCACCCAATCTTGTTTGAAAACGAAAGTTCGCCTATCATGACCGGATCTGCGTTCAATACATCCGACTGCCAGGCGACGAAAGTCAAGAAATTGGGCTCTAGGGAATGCTAGGGCTAAACCTTTGTCCTGTTCAGCACATATGAGGCGTCGTAAGTCAATGGTCTTCTCTCGGCTGTCCAACGCATGTGCGATCTGGCACTACAGGTAGGCGTGAATCGCACGGCTCCAGCTTTCTGATTAGATGCAGTGATTTCAGCAAGTAATTAATGTTGAGCCGCAGAATACACGCCCACCCCAACCAAAGCAAGCACCGTGCCAACAAATACAGAATCACTCGCTAATGGTTGTTAAGATGTACTTCAAACTAAAAGAGAGTGATTTTAATGGGCGTAGAGCAAAAGCATATGAGAAAGATCCACAGGAGGAAACCGGGGAACTATCCCTTGTCAAAGATTATGCTAAATGATAATTATCTACTTGTTAATTATTTTTCTGTTAATAATTGATGTGAAGATACCGGGGGCTGATACCTCGGCCGACATGCTGCTAATATGGTTTTGTTGAAATTGTTTCTACTGCTAAATTTGATAATTACGCGATGCGGGATACGGATGATTCGTTTACAAAAATTTGACACTGAAATTCCCCATAAACATTTTTTACGCCAGAGTGCCATCGGCCGATGGCACTCTGGCGTAAAAAAATGACTATGGAGAATTTACTGTTACTCTTACTAATCCTGTTCAGTTAGAAAAAAAACACAGATTATGAGAAGTTCACCTAATCTGTGCTGTGTTCTCATTGTCATATTTTCTTCCTACTGACCCGTTCGGTGGACGAGTCAATAAGTGAAAAAATGTGACAATACGAACACGACGTATTGGCCCCTTAGCCGGATAACTAAGCGCGGGTGCCGATAAGGCCCACTGGTCCAGTTCCCTCCCCGTAAAATAGTTCGGTCTGTTTATGCACAAACATCGTTCGGCTGTCCGGCTTTCATCAAAAACCTAATCGAACCAGAAAATCAAAACCCACCCCGCTCTAATGCACTCTCCCATAAATTATAACAAGGCAAATAGACAGAGGATCTCAAACGAGTGATGTTTGGATATAAGATTTTTTGAAACGAGTTTGATGAATTTGATTCACAACGAGCCTTTAGGCTCGTTGTGAATCGAATTCATCAAACGAGTTTCAAAACATCTTATATCCAAACATCACGAGTTAATGATTCTGTATATCACATGAATTTTCGAATGTTTTGCACTCTTTATTTAATTCATTGTCGCTAAATTCTCCCAAAACAACCGACAATCAGTTCGTTGGCTCAGGCGCTTCACACCATGACGTCATGAATGCGCTTTACTTGCACCTATTGTCGTAATTGACGTCATGTGAACTACGCACAAGAATACAATGCTGCTGCTGCTGCTGCTGCTGCTGCTGCTATGGAACCACGCGCCGATTAGACACTAGTTGATAATCAGGAAATAAGACATGGATTGTTACGTCGAAATTAACGACGTTTCATGTGATATAAAAGATTATTCAACATGAAAATCTAAACTCTCATTTCCTGAAGATCGAGTTCTCATAATTAATTTACCCCAAGCGCTAAGATTATTTATTTATTTATTTATTTATTTATTTATTTATTTATTTATTTATTTATTTATTTAAGTTATTCATTTAATTATTTATTTATTATTTATTTATTTATTGGCATCAAAACGAAGATTTAATATAAAGTGGGTTAGTCAGATAACATACTGTTCAGGGAATTCGACCAGATTATGGTCCTGGACTTCATAAACGCGCCAAACTTACTAGATCAGGTGACAGAAAGGATATCAAATTCGTCTTACTTAAATGGAATTTATAAACCTCGTCTATTAAAGTCGAGTTAAACCTCCGATAGAATCGATTTTTTTTTTCGGTTCATACATTACGAATGCATAGTAACTCGTTTGAAATCATCTATTTCAACTCCATAATCTCTTTCGCGTTGATTGATGCCTTGTTCTATGAACGAAGCAGATCGGTATTTTTTCTCAACATGCTCGGCGTATCATTATCCTATTATTTCGCATGTTGAATATACACACTGGGAGAGAATTCAAATCTCTTCTGGCATTTTACATTATAACTGTTATAAAATGATTTTGAGCAAACCAATTCGAAATGTGATCGATGGGGAATATTTTAAAACATAGGAGGAGAGATTGTTAGAGCTCTTGTATTTACTTTCTCTCTCGGTGGTCTTGTCATACAAATTCTCTCCACAAATTGTGGATAAAAGAGACCTTGACACGTCGCGTATACAAGAAAAAAAAAAACATGACGTAAAAAACATAAGCTTTGTAATATTGCAGGTCAGAAATCCGCGCGGAAACGCGCTCGGAATCAGTCGGAGAGTTATTGACGCGGACACCACGTCGTTTACTGGGTGGCCGTTTTCCTCTCGACTGTAATGTCGGTGGTTCTATGAAATAACATGCAGATCTTGGAGCTTAACGTGCCATTAACCCCTATCACACTGATAGTGCAAAAGAATTTTCTCCAATCACTCAGTTTCTCTCGTTTAACTATGAATTTAACCAATTATATCTTGTTTGACAGAGCTCACTGAGCTCTGTCAAACAAGATATATTTGGTTAAAGATCAAATTGCATTATGGGAAATATTTGTTGCTGAAAACTTTTCCATTTTGACTTCAGAATGCAGAGGGACATGTGTAACATCAAACGGTTTTGGAGTAAACAGTCCATCATACTGGTCGTGTGAGCCGGTTCATTCTCAATAGACCAATTCCCTTTAGACCAATTCCCACGAGGCCAATTCCCAAAAGACCAATCCCCCTTAGACCAACTCATGCGTTCTACTTTTACAATAATTCTATATCAATAATTTGATATATTTATAAATATTTATAAATGTATTTAATGTTATTGATATTCAAGCCTGAAAATAAGCAGTCTGTTATTTGCAGAATGAGGTCCCTAGAGGGGGAATGTGCTGATGCTATCCCATACAGTGGGTCAGTTTATCCTCTGGGTACTTCTTTCTGTTTATGTTTGAGACCTTAATTCAGATTGAGGTTCACAGAGGATAAATTTAGTGATGCTACCCTGCTGTGCAGGGTAGCATCACCAAATTCACCCTCTGGGGACCTCATTTTTCAGATGATAGTCTGCTTATTTTCTGGCTTGTTAATATTTTATAAACTGAAATGTTATAAACCTATACTTTTTGTATATTATGCGTATAAATATTTTTTATCAAATAAAGTGCTTTTCAGTAAATAAATGTTTTCTTAATTATCCTTAATCAACCTTTAATCAAAAGCAGTATGTAGTTGGTCTAAAGGGAATTGGTCTAAAGGGAATTGGTCTAGTGGGAAGACACCTGTGAGCCGTGTTAATAGGCAGTCTCTTGTCCGATTGTTGACAACATATGGATAACTTTCTTAATCGAGGCCAATGGTTTGATTTTTATATTTTTACTTTTACTTTTTAACACCCTTTTTATTTTAAATTTCCACGCCTAGTGTTCAAAACACTTTGTCAGCGAAAATTGTGTCTCCAATCGCCCCTAACACCCAGTGATTCATGCACACGCATTATCGTCGAATCTCACTCAATTGCCCGGTATACTTGCGACAGTCTCCTTGTGTTATTAACTCTTTCCCGCTGGGCCGCTTTTTGACATTTCTAACATAACCAATCATTATTAATATACACTGACCACAGGGGTTACCTAATTAGCATTAACAGGTACGCAAACGACAATAGCCGAACACAACCGAACATCGACGGAACATTTGATTGCATTCGTCGGTTGTTCTGAATCAAACGACGCATCGAATCTAATAGATGCATCAAATGCGTTGCTCTCAGATGAAAATTCGTCTGAAATGCGACTGAAAGATTTATTTGATTCAGACAGACGAATAATTGTGGCATATAATTCAAATAGAACGTAATATTAGATTAGGTTTCGTCCAAAATGCATCCGTCAAACGGGGGGCAAAGTATTGGCAAATAGAAGCCAGGTCGTCGACCGTAAAATATTAATTAAGGTGAACATACCGCATTAAACTACTTCTAGCAATGCCAACCCTTTTTCATTCTATCTTGAGTAATAACGAGGAACAGATATTTGGTTTTTCCTCATTACATTAGAGGTATGACAGTACTAAATATTTGAATCAGAGTTACCCGCCTTGAAAAGTTGCGGAAATGATGCCATCTCCAAAACTGAGCGGCTTGAGAAAATATATCGTTTCAATAAACGTTTGAAGCATTCTGTTGGCATCTTACATTATTGCTGAATATTTCAGATAAATAAAGAGAGAGGGTGATTTGATGACTTTTGGACCTAAAAAATACAATTGACTATTGGTGTGTTTTTGTTGGGAATTCTCTGAAAATATGTGCACGTGACCGGTACTTCTCTTCCTGCCAGTTTTTCTCTCTTATTTGTTGCATGGCCCCCTGTTTTCGAGTCAGAAAAACTTGTCTGAAGGGCTATATTTGACAAATATATTTGAATCCCCAAATTATAGTGATATGCGATCATATTTTTTTCGCCTGAACATTATAATGGTCGCCTATGGGAAAATATTTAGTACTGTGATACCTATAGGCGACTGTTCATTTGTCATATAGTGTAAACCAATTATTTTCTTAAGCCTGCAGCCATACGGTGCATAAATGCATGTGTGTGTGTGTGTGTGTGTGTGCGTGTGTGTGTGCAAGGGTGTGTGTGTGCTCAAGGCAAGCGTGTGCGTGTGCGCAAGATTGTGTGTGTTGGTGTGTATGCATGTGTTTGGGTTTTTCGTGTTTGGGTTTTTTGTTTTTTTTTTGTTTTTTTTTGCTTTGTTTATTTTTGTTTGTTTGTTTGTGGGGGTTTTTTTGTTTTTTTTATGAACTACTGTGAAAATGACCTACCTCTGATGAAAATGTGTCTTATAAGCCTTCATAGGCTGGATTTCATATAAATATTTTGTAAATACTCTAATTATATTATGTATGTGCATTGAAATGGGACACTTAAAAAAAATATTCTACAACTACTATTACTACTGTTCATTTGTCATATAGTGTAAACCAATTAATTTCTTAAGCCTGCAGCCATAAGGCTGCAGGCTGAAGAAATTAATCAGTCCGGCTTCCTCAAAATGTGTCTTCTGAAACAAGCCATCTTTCGACATCGACGATGTCATTTTTTTTTAGAAGGCAGGAATTAAAGATATGAATGCGTTTGTTCTGAAAAATGTTGTCTCCTCTGAAAACGAACACACCTCGATTGGTATTGATGTAGGGAGCGGGGTGACTCGCTAGTTAGGTAACTGAACTTCGAACCGAAAGGTTCACTGTTCGATCTTCGCCACGTGGTAACTGCGTTGTGTCACTGGGAAAAGCACTAAATCCCAAATGCACACGTGGGGGAAGGGTGGCGCTGTGTATTGAGGCGTACTGCACGTCGATGGTGCACTTGTCTTCAACCAATGCTAACCATGTATGTGCGGAGTTAGTACGTTGGAGAGTCTGGCAGTTGATCGTCGCTGCTCAGTGGTTCTCTCCGGGTACTCCGGCTTTCACCTGTTAAACTGTCCGACGCGAGGTGAACCTGGCTGAAGAAAGTGTTGTTAAACCCCTTCAGAAATTAGTATTCATGTACTTGAAGCAGTAGCAGATACTACCGCAACATTAACCGAAGAATTAACTACAACTGGATGCTCGTAATTTCAATGGTAAATTGTTGTCTTCGTTCGATGATGCCTAACTTTTACAAATTACCCACAACCGTTAAATAGCCCGCACTTGATCTCATACATATAGAAAAAATCTATAGACTATCATGTGTTGCATACTTTTAGGAACTGCAACATTCTAGTCAAAGAAAGGTAAATCAATACGAAATTGTACATACTTACAACCTGCTCCACGGGTAGGTTCGAGACAGCATGTCATATTGACCTTTCCGTGCTGGCTGGAACAACAGATGAGAAAGTGGCGAAGAAAAAGAATCAATGCAATGAGCAGGAAATGTTTGACTAGAATATTTTCAGAGGACACAGTTTCCTTTGATTTGGGAAAACATTGCATTATAACTGCTTTTATTGGGATGCAGTGAACGTTATTTGTAATACATCTGATGGAAACGCAGTTTCCGTTGGATGTTCACGAACTGTGCAGATGTGGGTGCATATAAAACAGAAAGTACGATCCTTTCCTATAATTAACCTATTCATTCACGATGCGCAAATAACATCATCCAACTTTGTACAAGTGTGAGCCCTGTGGTTCTTTGGTTAGAGCACTGGACCTTAAACCGAAAAGTCAACAGTTCTTTTCTAAATAATCTTTCTGATTTACTGTTTTCTATTTATTTATTTATTTATTTATTGGTGTTTAAGGTCACATATTTATGCACAATGGCTAATCATGACCGTGACAGTTTTACGGATGGATGAAGCCGGAGTACCCGGAGAGAACCACCGAACAACGACGAGCAGCTGCCAGCTCCCCAACATCGTAACTCCACACTGCAGCACAGGCAGGGTTAGATTGGTTGAAGACATGCGCACCATCGACGTGCAGTACGCCTTAGTACACGGCGGCATCGCGCCCCCACGCGGGCAATGGAGATGAAGTGTCTTGCCCAAGGACACAACGCGGTTGCCGCAGGTGGGATTCGAACCGAGGACCTCTCGGCTTGCAGCCTGCACCTCTACCTACTGAGCCACCGCCGCCTTCCCTACTCTTTTCTGAATAATTTTTTCTGATTTACTTGACAGGAAAAACAATGAACACCAATCGGCCTATTTGATGGGGGATTCCAATCTTGACCTGCTTAACTTTAATAATCATCAAAAAACCAATCAATATGTTAATACCGTGTTTAGCACAGGATTCCTTCCTGTTATCACTAGACCGACTAGAGTAACCGACTATTCAGCAACGCTTATTGACCATATCTTATGTAACAATCTTAGGAATACATTACGATCAGGGTATTATAATCACGGACACGAGTGATCATTTTGCAACTTTCTTGCTCGAAGAAAGTGACAGAGAACAAACATCCCCGTCTCTTACTCCTACTTGGTCGTTTAATTCAAATAATATCAATTATTTTAACCCTTTACCTAACGTAACGGCCAAAGCCGACCAGCGCTATTCTCAAAAATCGCCAATTAATTTCATTATTTTTTTCATTTTTTGTCTCAAAAACATAGGTTATGACCCATCGTTGGAACGAGCTCGTTCCAACGAGGGGTCATTACCTATGTTTTTGAGACAAAAAATGAAAAAAAATTAGTTATTCAAGAATTTTTGCAAGTGTCGTCTGCTTTTCGTGTTATTTATTTATTTATTGGTGTTTAAGGTCACATATTTCTGCACAATGGCTAACCATAACCGTGACAGCTTTACGGGTGGAGGAAGCCGGAGTACCCGGAGAGAACCACCGAGCAACGGCGAGCAACTGTCAGCTCCCCAACATACCAACTCCACACAAGCAGGGTTAGCATTGGTTGAAGACAGGTGCACCATCGACGTGCAGTACGCCTTAGTACACAGCGTCACCGTGCCCCCACGTGGGCAATGGGGGCGAAGTGTCTTGCCCAAGGACACAACGCGGTTGCCGCAGGTGGGATTCGAACCGAGGACCTCTCGGCTTGCAGCCTGCACCTCTACCAACTGAGCCACCGCGCACCCTGCTTTTCATGTTAGGTAAAGGATTAAACGGTTACTTTTATCGTCAGACTTTACAAGCGTTCTAAATACAACTTTCCCGAATGCTGCCTACTCCAATTTCTACAATTTATCTCACAATCGGTGCGTTTTTGCACTGTTACGCAACTAAAGTATATATGTATCTGGGCCCTTGTTCCGAGTCCGTATCAAGGGCCCCTGATACAAGCTTCTCTCTTGAAGTTAAAGGATGAGCTTTCGCTATGCAATGTGGAAAACTCCACCTCAATAAACGATGAACGGTATATTTTAAAATATAATAAACCTTTACACCAAGAGGGATATTTAATTCACCAGTAATTGTTGCAAAAGTTACAACCAAATTCACGTTGACGAAACACACAGTTGCTCCACTTCGCAAGACAGTATTCAGTAAAGAGAATCCCAGTGACGTAATTTTCTCTGAAGTGTAACGTCATCACTGACCTCAATATAGAGATCAATGAACGCTATTCTATTTTTCAATTTGCGTCTTTCCATCGATAAGGCAAATAAAAAAGTTCCTCTTAAAATAGTTTTATAACACATTTTGTGGTCAATATTGTGAGATCAATTTATCATCACCACAGTGTGTGTCACCGGAAATTCGGATCAAGTCGCGTTGTAGGCACAGAATCGCATTTCGACTCGCCCTAACGGGCTCGTCGAAATACTATTCTGTGCCTACAACACGACTTGATCTGAATGCCCGGAGACACATACTGTGGTGACAATCTGTATATATTTTCTAAAGCGGTCGATGAAGCGTTTCACTGAAAGTAACCACTCCTCCTAATAAAAAGATAAAACGAGAAGCTTGGATGACTGAAGGACTGCTTATATCCTCTCTGCAAAAACACAAATTATTCCTGAAAAAACTTATGTCTCCGACTGACACCAATATTCAAATTTATAAAACATACTGTAGAGAATACAATAAAGTAAAACGGGCATATAAATCTAATTACTATCATTCGGTTCTAACACTGAACAAACACAATATTAAAAAAACCTGGGACATCATAAAAAATGCAATCAATAAATCCAAACGTAGTTCCAATCTACCATCATTCTTCACCGATCATAACACTCAGATTAGTGACTGTAAGCTTATTGCGGATAAATTCAACTCTTTTTTTGCCTCGGTCGGGACTGTTACGAGTGAAGGAATACCCACTCCATCCAAACATTTCATGGACTTTTTAAATAATAATAATAATAATAATAATAATAATAATCCATTGGAATCCTTTTTTATTTGTGTCACAAACATACAGGAAATAATTCACACAGTAAAAAGTCTGAATGGCAAATTTAGTAAAGATTACACTAATGTGTCAAGAAGTCTGTTTAAAGAAATAATCACCGAAATAGCTGAACCAATAACACATATTATAAATATATCCTACTCGACTGAAATTGTACCCGACGAACTGAAAATAGCAAAGGTCGTTCCTATCTATAAATCTGGAGACCCAGGAATTTTTAATAATCATTGGCCGATCAGCGTTCTCCCGGCTTTTTCTAAAGTTCTGGAAAAAATTATGCATAAGCGTCTATCTAATTTTCTGTCAAAACATGATATATTATATAAATTTCAATTCGGATTCAGGAGGAAACATTCCACCCTTCACACAATACTACATCTTATTCACTACGTTGCCTTATGCAATGACAAAACTTCCAAGGAACGTACGTTGTCAGTTTTTCTTGACTTCTCAAAGGCCTTTGAGACTATCGATCATGCAATACTTTAGAAAAAAAACTAGAATACTATGGAACACGAGGAACGCCAAACTTGTGGTTTAAAAGTTACCTTACTGGGAGGAAGCAGTATGTCCAGTTCAAAGACTGCGCCTCTGCTTTCGAAAATATAGCATGCGGGATACCCCAAGGATCTATTCTGATCCACTTCTTTTTCTATTATATATTCATGACATTAGTAAATCGACAAAATTAAATCTCTTGTTTTTTGCAGACGACACCACCGCGTATACTGCTCACCATAACCAAGAGACTCTGGTAGAAATAACACAAAACGAAATGACGAAAATAGTAGAGTGGTGTTCTGCCAACAAAGTGGTGCTCAGTCCATCTGAATCAAAATGCATGTTGTTACACCAAATAAATGACACTTGGAATCTTGGCGGAAACTTGATTACCATAAAGGACAAAAATTTATCCCTGGCTGGCAGGTCCCATGAAACAAAAACAGTGAAATTTCTAGGTGTGGATATCGATGAAAATTTAACGTTCAAAAACCACATTTCCATGGTAAACTCCAAAATATCTAAATCAATTTGTGCTATAAATAAAGACAAAATGATCTTACCATTCAACACACAACTTCACGTTGATACACAGTCATCTAATGTAAGCAATACAGGTATGGGGACACGCACCGGCAGCAAACAAATTGCATATCTTACAAAAGCGAACTATACGAATAATTAATATCAAACAGTATAACGCCCACACTGAGCCACTTTTTAAAAAAAAATAAAATTCTTCAGTTCAAAGACCTTTATAAACTAAACGTCCTTTTATTTATGCATGACTGGGTTAATAAAAAGCTTCTGCAATCATTAGATGGTCTTTATACACTGAACACAAACGAACGTGAACGAATCACTGGGCAAACTGATATGATACAAAGACTCAAACCACGAACTCAATTTTCGGCAAAATTTACTTTCATACTTTTCCTAAAATTTGGAATGAAGTTGATCCCTACACCCAAAACTATCCTAGAAATTTATTTAAAAAGAAACTGATGACCACTTTTATAGACTCATAGAAAAGTAGTATCATATGTACGAATAGACTGTGTCAAGAATCCAGAGGAGCAGTCAAGTGCGTGCACGGTGAAGGACATCTTTCAAATCAACGGGAGTATAGAGCTAATTTCCATATCGTCTATATCCATATCTTTTGTACGCAAGATAAAGAATGGTCACCGATGTATGCACTTCAATATTGGTTTAGGAGTTGTCTGACTCTGGGTATCTGTATCCTTATTACAACTTTGTAGAAATTCCAGCGCAGTGTGAGTGCTCTGTCTCGAACTATGAAATTTTTTACGGGGCAACAATACGTTCTTTAACGATTTATTGGAAGGGATGGATGATTGTCCGTCTTTAACCTTGCTTTCTCTTACCCACTTCCCCCTCTCTCTCTCTCTTGTTTTTTTTTTTTACTTCTCTCATTTTCTCTCTCTCTCTCTCTCTCTCTCTCTCTCTCTCTCTCTCTCTCTCTCTCTCTCTCTCTCTCTCTCTCTCTCTCTTAACCCTTTACCCAACGAATCGCCCGCATCCGCCCGCGTAATATGCGGATTCAGCAGCTGAAAAAATATTATTTTTCGAAAAATTTCAACACAACCATATCATGTGACCCCTCTTTGGAACGAGCTCATCGAGCTCGTTCCAACGAGGGGTCGCATGATATGGTTGTGTTGAAATTTTTCAAAAAAAAAAAAATGATATTTAAATTAATAAATTTTGATATCGTCTGCATTGGGTAAAGGGTTAAGGTGGGTGAGAGTAAGACAGCCTAATAGCTACCTCACCCTCCTGCAGAAAGCAAATACCAGTATGATAATTTACATGTTTCTTTATAACCAATTGTTGAAATACTGTAATATTTTTTATGAAATGTAACTGTTCTATAATGTTTTCTGCAGATAAAACATTCCTTCATTCAATCATGCCTCGCGCCATCTGTGCTGGAACGTTGGCAAAACACTTATCTACTAAGGCATACTACACGTCGACGATGTGCTCGCCTTCAAGCGTTGCCAACTCGACTTGTGCCGGGAAGGTAAGTTGGGTGTTTGAGAATTGCTCGCCGCTGCACTGTGGTTTTTTTCTGTGCACTATGGTTTCCACCACGCTTAAGACAACCCGACACGATATGGCTGTTAAAAGTATCGTTAAACTCCAATAAACAAAAATCTATGTCACAGCCATGTACATGTGTGTGTTTGTACATGTGTTAATTTATCCGTCAAGCTTCGAACAGAAAGACTGCATAAAGAGATATATGGAGCACAATGGAGTTTTAACAGTGTAACCAGAAACACCCAACAATTGTGAAAAAAAGTATATATGTGTTGCAAACCCACTCCATCCGACACCCCTAAGCTAAATTACATTAGGGTAGTTATACCGAAGGTCTCACACCCCATAGACCATGAAATTTGATGCAAAATATGTAGATAGAAATGGATTTTGCGCGCAAAGTATTTGCAAAGCATGTTTCGGTCGCCGCCATTGGCTTATCTTGGGATTGACTGGAAATAACATGGCATGTCAATTTCGACTTGTATTTATTTATATATTTTATTTGTATTTTACCCTTTGTGTAATAAATCGGCCGCATCCACCCCCATAAGTTACAAACTGAGCAGATGAAAATTATTATTTTCCAAAAATGTCAACGAAATCATATCATGTGACCCCTCATTGCAACGATCTCATCGAGATCGTTGCAATGAGGGGTCACATGGTATTGTTTTGCTGAAAATATTCAGACAAAATAATTAAAATAACAATGTTTGAAATCGCGTGCGTTGGGTAAAGGGTTATGGCCACATTCAGCATATATGGCTGTACTGTGACAGCACAAGTACAAAGTCAAGTTTAGCCAATCGTCCATACTTATGTTTCAAGCCCGGTTAGTCCTTAGATGGGTGACCCTCTGAGCGATCAATTCGGACTCCCGCGTTGAGTCCTTGGACAAGGCACTTAACCCCGATTTGTCCATACGGGGGCACGATGACGCCGTGTACTAAGGCGCACTGCACGTCGATGGTACCCATGTCTTCAACCAATCTAACCCTGCCTGTGCCGCAGTGCGGAGTTACGATGTTGGGGAGCTGGCAGCTGCTCGTCGTTGCTCGGTGGTTCTCTCCGGGTACCCCGGCTTCCTCCACCCGTAAAACTGTCACGGTCATGATTAGCCATTATGCATAAATATGTGACCTTAACACCAATAGATAAATGAATAAATAAATAGTTACACTCAATAATCCATGAAATTTGATACAATATATACTCTTCAAATTAAGAAACATCGAAATACCACTGAACTATACGTGTATAAAATTGTCCATGGTGAAAAGATTTTGAAATATATGTTGTGAATTGTAATCAAATCATGAAATGCTTGGTTGATGGGTCAGAATTTCTCCAAAACACACGGAGAATTTAAGACATAACGCTCTGGCGACCTACGGTACAATCTGTGAAATGACGTGCCGATGGACGTGCCAGAGTGTATATACGTCGGAATGAACGTTACGCCAATACTCGTGCACTTAAAGTTGATCGTTTTGGTTTCGGTAGTGTTATGGCGTGGGCTGGCATTAACCATGGTGCCGGGACAGCACCTGTTTGAGTGGAGGGTAATCTAACCGGCGTACGTTACAGAGATGAAATCCTATCACGTTACGTTGTCTGAGCATTCATTCAATGGTGGCCTCTTTCAACATGACACTGCTCGACCAGATGTTGCGCGTGTCTGCAATGCATGTCTTCAACAAAACAAAAATTCCTACTCTTTCCTGGCCAGCACGTTCAACTGACTTATCCCCCATTGAACACCTTTGGAATGAGCTTGGTCGCCGCGTCCGTCAGAGACAGCAGGCACCACAGACACTCGAGGAACTCTTTGCGGCACTACAAACAAGAGGAGTGGCAGAACATTCCACAGCGTGTAATTCAATCTCTGGTAGCATCTATGAGTCGACGTTGCCACTCCGTTATCACTGCTCGTGATGGTCATACATGGTATTGACTTTCCCCGGTTGTCAATGCAGCCATGTTTAAGTGTGTTAATGACATTTCACGTTTGCTTGTGTTTATGCCATTTGTAGAGTGATGTTTCTACTTCCCTGTTTACCACGAATTATCCGTTTATAGTCTGAGAATTTCTAATACAATCTAGTGGAATTTCGATGTATAATTTCTTATTTTAAAGAGTATATGTAGTTTTTGATAGAAATGGATTTTGCGCGTAAAGTATTTACAAAGCATGTTTAGGTCGTCGCCATTGGCTTATCTTGGGATTGACTCGAAATAACATGGCCTGTCAATTTCGACGCGTATTTATTTTTATATTTATTTGTATTTTGCCCTTTATGTAATGAATCGGCTGCATCCACACCCATAAGTTACAAACTGAGCAGATGAAAATTATTATTTTCCAAAAATGTCAACGAAACCACACCATGTGACCCCTCATTGGAACGATCTCATCGAGATCGTTCCAATGAGGGGTCACGTGGTATTGTTTTGTTGAAAATATTCAGAAAAAAATAATTAAAATAACAAAGATTGATATCGCGTGCGCTGGGTAAAGGGTTAAGGCCATATTCAACATAATGGCTGTACTGTGACATCACAAGTACAAAGTCAAGTTTAGCCAATCGTCCATACTTATGTTTCTCTTTTTAAAGGACACGCAACGTCAAGCCCGGTTAATCCTTGGATGGGTGACCGTCTGAGCGATCGATTCTGACTCCCGCGCTGAGTCCTTGGACAAGGCACTTAACCCCGATTGCCCATACCTGGGCACGATGACGCCGTGTACTAAAGCGTACTGCACGTCGATGGTACCCATGTCTTCAACCAATCTAACCCTGCCTGTGCTGCAGTGCGGAGTTACGATCTTGGGGAGCTGGCAGCTGCTCGTCGTTGCGCGGTGGTTCTATCCGGGTACTCCGGCTTCCTCCACCCGTAAAACTGTCACCGACACGATATGACCTTGGCTGTTGAAGTGTCGTTAAATCCTAATAAATAAATAAATAAAATTAGAGGACACACAACCCGAGCCCTATTTATTTATTGGTGTTTAAGGTCACATACTTATGCACAATGGCTAATCGTGGCCGTGACAGTTTTACGGGTGAAGGAAGCCGGAGTACCCGGTGAGAATCACCGAGCATCATCGCGGCATCGACGAGCAACTGTCAGCTCTTCAACATTCTAACTCTGTTCAAGCTCCGCTCTAGCAGGGTTACAGCAGTTGAAGACACGTGCACCATCGACGTGCATTACGCCTTAGTACACGACATCATCATGCCTCCATGTAGGCAACCGGGATAAAGTGCCTTTTCCAAGGACACAACGCGGGTCGTCCCGAACGGGGAGCGAACTCGGGACCTCTAGCAACCCGAGCCCTATTATACTTGAAGAATAGAACTTGTTTACTACAGGACACAAGAAATGCTCCACTTCCCAGGGTTCCTACGGGAATTTGACGGGCATGCCCCTAGTCCTATATAATACCATGGAATGCAAATGAACAACGCTATTTCGAATTTGCATAAATAATTCGCTAGAGTTCAACTCTCTATGTGGAACGAAGAGCAGACGATACTTACAAAACAAATTTCTTAAAAAATCAACACTTTCCATTTTTTCCTCGAATTCACGTTGAAATAATCTAGACGAGCTTGCTCCAAGGAGGTATGTCGATTTTTGTGACGAGCGCTGGTCGTTAAGTTAGATAAAGGATTAATAAAACAGAAGTTCTCCAATAGTAAAATGCTGGTTCACACCCGGTATCGATCAATCATTTAGCATTGTACACTCTAAAACAGGCATGCGGACCGGACCGCAAAAAACGGTATGGTCCGCGGTCCAGGGCCGGACAGCGGACCGGACCGGACCGCCGTCATTGGACCGCTTTGGACCGGTCCACACATGGCAGTCCGGTACTGGACCGGTTCGCAGACTTTAATACATAAATGTATGTCTAGCTTTAGCACTGGTGTTATCTGGTACGGAAAACCAAAGCTCCAATTAAGAGTCAATCGACTCAACACACAGTGTCGCAAATGTCTGGTCTCTGGTGTGAGATCTCATAACAGCTCTGTCAGATACATTCTTTGATGTCGGTGACATCAAACGACAGTGACTACCGAGTACCGTCTCTGTCTTTTGATTCCATTGACTTCAGAGAATGCCCTGATTGGAATGCACTTGGTTTAGTAACAAACTAACATCCTTCAACCACGAGGATGTTACATGGCAGGCGTTCACTGACTTGAGTGTTGGGCCATTGGCAGATGCCAGATGGTTCCAAATAAATCATTTGTAATTCTGTAACTGTACCTACCGGTCGTTTGTTTAAAATATAGCATATTCAGTTGTTAAAACTTAAAATAATAATGGAGCCTTCTAGAAAGTCGAAGGATACTCTATCTAGTGAAATTAGTGAATCGCCCAGTAATTCTAATATAGCGACAAGTCGTTCCCTGAGTTCCAATGTGTTCTATGTGCTAGTAGGCACATAGAACACATTGAAACTCAGGGGACGAAGTACAGGAACGATACCAAAATAGTTTGCTACTGCGGGACCCACACTGGCAAAATATTATTTCCCAGAATATGGGTATCTGTATTCTGAAAAGAATTATGCAGCTGGTGTTTTCTGATGTGTAAAATGTGACGAAAAAATAAAGAAATGTGGTGGTGGCCAGTCCAACGTAAAAAAACATTTTAAGAGGCACCATAAAGACATTTTCGATACAGTGATTGAACCACCAGCCAAAAGACACACGTCTCTGTTGAACTATGTAAAAAAGACATCCTCAACTGCTTCATCATCCGAATCTATCCCGCTCCCACAAGGAATTGCAATCGGTGAACCCGATTTCGGGACAGTAGAATACTACAAGAAAGATAGTCTTCGATACGCAAAATGTAAACGGAATCTCGCTGAGATGATACGTTCAGATATTCAGCCTGTATGTACAGTGAAGGACCCTGGATTTCTACAGTTCTTTAACACATTAAATCCAAGAATCATTCAGTACAGTCATCGTGGACTGGTCGGAATCCACGCGTGGGCAGTGATGTCCACGCATGCGTTTACCAGGTAATAAAAATCATCACCTGCAAAATTTTAATTAATGAAGCACCGGGTTGTATCCGATGTTTCATTAATTAAATTTTTGATGATTATTCCAAAATTAGTTTAATATTATGCATCCGTGGAAATACTGCCCACTCCGTGGAAAGTGACCAGTTCACGGCGGCCGTACTGTAGTTCCTTTGGGAGAGACAATGGACAATGAGGTCACAAAACTATATGACGATAGGAAAGCTACAGTGCAGAAACTATTTGAAAAAACATAGCATACTTCTGTGCCACATTTTATATATGGACATCTAAGGCAATGCATTCATATATCAGTTTGACTGACTGTACATGGGAATTAAAGAGTGTTAGACTTGGCGCTGTATCTTTTCCCGGAGAACACTCAGGAGAAAATATCGCCGACAAAGTTCTCGAAATGTTGGACGCATGGGAGCTGGCGAGAGACAAGTTCGTAGCGGCTGTCGGAAACCGGGCTTCACCGCTGCTGAGAGAAATAGATCCACACTGCGTATTCAGCCAAAACTAAAGGATTGTCGCTTGAATTCGTGCGTGAACGTATGTCTCACCGTGACGAACCCGCCCGTTTTCGTTTTTATTGGGGTGTTGTTTTTTTCGTCAAAAAGCATGCATCAACAGGGGTTCACTGAAAACAACAATTTTAATACACATATATAAAAATAAATTGCCACTTCACCGGACGCCTTTCCTCTTCTGGCACATACAACACATTGGAACTCAGGGGACGATGTGACGGAATGTCACTGTACCATTTCCGTCGCACGGCCGCTAACGTATTGTCACTTTACCATATCGCTTTCTCTCTGACAAGTGACGAAATTTCACTCTACCACTGCCTTAGCACGGCCAGTAAAGTATTTTCATTTTACTGAACCTTTTTCACTTACGCAATTGCTGCCAATGGGGTTAAACTCCCCCCTACGTTTATCTCCGAATAATGTTCATACAGGCAAGCCTACTCTGCCTACGTATGTCTTGCCTTCTGCAGCAGGTATGCCGTCTTCCTGAATACTAATTGCTGCCTGAGCTCGCACTTTCTATTTCGGATCCTACACTCAGATATGGCCACCGACTGCCCCTATTCTAAATATGAGCTCTGTGGCTCCTCTACACTACAACGTACCTATACTTTCGCACCGATGCGGCACCTCTTCTAACCTGCAGCATGGGACATCCCCATACCCTCGCCCGAGACCCACAAAAACATACCTTGAGACTGGAATGAAATTCTCGAGAAATTCCCCGATAGTTAGAACATTAATTTTCAGTTTAATTGCTTTTCTTGAACGTGGCCGCTTAGATCTATCTTAATTTAAAATTCACTTTAAAGTTCCCTTGAAAGTCTCGCATTTTGGTGTATCCTGACATTCGGTGACAGGCTAGATACGTAATATGGGCGTGTGTCCAGAACATGTGCGATGTACTGTTTTTACAACAATTACCTATTAACTGGCCAGCTAATGACTTCTGGGAACGACTGGTCTCTCTTATTCTTTAATCAGTTATCATATAGCTCCTAAATGGGTTCGACAGACCTGCGATAATGGACATAAAATCCCACGCTTAATTAGCAGCGCATGAACTATTGCTGGTCTGTTGAAGTGACAAATCGGTTTTCGGAGTTCGTCATATACCAATCTTTACGCTTTACATTTAGCTCGAGTGAGAAAGATTATCAAAAATATAAACATTTTTAAATAATAAAATCGTAACTTTAGGCTATCTCCTTGACATCGGCAACATGCAACAATGTGAGTTCGAACATCAAATGTTTCAGAGACTTCTTACATGTTGGACGATTTCCATGCCTCGACCACGTTTTGAACTTAGCTGTATAAGATGGACTTTTTGAGAGGGGAGTAACTGAAACCATAGATCGGTGTAAGAAACTGATAATGCATTTCCACATGACCAAGGTCCTACTTAACCCTTTACCTAACGTAACCGCCAGAACCGTCAGCGCTATTCACGAAAATCGCCGATTAATTTTCATTATTTTTTCATTTTTTGTCTCAAAAACATAGGTTATGACCCCTCGTTGGAACGAGCTCGTTGAGCTCGTTCCAACGAGGGGTCATAACCTATGTTTTTGAGACAAAAAATGAAAAAAAAATAGTCATTCAAGAATTTTTTTTGCAAGTGTCGTCTGCTTTTCATGTTAGGTAAAGGGTTAATAAAATGGAGGCTGTACAACGAGAAAAAAAACTTAAGACATTGCGACTTATTCGAGGTGTATGTACCCAATGGAACTCAAAGTATTTAATGCTGTCAAGACTTTTGGAACTTAGAGACATTATAATCACCATTGTAGATGATACCCTACCACACAGGAATGCTCCAAAACCCATGTACTTCCCCACTGAAGTTGAGTGGAATCCCGTCTCCGAGCTAATTTCACGACTGCGACCATTTTATAATGTGACAGATTGGATGAGTTCCTCTTCGTGTGTGACAATATCGGCGGTTTGACCAGCTGTAGCAATGTTAGGGCAACACTTGGAAATGAAAGTAAACGATCCGTCCGGAATCAAGAAATTCAAGGAGCAAGCAAAACAGAAGATGAACAAATACTTCGATATGAAAGATGAAGAAAGTCAAGTGGACATGAGGTCATATATGGACACTCGTTTCCGTGCTTCGGACACAAGCTGCAGGCGAGATCGACTCTTGAGGCAACGGTGACATCAGAACTTAGGGGGTGGCTAATCAGGTGTAAAATAGCGCAGCATCAGATATTTGTGGAAGTGATTAGATGGTGACAGGACTGGTGTTGGGGATAGTGTTCAACCGATGATCGGAACCGGCCACCACAATCGGCCGATTGTAGGCAATCGGATGACAACGGCAACGGCTCCTGGAACATCGGTTCAACCGATTGTTGCCAAGCATTTTGTAATGATTCATTAATCGCATTTTATTATCTTATTCAACTGCTAATGTAAAATGATGCCAATGATACCATTCAATAAAGTCGAAAAAGAACCACAGTGTGTATGCTTAATCTCTCCAGACGCCCCTTTTACGGGATACACAAGTTAAACGACAAGTGAAGCTCACAATTGAACGTACTTGCGGCAATCGCCAGTTCCTACCAGGAAAGTGAAGAGTGTACTCCATTGACTCAGGTCGCAGTAAAATTACCAGTCGCGCACACTTGGGCGGTAAACGTGGCTCTGTGAGAGCCACGTTTACCGCCCAAGTGTGCGCGTCTGGTAATTTTACTACGACTCCAGTCAACAAAGAAAAATGTTTAGTTTAATGTAGTTCTTTCAAGCCTCGACTTGTCTATTAGTGCATGGTATTACAATCGGGATCGGCATCAGAATTGGCCAATTGTGAGCTCAAATAACCGGTAATCGGTCTGCGACCATTTTTGGTAATCGGTTGAACACAAGTTGGGGACCCGACATCACCAACACCATGCGAAGAGAAAGGACTTGCCGGTCTTCTTGGCACCATGCTTGGAGCACACGTGTCATGCAATTCGGATATCGCAATGATAGAAATAAGTAGGAACAATGGCCTGCCGTGCGCCGGGATAAATACTAACCCACTTGATTGGTGAAAGTTACATAAAGATCAGTGCTCAAAATAAGCGGAGCCGCGTCGCTTTTTGCTATGCAAAACTTGGAAAAAGCTATACAATGTTCAATTATGTATAGCATTTTGCAATGACAAACCTTCCAAGGAACGTACGTTGTCAGTTTTTCTTGACTTCTCAAAGGCCTTTAATACTATCTATCATGCAATACTCTTGAAAAAACTAGAATACTATGGAATACGAGGAACGCCAAACTTGTGGTTTAAAAGTTACCTTACTGGGAGAAAGCAGTATGTCCAGTTCAAAGACTGCGCCTCTGCTTTCGAAAATATAGCATGCGGGGTAACCCAAGGATCTATTCTGTTCCTCTTCTTTTTCTATTATATATTAATGACATTAGTAAAATGACACATTTAAATCTCTTGTCTTTTGCAGATGACACCACCGCGTATACTGCTCACCATAACCAGGAGACTCTGGTAGAAATAACACAAAACGAAATTACGAAGATAGTAGAGAGGTGTTCTGCCAACAAAGTAGTGCTCGGTCCTTCTAAATCAATATGCATGTTGTTACACCCAGCAAATGACACTTGGAATCTTGGCGGAAACTTGATTACCATAAATGACAACAATTTATCCCTGGCTGGCAGGTCCCATGAAACAAAAACAGTGAAATTTCTAGGTGTGGATATCGATGAAAATTTAACGTTCAAAAATCCAAGGTAAGCTCGAAAATATCTAAATCAATTTGGGTTATAAATAAAGTCAAAAGGATCTTGCCATTCAACACACTAAAGACACTGTACTTCACGTTGATACAAAGTCATCTAATGTATGCAATACAGGTATGGGGACACGCACCGGCAGCAAACAAATTGCATATCTTACAAAAGCGAACTGTACGAATAATTAATAACAAACAGTATAACGCCCACACTGAGCCACTTTTTTAAAAAAAAATAAAATTCTTCAGTTCAAAGACCTTTATAAACTAAACGTCCTTTTATTTATGCATGACTGGGTTAATAAAAAGCTTCTGCAATCATTAGATGGTCTTTATACACTGAACACAAACGAACGTGAAAGAATCACTAGGCAAACTGATATGATACAAAGACTCAAACCACGAACTCAATTTTTACTTTCATACTTTTCCTAAAATTTGGAATGAAGTTGATCCCTACACCCAAAACTATCCAAGAAATTTATTTAAAAAGAAATTGATGACCACTTTTATAGACTCATACGAAAGTAGTATTATATGTACGAATAGACTGTGTCAAGAATCCAGAGGAGCAGTCAAGTGCGTGCACGGTGAAGGCCATCTTTCAAATCAACGGGAGTATAGAGCTAATTTCCATACCGTCTATATCCATATCTTTTGTACGCAAGATAAAGTATGGTCACCGATGTATGCACTTCAATATTGGTTTAGGAGTTGTCTGACTCTAGGTATCTGTATCCTTATTACAACTTTGTAGAAATTCCAGCGCAGTGTGAGTGCTCTGTCTCGAACTATGAAATTTTTTACGGGGCAACAATACGTTCTTTAACGATTTATTGGAAGGGATGATTGTCCGTCTTTAACCTTGCTTTCTCTTACCCACTTCCCCCTCTTTCTCTCTCTCTTGTTTCTCTCTCTCTCTCTCTCTCTCTCTCTCTCTCTCTCTCTCTCTCTCTCTCTTTAACCCTTTACCCAACGAATCGCTCGCATCCGCCCGCGTAATATGCAGATTCTGCAGCTGAAAAAATATTATTTTTCGAAAAATTTCAACAAAACCATATCATGTGACCCCTCTTTGGAACGAGCTCATCGAGCTCGTTCCAATGAGGGGTCGCATGATATGGTTGTGTTGAAATTTTTCAAAAAAAAAATAAAAAATGATATTTAAATTAATAAATTTTGATATCGTCTGCATTGGGTAAAGGGTTAAGGTGGGTGAGAGTAAGACAGCCTAATAGCTACCTCACCCTCCTGCAGAAAGCAAATACCAGTATGATAATTTACATGTTTATTTATAACCAATTGTTGAAATACTGTAATATTTTTTATGAAATGTAACTGTTCAATTCAATTCAATTCAATTCTTTTTATTTACAGTATACAAAAGAAAAAATACAAACACAAAGATATACAAATTAGAAACTGTTGTATACTGTAGGGGGTGCCATAGCCTATTTGGCTGTCTTCCTGACGCTCCCTTCAGGGTGTGTACCAAAGGTTGGCAGCATTTCAAACTCACTTAAGAACTGATAAAGAACTCACTTATGCTTGGCAGCATTATAGACACTTACGAGTCAGTAAGTGGTGGGCAATTTAACACAATGTTGATTACAATGTTTATTGCATCGCGCGTCTATATCGATAGCTTAACAGTCATTTACTGTTCTATAATGTTTTCTGCAGATAAAACATTCCTTCATTCAATCATGCCTCGCGCCATCTGTGCTGGAACTTTGGCAAAACACTTATCTACTAAGGCATACTACACGTCGACGATGTGCTCGCCTTCAAGCGTTGCCAACTCGACTTGTGCCGGGAAGGTAAGTTGGGGTGTTTGAGAATTGCTCGCCGCTGCACTGTGGGTTTTTTTTCTGTGTACTCTGGTTTCCACCACTCTTAAGACAACCCGACACGATATGGCTGTTAAAAGTATCGTTAAACTCCAATAAACAAAAATCTATGTCACAGCCATGTACATGTGTGTGTTTGTGCATGTGTTAATTTATCCGTTAAGCTTCGAACAGAAAGACTCCATAAAGAGATATATGTGGAGTTTTAACAGTGTAACCAGAAACACCCAACAATTGTGAAAAAAAGTATAAATGTGTTGCAAACCCACTCCATCCGACACCCCTAAGCTAAATTACATTAGAGTAGCTATACCGAAGGTCTCACACCCCAGAGACCATGAAATTTGATGCAATATATGTAGTGTTTGATAGAAATGGATTTTGCGCGCAAAGTATTTGTAAAGCATGTTTAGGTCGCCGCCATTGGCTTGTCTTGGGATTGACTGGAAATAACATGGCATGTCAATTTCGACTTGTATTTATTTATATATTTTATTTTTTGTATTTTACCCTTTATGTAATAAATCGGCCGCATCCACCCCCATAAGTTACAAACTGAGCAGATGAAAATTATTATTTTCCAAAAATGTCAACGAAATCATATCATGTGACCCCTCATTGCAACGATCTCATCGAGATCGTTGCAATGAGGGGTCACATGGTATTGTTTTGTTAAAAATATTCAGAAAAAATAATTAAAATAACAATGTTTGAAATCGCGTGCGTTGGGTAAAGGGTTAAGGCCACATTCAGCATATATGGCTGTACTGTGACAGCACAAGTACAAAGTCAAGTTTAGCCAATCGTCCATACTTATGTTTCAAGCCCGGTTAGTCCTTAGATGGGTGACCCTCTGAGCGATCAATTCGGACTCCCGCGTTGAGTCCTTGGACAAGGCACTTAACCCCGATTTGTCCATACGGGGGCACGATGACGCCGTGTACTAAGGCGCACTGCACGTCGATGGTACCCATGTCTTCAACCAATCTAACCCTGCATGTGCCGCAGTGCGGAGTTACGATGTTGGGGAGCTGGCAACTGCTCGTCGTTGCTCGGTGGTTCTCTCCGGGTATCCCGGCTTCCTCCACCCGTAAAACTGTCACGGTCATGATTAGCCATTGTGCATAAATATGTGACCTTAACACCAATAAATAAATGAATAAATAAATAGTTACACTCAATAATCCATGAAATTTGATACAATATATACTCTTCAAATTAAGAAACATCGAAATACCACTGAACTATACGTGTATAAAATTGTCCATGGTGAAAAGATTTTGAAATATATGTTGTGAATTGTAATCAAATCATGAAATGCTTGGTTGATGGGTCAGAATTTCTCCAAAACACACGGAGAATTTAAGACATAACGCTCTGGCGACCTACGGTACAATCTGTGAAATGACGTGCCGATGGACGTGCCAGAGTGTATATACGTCGGAATGAACGTTACGCCAATACCTGTGCACTTAAAGTTGATCGTTTTGGTTTCGCTAGTGTTATGGCGTGGGCTGGCATTAACCATGGTGCCGGGACAGCACCTGTTTGAGTGGAGGGTAATCTAACCGGCGTACGTTACAGAGATGAAATCCTATCACGTTACGTTGTCTGAGCATTCATTCAATGGTGGCCTCTTTCAACATGACACTGCTCGACCAGATGTTGCGCGTGTCTGCAATGCATGTCTTCAACAAAACAAAAATTCCTACTCTTTCCTGGCCAGCACGTTCAACTAACTTATCCCCCATTGAACACCTTTGGAATGAGCTTGGTCGCCGCGTCCGTCAGAGACAGCAGGCACCACATACACTCGAAGAACTCTTTGCGGCACTACAAACAAGAGGTGTGGCAGAACATTCCACAGCGTGTAATTCAATCTCTGGTAGCATCTGTGAGTCGACGTTGCCACTCCGTTATCACTGCTCGTGATGGTCATACATGGTATTGACTTTCCCCGGTTGTCAATGCAGCCATGTTTAAGTGTGTTAATGACATTTCACGTTTGCTTGTGTTTATGCCATTTGTAGAGTGATGTTTCTACTTCCCAGTTTACCACGAATTATCCGTTTATAGTCTGAGAATTTCTAATACAATCTAGTGGAATTTCGATGTATAATTTCTTATTTTAAAGAGTATATGTAGTTTTTGATAGAAATGGATTTTGCGCGTAAAGTATTTGCAAAGCATGTTTAGGTCGCCGCCATTGGCTTATCTTGGGATTGACTGGAAATAACATGGCCTGTCAATTTCGACGCGTATTTATTTTTATATTTATTTGTATTTTGCCCTTTATGTAATGAATCGGCTGCATCCACACCCATAAGTTACAAACTGAGCAGATGAAAATTATTATTTTCCAAAAATGTCAACGAAACCACACCATGTGACCCCTCACTGGAACGATCTCATCGAGATCGTTCCAATGAGGGGTCACGTGGTATTGTTTTGTTGAAAATATTCAGAAAAAAATAATTAAAATAACAAAGATTGATATCGCGTGCGCTGGGTAAAGGGTTAAGGCCATATTCAACATAATGGCTGTACTGTGACATCACAAGTACAAAGTCAAGTTTAGCCAATCGTCCATACTTATGTTTCTCTTTTTAAAGGATACGCAACGTCGAGCCCGGTTAATCCTTGGATGGGTGACCGTCTGAGCGATCGATTCGGACTCCCGCGCTGAGTCCTTGGACAAGGCACTTAACCCCGATTGCCCATTCCTGGGCACGATGACGCCGTGTACTAAAGCGTACTGCACGTCGATGGTACCCATGTCTTCAACCAATCTAACCCTGCCTGTGCTGCAGTGCGGAGTTACGATCTTGGGGAGCTGGCAGCTGCTCGTCGTTGCGCGGTGGTTCTATCCGGGTACTCCGGCTTCCTCCACCCGTAAAACTGTCACCGACACGATATGACCTTGGCTGTTGAAGTGTCGTTAAATCCTAATAAATAAATAAATAAAATTAGAGGACACACAACCCGAGCCCTATTTATTTATTGGTGTTTAAGGTCACATACTTATGCACAATGGCTAATCGTGGCCGTGACAGTTTTACGGGTGAAGGAAGCCGGAGTACCCGGAGAGAATCACCGAGCATCATCGCGGCATCGACGAGCAACTGTCAGCTCTTCAACATTCTACCTCTGTTCAAGCTCCGCTCTAGCAGGGTTACAGCAGTTGAAGACATGTGCACCATCGACGTGCAGTACGCCTTAGTACACGACATCATCATGCCCCCATGTAGGCAACCAGGATAAAGTGCCTTTTCCAAGGACACAACGCGGGTCGTCCCGAACGGGGAGCGAACTCGGGACCTCTAGCAACCCGAGCCCTATTATACTTGAAGAATAGAACTTGTTTACTACAGGAAACAAGAAATGCTCCACTTCCCGGGGTTCCTACGGGAATTTGACGGGCATGCCCCTAGTCCTATATAATACCATGGAATGCAAATGAACAACGCCATTTCGAATTTGCATAAATAATTCGCTAGAGTTCAACTCTCTACGTGGAACGAAGAGCAGACGATACTTCCAAAACAAATTTCTTAAAAAATCAACACTTTCCATTTTTTCCTCGAATTCACGTTGAAATAATCTAGACGAGCTTCCTCCAAAGAGGTATGTCGATTTTTGTGACGAGCGCTGGTCGTTAAGTTAGATAAAGGATTAATAAAACAGAAGTTCTCCAATAGTAAAATGCTGGTTCACACCCGGTATCGATCAATCATTTAGCATTGTACACTCTAAAACAGACATTCGGACCGGACCGCAAAAAACGGTATGGTCCGCGGTCCAGGGCCGGACAGCGGATCGGACCGGACCGCCGTCATTGGACCGCTTTGGACCGGTCCACACATGGCAGTCCGGTACTGGACCGGTTCGCAGACTTTAATACATAGATGTATGTCTAGCTTTAGCACTGGGGTTATCTGGTACGGAAAACCAAAGCTCCAATTAAGAGTCAATCGACTCAACACACAGTGTCGCAAATGTCTGGTCTCCGGTGTGAGATCTCATAACAGCTCTGTCAGATACATTCTTTGATGTCGGTGACATCAAACGACAGTGACTACCGAGTACCGTCTCTGTCTTTTGATTCCATTGACTTCAGAGAATGCCCTGATTGGAATGCACTTGGTTTAGTAACAAACTAACATCCTTCAATCACGAGGATGTTACATGGCAGACGTTCACTGACTTGAGTGTTGGGCCATTGGCAGATGCCAGATGGTTCCAAATAAATCATTTGTAATTCTGTAACTGTACCTATCGGTCGTTTGTTTAAAATATAGCATATTCAGTTGTTAAAACTTAAAATAATAATGGAGCCTTCTAGAGAGTCGAAGGATACTCTATCTACTGAAATTAGTGAATCGCCCAGTAATTCTAATATAGCGACAAGTCGTTCCCTGAGTTCCAATGTGTTCTATGTGCTAGTAGGCACATAGAACACATTGAAACTCAGGGGACGAAGTACAGGAACGATACCCAAATATTTTGCTACTGCGGGACCCATACTGGCAAAATATTATTTCCCAGAATATGGGTATCTGTATTCTGAAAAGTATTATGCAGCTGGTGTTTTCTGATGTGTAAAATGTGAGGAAAAAATAAAGAAATGTGGTGGTGGCCAGTCCAACGTAAAAAAAACATTTTAAGAGGCACCATAAAGACATTTTCGATACAGTGATTGAACCACCAGCCAAAAGACACACGTCTCTGTTGAACTATGTAAAAAAGACATCCTCAAATGCTTCATCATCCGAATCTATCCCGCTCCCACAAGGAATTGCAATCGGTGAATCCGATTTCGGGACAGAAGAATTCTACAAGAAAGATAGTCTTCGATACGCAAAATGTAAACGGAATCTCGCTGAGATGATACGTTCAGATATTCAGCCTGTATCTACAGTGAAGGACCCTGGATTTCTACAGTACTTTAACACATTAAATCCAAGAATCATTCAGTACAGTCATCGTGGACTGGTCGGAATCCACGCGTGGGCAGTGATGTCCACGCATGCGTTTACCAGGTAATAAAAATCATCACCTGCAAAATTTTAATTAATGAAGCACCGGGTTGTATCCAATGTTTCATTAATTAAATTTTTGCTGATTATTCCAAAATTAGTTTAATATTATGCATCCGTGGAAATACTGCCCACTCCGTGGAAAGTGACCAGTCCACGGCGGCCGTACTGTAGTTCCTTTGGGAGAGACAATGGACAATGAGGTCACAAAACTATATGACGATAGGAAAGCTACAGTGCAGAAACTATTTGAAAAAACATAGCATACTTCTGTGCCACATTTTATATATGGACATCTAAGGCAATGCATTCATATATCAGTTTGACTGACTGTACATGGGAATTAAAGAGTGTTAGACTTGGCGCTGTATCTTTTCCCGGAGAACACTCAGGAGAAAATATCGCCGACAAAGTTCTCGAAATGTTGGACGCATGGGAGCTGGCGAGAGACAAGTTCGTAGCGGCTGTCGGAAACCGGGCTTCACCGCTGCTGAGAGAAATAGATCCACACTGCGTATTCAGCCAAAACTAAAGGATTGTCGCTTGAATTCGTGCGTGAACGTATGTCTCACCGTGACGAACCCGCCCGTTTTCGTTTTTATTGGGGTGTTGTTTTTTTTCGTCAAAAAGCACGCATCAACAGGGGTTCACTGAAAACAACAATTTTAATACACATATATAAAAATAAATTGCCACTTCACCGGACGCCTTTGCTCTTCTGGCACATACAACACATTGGAACTCAGGGGACGATGTGACGGAATGTCACTGTACCATTTCCGTCGCACGGCCGCTAACGTATTGTCACTTTACTATATCGCTTTCTCTCTGACAAGTGACGAAATTTCACTCTACCACTGCCTTAGCACGGCCAGTAAAGTATTGTCATTTTACTGAACCTTTTTCACTTAAGCAATTGCTGCCAATGGGGTTAAACTCCCCCCTACGTTTATCTCCGAATAATGTTCATACAGGCAAGCCTACTCTGCCTACGTATGTCTTGCCTTCTGCAGCAGGTATGCCGTCTTCCTAAATACTAATTGCTGCCTGAGCTCGCACTTTCTATTTCGGATCCTACACTCAGATATGGCCACCGACTGCCCCTATTCTAAATATGAGCTCTGTGGCTCCTCTACACTACAACGTACCTATACTTTCGCACCGATGCGGCACCTCTTCTAACCTGCAGCATGGGACATCCCCATATCCTCGCCCGAGACCCACAAAAACATACCTTGAGACTGGAATGAATTTCTCGAGAAATTCCCCGATAGTTAGAAAATTAATGTTTAGTTTGTTTTTCTTGAACGTGGCCGCTTAGATCTATCTTAATTTAATATTCGCTTTAAAGTTCCCTTGAAAGTCTCGCATTTTGGTGTATCCTGACATTCGGTGACAGGCTAGATGCGTAATATGGGCGTGTGTCCAGAACATGTGCGATGTACTGTTTTTACAACAATTACCTATTAACTGGCCAGATAATGACTTCTGGGGACGACTGGTCACTCTTATCCTTTAATCGGTTATCATATAGCTCCTAAATGGGTTCGCCAGACCTGCGATAATGGACATAAAATTCCACGCTTAATTAGCAGAGCATGAACTATTGCTGGACTGTTTAGGTGACAAATCGGTTTTCGGAGTTCGTCATATACCAATCTTTACGCTTTACATTTAGCTCGAGTGAGAAAGATTATCAAAAATATAAACATTTTTAAATAATAAAATCGTAACTTTAGGCTATCTCCTTGACATCGGCAACATGCAACAATGTGAGTTCGAACATCAAATGTTTCAGAGACTTCTTACATGTTGGACGATTTCCATGCCTCGACCATGTTTTGAACTTAGCTGTATAAGATGGACTTTCTGTGCGGGGAGTAACTGAAGCCATAGATCGGTGTAAGAAACTGATAATGCATTTCCACATGACCAAGGTCCTACTTAACCCTTTACCTAACGTAACGGCCAAAACCGGCCAGCGCTATTCACGAAAATCGCCGATTAATTTTCATTATTTTTTCATTTTTTGTCTCAAAAACATAGGTTATGACCCCTCGTTGGAACGAGCTCGTTGAGCTCGTTCCAACGAGGGGTCATAACCTATGTTTTTGAGACACAAAATGAAAAAAAAAATAGTCATTCAAGAATTTTTTTTGCAAGTGTCGTCTGCTTTTCATGTTAGGTAAAGGGTTAATAAAATGGAGGCTGTACAACGAGAAAAGAAACTTAAGACATTGCGACTTATTCGAGGTGTATGTACCCAATGAAACTCAAAGTATTTAATGTTGTCAAGACTTTTGGAACTTAGAGACATTATAATCACCATTGTAGATGATACCCTACCACACAGGAATGCTCCAAAACCCATGTACTTCCCCACTGAAGTTGAGTGGAATCCCGTCTCCGAGCTAATTTCACGACTGCGACCATTTTATAATGTGACAGATTGGATGAGTTCCCCTCCGTGTGTGACAATATCGGCGGTTGGACCAGCTGTAGTAATGTTAGGGCAACACTTGGAAATGTAAGTAAACAACCCGTCCGGATCCAAGAAATTCAAGGAGCAAGCAAAACAGAAGATGAACAAATACTTCGATATGAATGATGAAGAAAATCAAGTGGACGTGAGATCATATGTGGACCCTCGTTTCCATGCTTCGGGCACAAGTTGGAGGCGAGATCGACTCTTGAGGCAACGGTGACATTATAAGTTATCTCGGGCAGCATCCATGGTACATGGAGATTTAATACCTGGATGTCGGTTTTCAACCATGTGGCGCAAGCCGAATGGATGAAAAGGAGACATCCAGGTATTAAATCTCCATGTACCCTGGATGTTGCCCGAGATAACGATTTTGTCCCGCCTCCTAACACAGAAATAATGCCGAGATGTAAAATATGATCCCACATTAAGATTCAGGCGACGAAGTTTAAATCCCATACTGAGCCTCAGGTTTTGAACCAAACAGCGAAACAAACGTCAGAGCAAAACTGTAAATAGACCGAGTCTATTTCCGAATCGTTGTTTATAAACCAGGTCACACTTAGAGAAGTTTTTCACTTTGGTGAATTTGAATTCGTTGAAAAAGTTTTAAAACCGTGTACATTCAGCCTTCCAGAGTGTTCTGTATTTCAAGTGAACAAGCTTCAGCATGTTAGATGTGTTGTGTTGTGTGTTTTATTCATGACTTTTGGAGAATAGCTTAAATATTCACTTAAAACGACGCTGGACATGGAACATGGAACATGGAAGGTGACATTTTGAATTTCGGGAACGATGTCTCACAATTTCAGACTCCACTTGGGTTTAAACTTGAAGATTTTGTATTGAGCCGTAGTAATTGAATTTTGAAAGAGGTAGGTGGAATTAATAGCATACATTTCTACGCCGACCATCGGAAACCGCAAAATAAATTATGAAGTGCGCCGAGATTTAATGCCCTGGTAATGTTCAATTTGTTGTTGACACCAAGTCTTACACTGACTGTGCCCGTATTTCTGTCCGCCGTGGATTTCTCATCGAATACGGCAGCCAACAAGTGCTTCTACTCAGAGGGCTGCAATGATGTTTTTTTTAATTTGTATTAGTATTCACTACAATACGACAATAAGTTGGATATAACTCAACAGTTCTAAGAGGAGTTTCTGCAATCGATGTAACCCAGTCGGGGTCAAAGGTTATTTTTATCACCTGGATGTCTCTCGAGTGACAAACGGGAAACAACGTCACGCGCTCTTATCGCCCGCATGTTTGAAGATAGCCGGTACCATGGCTATTCGTTTCGGGCAAGTTGACCAATCAGAAGACGCGATGCATACTGATACAGGGACAAAAGAACTTAGGGGTGGCTAATCAGGTGTAAAATAGCGCAGTATCAGATACTCGTGGAAGTGATTCTATGGTGAGAGGTGTTGGGGACCCGACAGCGCCAACATCATGCGAAGAGAAAGGACTTGCCCGTCTTCTTGGCACCATGCTTGGAGCACACGTGTCTCTCAGTTCGAGCAATTCGGATATCGCAATGATAGAAATAAGTAGGAACAATGTCCTGCCGTGCGCTGGGATAAATACTAACTCACTTGACTGGTGGAAGTTACATAAAGATACGCTTCCATACACGTCGGAATTGTTGAAAATGTTGATGTCCGTAGTTGCTACTAGTGTGCCAAGTGGGTGCTTGTTCCTTGTTAAGGAGACATCATTACTTCAATACGAAATTGTCTATTACCCGATACAGTAGCTAAGTTATCATTTTTGCATGACAATGTTGGGAAGCGCCACCTTCCCCAATAACTACGGATGCGTATTTTTTGCAACTACAGGAATTGCAAGCGTCTCGTACAAGAAGGGTTTGAAAACCCATGAAACGTCTGACTGACAAGGAATGCATGTGTGTTGTGTTTGCTGTTTATGTGACTCCCGTGTGACAATCAACAATCAACATGATGCAACACGTCAACAATTGCAAGTTTTTTGGAATTATTTTTCTGTTTATAATTGCACTTTGGCAAGCTGCCAGTTTACAATAATTATGCATTGCAGATTACACAGATATCAGACAATAGTTAAAGGTTACATATAGATACAATTACCATGTTCTCGACATTTGGACCTATATCCTATATCTGACAGATTGGGTAATTTGGGTAATACCCAATGTGTCAGATATAGGCCAAAATGTAGAGAATATGGTAGTTGTATAAGTGGTTTCGTAATTACAATGGGTAATGGTATGCATATTGCTAGTGACAATGACTGATGTCAGACAAGATACTGAATTAGGAATTACCATATCAAATTGTCAACTAATCCTCATCGGCACATATACATTTCTTTGTACTAAAGATAGGTTGCGAATAGCGATATTGCCTACCGTTGGCAATATCTGACTCCAAGTCACTACATCCAATACCGAATACCGGTACGCAAACCTGCATTTCGGAAATTGACCAATCTATCTGAAATTAGTCAAGTGCCAATGCTAGGAACAAAACGTTTTTTGCTGCAAGACTTGAAGCATTTGTACTATCTATCTTCAAGTTCTTAACCCAATCATCTAATATAGAAATGCGAATGTCTCTCTCTCTCTCTCTCTCTCTCTCTCCCGTAGATAGCTTCTAAGGGCGAGAATTGTCAACCATGCAGGGAGAACCACCGACAAGCGGCGACCAACTGTCAGACTCTCCAACGTACTTAATCCACACGAGAGATGTTAGCAATGGTTGGGGGCAAGTGCGCCATTGAGCTGCAGCACGCCTTCGTACGCATCGCCACCATACCCCCACATGGGTGAGAGTGGTGGCCAAGTGGATAAGTGGGCTTGTCTCTCATGCCAGAGATCCCGGGATCGATCCCCGGTCGGGGAAAGTTCTCGAGGTATCCAAACACTCTCTGTCAGCATCAATTGTGGGGTTGATGCTGTCACAGCGTATCGTCCTATCGGATGAGGACATAAAATGGCTGTCCTCTGTGCGGAGAGAGACACACTCCGTGCAGGCTAAAGATCCCTTCGTAGTATTCGAGAAGAGCTAGGCCACGGAGTTGCCTCTATGCATGTCACCCCATAAATCTACACCATTGGGAGGTGTTAATATAAGTTGCATAACTTGTTCGCCAATCCTTGTAAAAACAAATAAGATTAAAATAAAAAATACTCCTACATGGGTAATCGAGATTAAGTGCCTTGCGTAAGGACATAACGCCCTTACTGTTGGTCGGGATCGAACCATGAACCTTTCGGGTTTGAAATCCAATGCTCTAACCACTGAGCTACTGCTCAGTGGTTGGGGCATTGAATTTCAAACCGAGGTGAAGATTCTAATATCAGCTGAAGGTTTATTGTGTCGTAAAAGTCTTAGTTGATTTTACAGCCGTAATATTGAAACTATACAGAGAAATAAAACACAGTTAAATCAAGCCGCATAATCCCAAAAGTCTTCATAAGATAAAACAGAAGCCTGGTGATCAGGCAGTTTGCTGATTGCTTCATTTTAGTTTAATGCCACTTTCAGTTGAAAGCTCATATCATGACACAGGAGCGAATGAGACGATGGCAATTATTTGTATCATTCAGCTTCCAATTCTCCCTTTTATGCGTGATTTTACACCAGGCAATGATTGCAAGTTTCTGGATATGCTAATCCACGCAGAAATCGTTGAGAGGTTACTTTAGTGATATTCCGTGGGTGTCACACAGTGCCAGTGATTATGCAAGCATTGGTCTCATTTATAAGTGGATTTAGGTTCCATGTCAGCTGATTTCGGTATAGAATATCGTAACACATTCCTGTTGTAATGTTTTTTTTTATTATCGATTATTATATAGTTTATAAATAACAACATTTCTATTGTCTGAATCTTATACACGTGACTGGTTCTCAAAAATCGAGATACACCGGTTTTCCAGTGAATATCAACTTTCTAAATATAGCTTTTGGAAATCCCATCTCTAGTTGTATTTCAATCTACGCGCATGCGCAGTCAACCTGACTTCTGTCTCATTTTTTAATCTTATTCTGCAGATGATAACTATTTTATTGTTAAATAATCGTATTTCTGGTTGATATAATTGAACTTTTAATTGACAAATAGAAGATTTTTTTGAGGATAATTAAACAGTTATGGACTTTTTTGGTGGTGAATATAATGTGAAATAAACCCAAAAAACTTGTATTAATCTCGGCTAACGCCTCGGTCAGTATAATTTTTTTAGGTTCATATCACATCATATTCACCACCACAAAAGTCCATAATTGTATAATAAATCTATACGAGTTGCATGGACTTTAATATTTATTTATTTATTTATTGGTGTTTAAGGTCACATACTTATGCACAATGGCTAATCGTGACCGTGACAGTTTTACGGGTGGAGGAAGCCGGAGTACCCGGAGAGAACCACCGAGCAACGACGAGCAGCTGTCAGCTCTCCAACATCGTAACTCTGAACTCTGCACCGCAGCACAGGTAGGGTTAGATTGGTTGAAGACATGCGCACCATCGACGTGCAGTATGCCCCGGTACACAGCGTCATCGTGCCCCCATGTAGGCAATCGGGGTGAAGTGTCTTGCCCAAGGACACAACGCGGTTGCCGCAGGTGGGATTCGAACCGAGGACCTCTCGGCTTGCAGCGCATGGACTTTAAAACTGTACCCCTGTTATTTCACAATTCTGATTGACAGATTTAATATTTGATTGATTTTCATTTTCTCATTACTGTGTTTACCACTAATTTTCATTCCTCACATTTCATCGACACTTTTTTACATGTTTTTAATTACATCATCGAAAATACTTACCTACTTTACAATACACAGTCTTCTTCGCTACGATATAGTCTTAGCTGCTGATGTGGCATAAAACACCCATAAATAATAATAATGACTTGATTGACTGATTGATTATTTAAATAATGTTCAATGTTAGCAATAAATTAGCTTAACAGTCATCATTGTACTACAGAATAACAGAGGAACAGAATTGTAGGAAATGGTGATTATGAATTCATGAATGAAATTATTTACAGAAAACAATATATTATATAAAATAATAAATAAATAAATAAATAAATAAATAAATAAATAAATAAAGTGTCCGGAAACGCATTTCCGGACACTTTATTTATTTATTTATTTATTTATTTATTTATTTATTTATTTTATTTCGTTACTTATTTATTTATTATTTTATATAATATATTGTTTTCTGTAAATAATTCTACAGGGAAGTGACATAAACTGGGAATTGTTTTATTGTCACCCACCTTAGAAAAAGAGAAACGAAACGAAGAGAGAGAGGGAGGGATGGAGAGAGAAAGAGAGAGAGAATGAGAGAGAGACATGGGAAAATATACAGAAAGAATAAAGAAGAGCAGGAAAATAATGATAACAAGGGAAGAGGAAGAGAGAGAGAGAGAGTCAACTGAAGAGATACCAATAAACGAAAGAGAAATGAAAAAAAGTGAAAAGCTTTCAATAATGAGCGGGATAGTTATGCACAACATTATGGACAGATAGATATTTTTATTCAACAATATACATTAGCACATTACTTGGAGATTTAGATAACATGAATAATTTACAAGCGTATCTAATCAAATGTATTATGTTGGGAAATGGCATAGCCAGCTCGGTATCTATCTGCCAACTCCCAAAAGGGGCAAGATATTTTGATACGAGACACAGACTGACATTTTACTTTTAACATTAATATTTAAATTTCTGTACGAATAAGGGGCGATCGCTCATAGATTCGCTTTCCTAGCTGATTGCCTTGACTCTTTAACAAGATTGCAGGTGACAGCCCACTCATCCGATCAGGTAGGAAACAACCCAATTGTTTGCTGGGGCAAGGAGTCACATCTCATGGATGAGAATACCAGACAAGATATAGTTATCATCTGACAAAATAAAATATGTGTCAATAATTTCCCATATTTTGGAGCACACTAAAAGAATAACCAATGAGTGGTTGGAAATGGCGTAAACTGTTGAACATTTTATAATAACCACCAATTTTTCTTTTTTTAATTTCATTTTCCCACGAAGCACCTTGGATGAAGAAAACACGAATCATATCGTTTTTGGTCACGTGTTCTTAAGCAATAAAGTTCACGTTAGAGTTATGAAATATTGTCCGCGTGTTGGAGATATTTGTGTATGCACTTATGCACAATGGCTAATCGTGGCAGTTTTACGGGTGGAGGAAACCGGAGTACCCGCAGAGAACAACCGAGCATCGACGAGCAACTGTCAGCTCCTCAACATTCTAACTCTGTTAGAGCAGGGTGACAGCTGTTGAAGACATGTGCACCATCGACGTGTAGGACGCCTTGGTACACGGCATCATCGTGCCCCCATGTAGGCAACCGGGATAAAGTACCTTGCCCAAGGCGCCCAACGCGGGTCGTCCCGGACGGGGATCGAACTCGGGGCCTCTAGCATAGAAGTCCAACAGTCTACCACTGAGCCATCGCGCTCCCCACTGGCATATTCAATTTTATTTCCGTGAAATTTATCGAAGATTTTAAACGTTTTCCAGGTGTAAAATCAGTTAATATTTTCAACTTGCAGCCTGGGGCTGCAAGTTGAAAATATTAATTGATAAGCTTCGCAAATTCAAAGCACGTCATTTAATATCGTCAAAGTTAGACCTAAGGTTCTGCTCCACAACTTTCCAAGCATTTCCAAAAATGACATGCCATATACTCTCTTCAAATGCAAATATTCTGTAACTTAGTTATCTAACCCATAGCATGTATTACATTTCCCAAATCCACCGAAAAAACATATAACACTATCTGATTAAGTAGAAATAAACAATTTGAATTTGGGTTGCATAATTTATTGTCAAAGGCAAGACTTCAGCCTGAAAAATTGCATGAAAACATCGGCAACCAGTCATTTTCAGCCACCCAGCAGCCTCAAAAGCAGAATTTTCCCACCAACCCCACCTACCTACCCATGGAGCAGAGCATCCCCTGTTTCTAAAATGCAAAAAAAATTATATGTTTCGGTTTCATTTTTTAAATACCCATCTGGTAAAAAACCCGTGTAAAAATTACATTTTAAAAAATAGCCAATTTTTCGAAGCCACTGTTTCCCATAATTCATCTGGTAATTTACCCCTATCTATGAGAATCCAACTTTGGGACCACAACTTCAAATTCTCTTGTCCAACAAAATGCCTAATGTAATCATATATCTGATACTAAAAATATATCTCTATTTTACATGGCTTTAGTTTCAGCATATGCCCTATGTTTAGAATTCCCCCCCCCCCCCCCCCCTGTGCAATAGTGCGAAACTGTAGAGCGGAACCTGACTTGACGTGAGCGTTCAAACGTGGCTGACAGAGACGAAAAAGTTAAATTACAAACCTGTACATCGATAGAATTTAACCCTTTGAGACTTTAAGCATTCTGACGTTCAAACGCCACTTGGAATTCAGTTTCTTCAACGTTTTTCAAAGTGCGACGTCAAACGTCGGAAAGTACAAATAACAAGATATTTTTCACATTAGTGATTAACTGGTTGAGGGCTAGATTATTTTTGGTGGTCTGAATTTGTTATTCAAAACTTGCTTTATTACAAATTATAGGAGAGTGCCTACAGGCACTCTCCAATAATTTGTAATAAAACAAATTTATATGAACAAAATATTATTTGTGTTTGACTGAATATGAAATATAAGCAAGGAAAGTGTTGGCTTTTGCTCTGGTATCCTCATTTTTTGAAAGCCCTGATAGTGGCTTCTTGAAAACAACCAGTTAAGAAGTCTTGACAGTTGGATTATATTAGTATTTTAAGCTACGATAACATTTGGCTTAACGGTTGTCACTGAGCACTATTCTGGAAAAAGTAGGAATTGAGGTTAAAAGTTTAAAACATCGAAAAATAATAACAAAACAAATGAGGCGTTGTTTGATTTCGTACGTCATAAGACGTGTACAAAAGAATCAACACGCTGTTTGATTTCGTACGTCATAAGACGTGTACAAAAGAATCAACACACTGTTTGCTTTCGTACGTCATAAGACGTGTACAAAAGAATCAACATGCTGTTTGATTTCGTACGTCATAAGACGTGTACAAAAGAATCAACACACTGTTTGCTTTCGTACGTCATAAGAATTGTACAAAAGAATCAACACGCTGTTTGATTTCGTACGTCATAAGACGTGTACAAAAGAATCAACGCGCTGTTTGATTTCGTACGTCATAAGACGTACAAAAGTATCGAAGGGTTAATAATTCGTTACCTTTCGTTTTGATTTCGCCAACTGGAAGCGCCTTCCATACTGCTCCATTTCTTTATCTTTCAAATTTTTCACCCATATCGTATATCCTATCCGAGCGTATGAATACAACAATATCAAAAGAGGGGCGAAGTAGTGCAAAATCATCAATACCGTACTGTAGAGGTACCTCTGGGAAGGAACACTCCAAACCTCCAAACATCTTCCACTCGTGTTCGTATATTGTTCTATCCTGGATTTGAGCAATGTTGGTAGTGGGATAGCTAAGGCAAGAACCCATATAACACATATAATTATAATGCTCTCCCTTGGTTCAAGGCGACGTTTGAAGGGGTGAACAACCGTTATATAACGGTCTATGCTCATGGCAACCAGGGTGTACGCACTGAGGAAGACGGAAGTAACTTGAATGTAACAAACTATTGGGCACATGGCTTCTCCAAAAGGCCAGTAATATAGAATCATGTTAGCAACAAAGGTGAACGGAATGCAGAAAATCGCCATCATCATATCACTACACGCCAAGTTGAAGATAAAGTAATTCGGCACGGTGTGCATTCTTTTATATGCAAACACAATATAACAAACTATTCCATTGCCTCCAATAGCAACAATGATGATGACAGAATACAGAAATATCATAAAGTTCTGCGTTTTAGTTGATATTCCGAAATAGTGAATCTCTTCGCCAACGGACGAATTCACATTCAACATCTTCGAGTCGCTGTCCTTCATTTACTCGGACAGTCTGAGGTAACTTAATTCATTCGATATTCAGATGTCTCCATATGTTGCCCGGTGTTCCGATTCCCATTCCGTTAATAATTTCAAACAAGAGAACAAGCATCGATTTAAAATTATAAGTGTCCGGTCTGTTACAAACTATTATCGGAGAAATGCGAAGTTCGTTGATCGCAGTGGTGAGTTTTCTGCTCTGTACTGTCAATGCCATCATCTCTTTTGATCGATTTTCGTCGAAGAATTCCTCGAGTGACAGAGTCGCAGCATTGAGAAGGCGTGGCGTCCGTCGGAGGAAGCATTTCAAATCAATCACACAGCTGAGTGGGAACCCATGGCTTAACATTATAGATGCGATGTGAGCTTTCTGATGTTTGCGTTAAAGTAATAAATTATTAATTTTCTTCGAAGTTTGCAATTTCGTCACTGTAAAATCAGCTGGGTTAAAATTTAACCCAAATCAACCGGGTTGAGTGAATATGAACCCCATGGGGTTCATATTCACTCAACCCAGTTGATTTGGGTTAAATTTTAACCCAACTGATTTTAGTATGTGGTAGCTTTGATTTATTTATTTATTTATTTATTTATTTAATTATTTAATTATTTATTTATAATTTATTTATTTATTGGAGTTTAACGACACTTTCGACAGCCAGGGTCGCCTCGTACAGTTGAACGGATGGGGAAGCCGGAGTACCCGGAGAGAACGACCGAGCAACGGCGAGCAACTTTCAAGCTCCTGAAACATAATAACTCCACACGAGCAGGGTTAGCATTGGTTGAAGACAAGCGCACCATCGACGTACAGTACGCCTAAGTACACAACGCCACCGTGCCCCAACATGGTCAATGGGAGTGAAGCGTCTTGCCCAAGGATACAACGCGGTTACCGCACGTTGCATTCGAACCGAGGACATCTCGGCTTTCAGCCTGCATCTCTACCTATTGAGCCACCGCGCACCGATGGCTTTGATTTTAACCCCTTGAACCCTAGCAGCAGTTTTTGAGGCCAGCAACATGATACGTCATAACGCCATCAAATAGGATGGCTGTTCAGTAAATGTGTGAGGTAGACCAATCAATATTTTCAACGTGCAGCCCCAAGGCTGCACGTTGAAAATGTTGATTGATCTACCCCAAATAATGAATATGGACTCTTCTAATTGCTGTCACTGAACTGGCAATGGTAGATACCACTAGAGTTCAAAGGGTTAAATGTGAGGCAGAACAAAGACAATAATTAACTAAATCAGACGCATTTCATTATGTCGAAAGTGTAAACTGAGAAACATCTTTATTACTTTATAGCAAGGCTAGAAACGTTCGTGTCATGTCTAGCGTTTAAACGCCTAGAAAACTTGTCCATGAAACTGCTTACACAAACAGTTAAAAACATTTTCACCTTTGAACCCGAGAGGCCGCTTTTCCGGCCAAGAACATGATACGTCATCATTTCATTGAGTATGATGTCTAATAATGAATGTGTGTGGTTGACAAATAAATATTTTCAACTTGCAGCAGAGAACAAAAGTGTGCAACTTTCAAACTTTCGATCCCAACCAGAGCGCATGACTTCTTACAACAATGGTGATCTCGAAATACTCTCTCTTTGAGAATAGTAAATTAAATTTTAGGGGGCGGCAAATGTCTGGTCAGCGAGTTTGGACGAAGAGGTTTGGAACTCAAATAATGTTGCGCGCTGCGTTAGCTGTGACCTTAATCATGTCACGAAGTCTCACGTGTTCTGATAGAAGCGTCGTGTTAAAATGTACAGTGCACTGATGTTCTACAAATGCTATCAACTAGGGCTGTCACGAATTTTGAATTGAGGAATAGATTAATTGTCGCAATTAATCGATAATAATCGATTAATCGTACCTGGATGCCTTCTCCCTCCTCCCTCTCTTTGAAGTCGTTAAACATGAAGTTCAAGTCAGCTGACCTACCCCAAGAACACAATGAAGATTATCCTCTTTTAGGTACATTCAAAGCTTTGATGTTCTGAACTTTTGAACCGTCAGTGTAATAATCAAGACCGGTCTGCAGTTGCGAACTTGCGAAGTTCGCGACTGACGACCGGTCTTGATTATTACACTGACGGTTCAAAAGTTCACAACATCTAAGCTTTGAATGTACCTAAAAGACAAATGCTTCTAACGGCTTCTTGAGGTTTAACGTCGACGTCCTTGACCTTTTACCTTTAGAAACAATAGTTTTTTCATCAATTTGTTTTTGTAATTATTAAACGTCTAAAACGGGATAAACTTTACCAATTCTTCGACAACGAAACATACTAATCTATTTCGGCGTGATCGATCGACAATCGATTAATCGTGACAGTCCTACTATCAACCAATGTGATTTGGGCTAAAACTCAGTTTGTGATCTATTGTTAAGTCGGAAACTCTGACAGTCTATGGGTGCAACTCATGGGTAAAACAGTTAATGACAACCAAATTAGAAAACAAATGAATGCTATAAGATCACCTCGGGTTGACCTTTGTATGGTAGCGTAATGATGTATTTCAGTTACTTTGTTAAACAAAGTAACTGAAATACATCCCCGCAGTAATGACAGAGTGGGCTCAATGATCAACAGTAACTGTGTGGGCTGTTCCAGTCGGCATATCGATCGTACCTTATCGACTCACAGTCACTTACCTGTACTCATTGTTGCTACGATTTATGGAAAGAATTTTATTTGTAATTGAACCATAAAACTCTAGACTATCAATAAAGTTAACAGTGCGCACTAAGTCAATAAAAACTCTAACGTGTGTTAACCCTAATCATTGTCGAACTTCAGAATTGAAAAATATTTATTTATTTATTTATTTATTTATTTATTTATTTATCTATTTATTTATTTATGTATTCATTTATTATTGGGTTTAACGACATTTTCGACAGCCAGGGTCACCTCGTGTCGGACAGGTTTACGGATGGGGGAAGCCGGAGTACACGGAGAGAACCACCAAGCAATGGCGAGCAACTGTCAGACTCCCAAACATACTAACTCCACATAAGCAGGGTTAGCATTGGTTGGAGACAGGTGCACCATCGACGTGCATTACGCCTTAGTACACGGCGCCACTGTGCTCCCTCGTGGGCAATCGGGATTAAATACCTTAGCTAAGGACATGTCCCAGTTACCCCTGGTGGGTATCAAACCATGGACCTTTTGGTTTGAAGTCCAACGCCGTAATCACTGAGCCACACCGCTCCCTGGGCGCCGGGGAGATGATCGGTTGGGAGGAGGGTTGTAAACCCAATTTATCCTGATTGTTATGACTCAAATCCCGACTGAAGAAATATTCCAACTACGTCATCAAGACTTGCCTTCTTCGAAGGCATGTCTTGATGACGTAGTTGGAATATTTATCAATGAGGATTATTTGTTTTCGGATAAATACATGTAAGAGTCGTGATTGGCTTCCTGTTTTCTCATTCAGTTAGCACGTATCGGACTCAAAATTGGCCATGTTGCGATCCCAGCATTCTAAATCAACCACAGAGCGCCATCTGCATGAAACCGACAGCATGTGTGACATAAGTCAACGAAGCTAATCTAACCCTGCAAGAAAGCACATGATGACCAGCGAGAACCAATGGATATCCACGACTCCAATCCTGGACTGGTTCCGGCTAGAAAATTATTGGGGGTCACATTTCTTACAACCCCCACCGCACATAGTTACGCCCCTGTACATAAACACGCCAAAATTCTCTTGCAATTGAGAGAGAGAGAGAGAGAGAGAGAGAGAGATGGCGATATCGTTGGTTCTATTGCCAATATTCATTTATTTATTTATTGGTGTTTAAGGTCACATCCTTATTATGCACAATGGCTAATCGTGACCGTGACAGTTTTACGGGTGGAGGAAGCCGGAATACCCGGACAGAACCACCGAGCATCGACGAGCAACTGTCAGCTCCACAACATTCTCATTCTGTTCAAGCTCCGCTCAAACAGGGTTACAGCGGTTGAAGACATGTGCACCATCGACGTGCAGTACGCCTTAGTACTCGGCGTCATCGTGTCCCCATGTTGGCAACCGGGATGAAGTGCCTTGCCCAAGGACACAACGCGGGTCGTCCCGGACGGGGATCGAACTCGGAACCTCTAGCATAGAAGTCCAACAGTCTACCACTGAGCCACCGTGCTCCCCTATTGCCAATAATAGTGGAAGAATGATAGAAGACTTAGAAAGTTCTTGTTACAAGAAAAGTGAAGGAGAAGGCGAAGGAGAAGTGGTATATTAACAGTTAGTATGAGAAGTGACAGCCTGATACCTGTTTAATTGTCAACTACCTTAGAAAAAGAGAAACAAAGGGAGGGAGGGACTGGGGAGGGAGGAGGAAAGGCGGTGGTGGAGGTAGAGGTGGGGCTGGGAGGACTGAGAGGGAGGGGAGGGTGGAATAGAGGGATGGGGAGGGAGGGGGGGAGGGAAGGAGGGAGGGAGGGCTCGTTGGTTGTATTGCCAATAAAAGAGGAAGAATGATAGGAGACCTAGAAAGTTCTTATTACAAGAAGTAGTAGACGCAGGAGCAGTAGAAGTTATGATGATATATTAACAGTTAGAATGAGAAGCCTGATAACGAAGAAATGGAGAGAGGGAGGCAGGGAGGGATGGAGTGAGGGAGGGATAGAGGGAGGGGAGGAAGGGACGGAGGGAAGGGACGGAGGGACGGGGAAGGGGGAGGGAGGGAGGGGGAGGTTTTTGAGACAAACAAAATGAAAAAAATGAGTTATTCAAAAATTTTGTCTGCAAGCTTCGTCTGTTTTTCATGTTAGGTAAAGGCTTAATCAAATAATCTGCCATTGTGCAGAAATATGTGACCTTAACCCTTTACCTAACGTAGAACGCAGACGACACTTGCAGAAATAATTCTTGAATAACTAATTTTTTTCATTTTTTGTCTCAAAAACATAGGTTATGACCCCTCGTTGGAACGAGCTCGGCGAGCTCGTTCCAACGAGGGGTCATAACCTATGTTTTTGAGACAAAAAATGAAAAAAATAATGAAAATTAATTGGCGATTTTTGAGAATAGCGCTGGCCGGTTTTGGCCGTTACGTTTGGTAAAGGGTTAAACACCAATAAATAAATAAATAACAAACCAAATAAGAAGTTAGGAAAGGCATGCTTTATGACTACCATATGCATTTACAGTACGCCCCCCCCCCCACAGCCCCCCCCCCCCCCCCCCGCCCCTCCCCACCCCGGACCGGTCACTTTCCACGGGTGGACAATATTTCCACGGATGCAATATTAATATTAGATTCCAAACACCAGTTATAGAAACAACCATCGACAATTTAATTAATGAAACACTGGGTACAACCTAATGCTTCATTATAATTTTGCTGATGATGATTTTCGTTTAATATTAGATTCCAAACACTAATTATAGGAACAATTATAGAACATTTAATTAATGAAGCACCAGGTACAACTCGGTGCTTCATTGATTAAAATTTTGCTGATGATGATGATTTTCATTACCTGGTAAACGCATGCGTGGACGTCACTCCCCATGCTTCGATCACGACCAGTCCACGGCGGCTGAACTATATCTACAAATATATTTCCAAGAACTCGTGAGTTTTATACAACAATCTTGACTGTCTTATACTTCAGTTACACCACCAAGGTCCGCATTCGACAAATCTATGATGCTGTTGGAATATTCGCCAGTTGGGATTTGGGTCATCACAGTCGAGGCAAACCATGTTTACACTGCTTGTATCCCCAGTACCCCCCTCCTCCGCCTCTTATTTCCATTAGGACATTACCGATTGGAGTTAGAGTAGAACTAGTGAATTCTGAAAATTCCCCCACCCTTGACTGCCCGGGTACAAGACAAACAAATCTCAGTATATTTATTTATTGATTAAGGTTTAACGACACATTAACAGCCAAAGGTCGGAGAAAGCCGGAGTATCCGGAGAGAACCACCGAGCAACGACGAGCAGCTGCCAGCTCCTCAATATCGTAACTCCGCATTGCATCACAGGCAGGGTTAGATTGGTTATTGAAGACATGCGCACCATCGACGTGTAGCACGCCTTAGTGCACGGCGTCATCGTGCCCCCCATGTGGGCAATCGGGGTTACGTGCCTTGCCCAAGGACACAACGCCGGAGCACGAATCAATCCAAGGACTAGCCGGGCTCGACGTTGCTTAAAATCTCAGGATAAAGGCTGAGATTAATGGTTAGCTTTCACATTACAACTATACTGCTCGGTTGATAGGCTTCACCACAAGAGGTCGTTACTGGATCCTATTTTATCAAACAAACAACTTAATTTGAACCCAAAATCTCGGAAAAAAACTTTGTATTAGCCTCCCAAATCCCCCCCCCCCCCCCCACCCTGTTCCGATTCAGTATCAGACAGATTCAACTTCCGGTAAACACCGCACTACCAAATATATGCATTGTTATTACGCAGTCAAATATGAAATTCAAAATTTTGACCAATTCCAACCCATTTTAAACTGAAAAACGGGGGAAACGGGCTTTATGTAACGGGATTGTTAGATAAATGTATTATCACTACCAAATGAATGTCCTGTAATTTGTATCAGATTCTGGGTCGTGTCGATTCTGGGTCGTGTTTACAATCGGATCACAACTCGCCCTGACAGGCTCGTTGCGATCTGATTATAAACACGACCTCGAATCTGATACAAATTACAGGACAAGCCCATGGTCATGATAATGTATATATATTAGTCTCAGCTTCAGGAAAAAAAGTAAAATAACAGTTGTTTAGAGTAATAAGTCCGTCAAAATGTTTCAGACTGGGAATACTTATTTTTATCATATAACTCGTCCGTTTTGTTCACTTTAAAACATTTGATATTTTGTTTTGATATTAATCAGTGATAAATAAAGCCTTCCGTCAATTTCATTGGTCAATTTCAAAACTAGACAATTTTATTGGCTGAACAAAATACAACTGGGCCACATTTTCATAATTTGCATAATTAAAGTTGGGAGCTTTCATTGGTCAATTTCAAAACTGGACAATTTGATTGGCTAAACAAAATACAACTGGGTCACATTTGCATAATTTCAGTAGGGAGAATTTATGTTATCTGTCCTATTTAGGGTGGGTTATATTATATTAATCTTTTACCTACAAGAAAAACGCCATTCATTTTTTTTATATTTTCACATTTTGCTTCCAAAACATAGGTTATGACCCCTCATTGGAACGAGCTCGTTCCAATGAGGGGTCATAACCTATGTTTTGGAAGCAAAAAATTAGAAGTTTTAGTTATACGAGGATGTTTTTTCCAAGTTAGGTGATGGGTTAAAAAGTCATACTAAGTGGCTAATTTGTGCGGGTGTGTGACATATGATAAACAGAATATGGAATGAGTGTTTTCCTCATATAATATTTATGAAACTCGTCCGAATTTTCTGTTTGGGCTGACCAGAGGCTCGCCAAAACGGAAAATTCTTAGACTCGTTTCATAAATATTATATGAGAAAAACACTCATTCCATATCCTCTATTTATTTCACAGCAAGAACGTATTTTATTACACACACAAGATAAGATAGGATAAGATTAGATTTATTCATCAAATACACCAGAATAAAGGCAGATTGCCACACACAGAATCAACGTAAACAGAGTCATAAAACACACTAATTCATATGACATACATAAATCATATTACAGATAAGTCCCTGTGAAGGAAGAGCTCGACCATGTTACAAATAACATTGCACAGCAATGGATTATCATTGGTCATTATTACTTTAAATTTATCCATTGTATCCATTAGAGGAAAGTTCATTTTTTTGTCAGATATTGCACGAAATAATTTTTCTTTCAATGGTGCATAAATCGGATATTCCATTACGAAATGCCATTCCGATTCCTCCTCCCCCATTGTACAAGCTTCGCATATTCTGTGTTCGGTAGTACGAGGAGGTTGTAAATGCCGTCCACGTTCGAACCACAGTTTATGGTTGCTGATGCGTAAACGTGTAAAATTGTTTCTAGCTTCAATTGAAGAAGAGTGAATGAGATACGGTTCCATTTGATAATCTACTTTGAACAGTCGATAAGTCCTAAGTTTGTTTTTTCCTTATCTCTTATTATCATTGTGTATATATTTAAATAATTTAATATGATCCGATTCAAGTTTGAACTTTAGAAGATTAATTTTACTTTTGGAAATTTCAGTTTCAAATTGTTAAATCCAAGTCTCTTAAGCTTTTCACTTATTGAGTCAGGGGGGTTGACATTTCTTAGCTTCCACAAAAGCATCATTCAGAATGGTACCCGGGGAAGTAGTAAGCAATTTACCGGTATAATTTGCGAATCTTACTGAAGCATCTTATGTTATTGGGTACCGACCTAGCTTCGCGCGTACCGCATGGTTTGGAGGAATGTTTACCTAAATTTAAGATAAGTTTGCAGAACTTGATCTGAGCCCTTTCACTCGGTGCAGTATCTCTGTTCCTCACATTCAGCTCCGTCGACCATATTTCACTGTCATATGTAATGTAATGTTCTATGTAATTCCCATCTACAGCACTAAACTATGCGCAAAATGAAAATATGTTCCGCACATATGTGCGGAACGGAAATCGTTGACGGACTATTTTTTATAAAGAAGCGAAATTTCACTGGAATTTTCTACAAATCGTGCACCGCAATTACAATTTGAATCGCTGGCGATAGCTAAAAATCGTCCCCTGAGTTCCAATGTGTTCTATGTGCCGGGAGGCACATAGAACACATTAGAACTCTGAGGACGAAATAGTAACACGGGTTCCCCTCACAAATTTGGTTGGCGATAAAATGTGTTCTTTTTGTTGATAGTTGTCAGATGAATTGATGAGTGTCCTTCTGATAATAGTTTTTATAGACGTGAAGACGTGTATAAACACAGAACGACACGCGTGTGTGAATGGGTTAATCGATATGGCACTTGTGCCACTGCGGAAGAATAAAACACCAGGCATGCGGCCTCTCGTTCTATTCTTCCGCGCTGGCACTCGTGCCATATCGATTAACCCATTCACACACGCGTGTCGTTCTGTGTATTTCCCCAATACAAGTAAAAACGACCAGACAAAATACCAATCTGTATTGAGGGTCGCAACCACCGAACGTGCGATCATTTTATTGAGAAAGAGAACGATGTTTACCTGCACTCGGCTGGCATCGATTATTACACATGTCGGAGTCGCAGTTTTTGAAAACAGTAATTAAATGATTAAAAACGAAATCAAATAAACGAGGTCATTTTTGTCATGATAGGTCTACCATGAGTTAAACATGAAAAATAAAACAAAGAAAGACATCGCTGAAACACTACTTTGTACCATGATTACCTATTCTACAACATATATATATATATAACATAAATTTTAGCTGCAAGGAGACGGCTTATAAAAGCTAAAAGTTTACTGCTGAATCCTTTCCAAATCAAATCAAATCAAATCAAATCTTTATTCAATCTCCTTGACCACATAAGCGGTATGAGAGGTATATATGTGTGTGTACATTAAAGTATATTGTATAGCAGTCAGTATAAATTGTTATATATTACTAAGTATAAATAGAAGTAGGATATGCCAAAAGGCAGCAAGTCTCATCCCCAGTATAATACCCACTCCAACAGAAATCGATCAAATATCAGAACATCTCCAGAAACTGAAACCTCTTCCAGCCTGAAACCACAGTTGCAGGATGTCGCAGGATTCGACTCACTGCGTCGACTCCAGTGGCATGACCACGTCCGCGAGTAGCTGTTCAGCATTTCACTTCTCGACATAGCATCGCTTGGTCACTAGAGTGATCGATGTCCAACTGTGGCATAGTACACTCTAGCCCCCATCCGACGATATGGTGAGCCACAAGACTGTAGAGAACCCCACTGTACCTCTACTCGATTTGAAATTCACCCTAAATTGATCAAAACTTAGAGATACTTTATCGTTACCTATAATTTAACAACTGTCAGATTTAAACGTTAGTTTGAAATGGAACACCCCTCGCTCAAACACCCTTGGGAGAAGAAAATTAGACGAAAACAAGGATGCTTTAAAGGGCACCGTGTTCAACATATCACGATAAGGTAGGTACGCAGGTACTATGTCTCATATACCCTATGTCCGCTGCAGACCGGGAAGAGAAAATTTGATATTTACAATTAACGTGTGCCCTTAGATTTCTGACTGGGGTTGGGTGGGTTCCACAAATCTCGTTCTTGACTCATTACTTTAATGCATACCATTGTATTGCGCACTCTGTATGACAATCATGTTGTAGTTTATCATATGTATGCATCATACTTTTTCATGAATAAATATTGTTTAAACTAAACTTTAGCTTTACACACCAACCGTGGTGAACACGCCAGCAATGGGATTTCAATAGTTAAAATTTACACCTACAGTGGAATTACATCCAAGCTGACCTTCGACGGAATGCAATCTTCTCTAAATTTATTGTACGTCGCCTCGCAAAGATAGAAATGAAAGCGGCCATTATTTATTACATTTTCAAATGAGTTTACCCCATAAGATACCAATGGGATTTCAATAGTTAAAATTTACACCTACAGTGGAACTACATCCAAGCTGACCTTTGACGGAATGCAAACTTCTTTAAATTTATCGTTCGTCGCCTCGCAAAGATTGAAATGAAAGCGGCCATTATTTATTACATTTTTAAATGAGTTTACCCCATAAGGTACCAAAAATTAACTAACATGCGTTGTCTCGTGTTAATAAAGAATCCATAACTCGAAATAGTATGTTATTATGTAATTAAAATGAAAAAGACCCCATGGTTTGCGCATTTCTTTTTCCATTTCGTTTCGGCGATACAATTTCAAGCGGAAGTACCGCCCATCGGTGCTAATGTAAACAAAAACAGATTTGCACGTATATACATCTGCTGCTCAGTAAAATCGAGAAAAAATAATAGCGACTCTTAATAATCTGACGATCATGGTATAAATAAAATATAACCAAAGTAGGCTGGTGTACCAAATGTTCACCACTCGTCGTGAAGTGGTATTAACCGCGCGCCAAAGGCTCGCGGTTAACACCACTTCACCACTCGTGGTGAACATTTGGTGCACCAAGCTACTATGGGTATATTCCATATATAAATTACAAGCAGAATAATGAGTGGGATTACGTCACGCACAGCGCTATAACGTAATACCATGACGTCATGATCTTCATTCATTTAAGAATTGAATGCTATTTTTATAATCTTTATTGGAGTATGAACGTGTGGGAATGGGTACAAATTGTATGAATCCCTTCGGGATTCATACATCATTTGTACCCATTCCCACACGTTCATATTCCAATAAAGATTATAAAAATTGCATTCAATTCTTATAATTACATTCCGTAACTGTTTAAACTACTTTTTACCAAACAACAAAGCAGAAAGACGAAATAAAACATGTAGGAACGAACGAGGCGAAAAACCACTCTCACACAAAAGACAAAGACCTAATTACATTCTGTCAACTGCGCTCTACCGTAAATGCGGGTCAAAGTTCGACCAAATGTATTCATTGGAAAATGAATTACATTTGGTCATGGCGTTTTCACCCAGCTGAGAAATGGGAATTGAGTATTTGGACCCAAAACGTATAACTACATTAACAATGTAATTATAAAACAATCAACACACAGACGCTACATGTGTGATTGTAAAATTGTAAAAATATACGCGAACAAGAAGGGGAAGAATATTGTAAGGTAATTGATCATTATCACTAAGTCGGTTTCCAATATACCTATATGCATTTATTCTATTTGAATAAACACTCTTGCTGCGTTTTGTTATCAGTCAAACTTTATGCACGAAGGATGTCACTGCAATTTGAAACACATATCCTAGTTTAGTTTATTGGGATTTAATGTCACGTTCAGCATCTATGAATATATAATGGCCAAAAAACAACTACATAAAGTCAAGTGTTGTCAGTTGTTCAACTATATTGTTACAGGATCCTATTGTACAAGCAATGCTGAACTTGCCCACTTCAGTAAACAAGCACTATTTCACATCCGAAGATGGAGTATATAGGGACATCGTAATGATCTATAAAAGCTGAACATGAAGATTCTCATTTTAAAAGAGAGAAGGGAGTATTCACAATCGGGGACGTAGGGAAGGGCCTTGGGGCGCGTGCCCCCCCCCCCCCCCGCCCCAGAAAGAGTGGGAGGGAGAGAGAAAGGGGGAGAGAGAGAGGGAGAGAGATTAGGCCCAAACTATCTTTACCAGCATAATTTACACTCTTTACACTCTTACACGACTACCGCCATCGGTTTCAGTAGGTTTCTCACACCTCAAATGGCGAGGCCTGGAACCTGTATTTCTTTCAAGGATACTCTCACTGCAGTCTTAATGTCTATTCATATTCATAGTGACCAGACTCCGTACTCTTAAGATGTGGCCGAATATTAAAATGTCGGGAATAAATGCACAATTTAGTTCCGCATATAATAAATTTTCTCAACTTTATAGCCCCTCCTCCCCAACCATCACCATCAGCTCCAAATTTTGTAATTTTCCTGAACCGGAATGAATCGAGATCACATTCTTCTCCAGTCAATGCATCCCTGTAGACAATTCATATCACCGTCATTCCAATTCGAAAATATTTCTAAAAAGAGGCTACAATTAAATTATTTATCTGACAGTCATAAAGATTTTGTCCTGAAAACCTCGAGAAACGGTACGTATCACATAATGTGTACCGATTCCGTATCATATAGACGACTCATTCCGATTCCGTGTCATATAGACGGGCTGTAATAACAGGGGCATGAACACATTCTATGTGCGTTTTAGTGATCGACTCAGTTGATCGCTTACAAAACAAAACAAAATTCCTTACAGTTGAACTATTAATAGCCAACGACACCTCACCCCCACAATAAATAGAAACTGCACAATTTAATATTACACCTACTCGGTTCCAGAGGGTGTCCCACGCCACACACTCGTACATTCAAGCGGATCCTCATAGGAAGTGACACTGAGAGTGAATAATTTGACATCACAACTTTGAAAATTGCGGTGACCGTATTACTCATTGTCTGTTAGAATGCACAACAATACAGTTCCATTAAATATGCTGTTTTTTTTTCCTTTTTCGCACCCAACATTGTCCCCCCAAAACTGTATTAACTAGAGGTACTGTGAGCAAGCTCACAAAGTGATACCCCCGCGCAGTTGCGCTTACGAGGAAACAACCATATGATGTAGCAATTGAAATGTATAAGTTAGATTATCTCCCCTTGGAAATGTCAGAACGGAATTATATTGCTTCATGCACATCTTCATATGGAGTTCTTCCATTGCGTAAAGTTTCATGAAAATTCTTCCAACGGTTTAGGAGGAGTTGCGCTTATAAGGATGGACAGACGGACAGACTGACGGACGGACGGACGGACGGACAGGGTGATTTCTATATACCCCCCAAACTTTGTTTGCGGGGGGGGGGGGGGCGGCCCATTGAGATCCCATTCTGGACACCGCCTCGAATCTGATACAAATCACAGAACATGCACATTATCATGATAATCTGTATATATCCGTTACAAATAAAGTCAACAGGATATGCATATTATCGAACACGGGTAATGATCATGCAACCACGGGTTTTCATTCCCTTTTTGATTTCGTGGAGAAAACAGATTTTTTTTTTTAGAAAACGTAGTTTCTGTTAAATATTTCCTGTTTCCATTAACCCATCTATACACTGATGTCAAAATATCCAAATTTCAATCTGTAATATCTACTTACAACGCAACTAAGAAGTTAAGCTATTCAATCTTGTTTGACAGAGCTCACCGTGCTCTGTCAAACAAAATTGAATTGGTTAAACTCTCCAAGTTACATTATGGGAACTATTTGCTGTTTGAAATTTCGGAGTTTCGTATCATTATGCAGAGAGTTAAGACAATTTATTATATAAATGAGAAGTGTGTAATTCTGTCCAGCTAAAAAAATTAATTATCTCCCTTGATATGCAATGCAACTGGCAATTTTGCGTCACGCGGGCGATGCTACCATGTTCTGGGACAGATTGGCCCGTTAGTATAACATAAACATGGCTGACAATTGGAAGTGATTTTCGGGAAAATTATCTCCCCATAATTCCCTAAAGCTCTCAGTAAATTTAGCACAAAGAGTATAGGAATTTCATACAAAAACTGAAATTTTGAAATGTTAGCGAATTTGTACCATCAATGGGTGCAATGATTAACATTAGAGACGGTGGAAGCTCAACAAAAGTGGGGAGGGAGGGGGTACCGCAAGGGTATAAAATGGAAACTATTTTTTCTTCGGGAGGGGAGGGGTCAATGGTGGCGGGGCGGTGTATTCATGAAAAATATATAAATTTATATACGCTACCCATCACCCTTTAATAACCCACTCTATTTAAGACACTATTCTCAGCGTATTTATTTTGTTTTGTTTTTATTCATCCCTTAGAACCCTAGTGATATCTCCCAACTCAAAGCAATAGCAACAACTGGAAGGGTGGGGGCGCGGTGGCTCAGTTGGTAGAGGTGTAGGCTGCAAGCCGAGAGGTCCTCGGTTCGAATCCCACCTGCGGCAACCGCGTTGTGTCCTTGGGCAAGACACCTCACCCCCATTGCCCACGTGGGGGCACGGTGACATTGTGTACTAAGGCGTACTGCACGTCGATGGTGCACCTGTCTTCAAGCAATGCTAACCCTGCTTATGTGGAGTTGGTATGTTGGGGAGCTGACAGTTGCTCGCCGTTGCTCGGCGGTTCTCTCCGGGTACTCCGGCTTTCTCCACCCGTAAAACTGTCACGGTCATGGTTAGCCATTGTGCAGAAATATGTGACCTTAAGCACCAAAAATAAATAAATTGGAAGGCCCATATTCATTATTTGTGGGCAGACCAATTAATATATTCAACGTGCAGCCTCGGGGCTGCACGTTGAATATATTGATTGGTCTTCCCCACACATTCGCTTACCAGTTTGAAACTTGATGAATTTATAAAGTATGATGTTCATGGGCCGGAAAAGCGGCCTCTTGGGTTCAAAGGGCTGATCATAACTTTGAAATATTACACTCCATTTAGAACTTTCTATAAAATAAAATCTTGAAAATCAGTGTGGTCAAATATGTATAGGTGATGTGTAGTGACTTTATGGGTTGAGTATGTTATGTCGGAAAATGCCGTTCGAGTACCTATAATTGGTGAAAAGGGGGGGGGGGGGGGCACTTGCCGTTTGTGCCCCCCCCCCCCTATTAATATACTTTAGTATGTGAGTAGTAACAAATACAGAAGCAGACTTTTTACAGTTTTTCCCAAATTATTTTGAACGTTTCGTTATTATTCTTCGTAGAAACCATTTCTAAATAAGGAAACGGCCTTTTCGCCATCTTTTCATGTTCTGTAACCAGTTTTGTCCTTAACATCAACAGTGTGTGTATTGTGACATATAATACGGACAGTATCCCTCCCATTAGTATAAACGTGTAGGGGGTGACAACCCCACATGAGTGACAAGACGGATCTAGTCACCTGACTATGACGTCACTTCCTAGGTCATCCACTTGATCATCCAAAAGCGACCTTAAAGCTATAGAGGATACCTACGCTGTTTTAGCGAATATCGGGAATTATCTTATGAATATGAACCTGAAAGTTTTATTTTTCACGTGCGCTTGCGCGAGTGAAAAATAATTAGTTCAGGTTCACACGAATGAGATAATTCACGATATTCGCTAAAATAGCGTAGATTTTATTTTTATTTTTTGCTGCGTGACATTTTACTGCGTAATATTCAGCCCAATTGCAAACACTTTCAAGACAATAACAAAAAGATGCTGATAGTTCCTTCAAGGAGGCGTTTAAGGCGACGTCATGCGACGAAGCGTAACGTGATTCGGGAGGCTCCTGATAAAATTCATCGTGTGGACCAGAAAGTTTTATTTTTCACGAGCATGTGCTCGTGAAAAATAAAACATTCTGGTCCACACTCATGAGATAATTTCAGATACTGACTAAAATAGAGTAGATTTTCTTTTTTATTATATATTATTATTATATTATATATTATTAACCTTTTTTATTATATACTACGTCGTACGAGACAATTTATTGCAAAATATTCAGCCCATCTACCCCAAATGCGTACCTTCCAAAACAGTTACAAGGATCAGTTATCTTTCCTTCAAGTCAACGATGTGGCGTAGCGTGACGTCATTTAGGAATCTACTGAGGGATATTTCTCGGTATCCATCGAATCGATAGATACCGAGAAATATCTTTTAGATAATATGCGTTAATTCACAGGCTAACATATAATAAATAGAGAGTAATCACTTGACTGGACTGGTTACGTGAAATAATTCATGAGAGGTGAGGGACGTTGTACAAACACGAGTGCGCACGAGTGTTTTATAATATAGTCCCTCGTCTCGAATGAATTATTTCACGTAACCAGTCCAGTCAAGCGACTACTCTGTTTATTACTTTTCATTATTAACGATAACTATATTATATAACCCTTTACCTAACGAAACGGAAAAAACCGGTGAGCGCTATTCTCAAAAATCGCCAAATAATTTTCATTATTTTTTCATTTTTTTGTCTCTAAAACATAGGTTATGACCCCTCATTGGAACGAGCTCGGCGAGCTCGTTCCAATGAGGGGTCATAACCTATGTTTTTGAGACAAAAATGAAAATAATAGTTATTCAAGAATTTTTTTGCAAGTGTCGTCTGCTTTTCCTGTTAAATGCACACTAAAAACTAAAGTGTTAAAACTGACACTTTCAAGGTGTTAAACCCATTCTAACTCTTAGGGTTTGATTTTAACACTCAAAGTGCAATGCTTTAAGCACATAGACATTACAATCGTCAGACATCTGAAACTTGAATGGATGGCACTTCCCATGTGTCTAGCATTGGTGGTTCTGCCAGAATCGTCCATAATTTGATTTGCGCTTGGTGGGTACATAATTAAAAGGACACAACGCAGATGGCGTGGATCAGGCTGCAGAGTTCGAGCCCGATCCGCGTCATCTGCGTTGTTTCCTTTTAAGTTTCGCGACATTACACTTGTCAAGTGGTATTATTGTAACACCTGTCAAGTTCTGGGATATCTACACTTGAACAAAGTGCTAGTTCAGCACTTAGTAAGTGTTAAATAAAGCACTTCAAGTGTAGTTTTTAACACTTTAGTTTTTAGCTTGTGAACAAAAAACAATGAGGTCCCCACTACACCCACGGCAAAGTGTCTTCGTTTACGCGCACGGATACATGACACACTTGTTGATTGCATAATTCACTTGTGAAATTATCGTTTATATTCAAACCCGGAAATCCCAGTAAATCACACTTTGGGAAGTAATAAATAGGACATACACTAGGTGATATTTGCTAATTTTTTCCTGTGAAGAATAAAAACTTGCAAATTATATTAAAAAAACACATTCGCTAAACAGAGCACTAACGTGGACACTTCGTGATGGTAGTTGAGTTACTGGTATATTTTCGTAATGGTGGATTATGTTTGAAATGAGGGATTCTAATTTGCTTGCCTGTCTGTTGTTTTAGTTTTTTAAAGTAACAAAGGGAAACTTGGTTTATTTTGTACTTTCTTCACTCGTCTAATAATTTAATTTCAAGGGGGGGGGGAACTTTAGCGGAAGTCGATTTTCATGATGATATATGTTAGGGATGCTGGAACACACTTTCCATATTTTGGTGGGGTTATAGTATAAGTTTTCTCCACCAACATGTACGGCATATGGAGATTTAATACCTGGATGTCAGATTTTAAACACCGAGCCCCGGGCGAGGTGTTTAAATGAGACATTCAGGTATTAAATCCCCATATAACATACATGGTGACGGAGATATTGTTTTTGTCCCGTTTCAAACGCACTAGAAACATAGTGGAGAAAAAAATTGTGGACGCGTTTCTCACGCTCCGTAATCAGTTGGAACAAACGCAAAAGACAACAGATAGAGTTACAACCCTTGGGTCGTTAAGGAAACGAGAAAACAGTATTTTGTTGACATATCGTCCCCCGAGTTCCAATGTGTTCTATGTGCCTACTGGCACATAGAACACATTGAAACTGGGGGGACGATATATGCTCTTATTTTATTTTTCTCAAGTTGTTTCATTTAATTATTCGACTATTTAATTTATAACGGCAAAATATGATCGAATTGTCGGAAATCTGATGATATTTGTGACCATTTTCAGGGTTTTTGGTTCGATTTTTATATCGAGGCGAACAAAAGCGAAACGCTTTCATTTAAACCATATACCCCCGATGTTTCGCGTGCGCTTATACCCTAGATGTTGCATGCTCTCATATACCTTGGATGTTGAATGCACCCCCTGCCATGGCCATTTGTCCAAGGCATTCTGACCAATCAAAAGATAGAATTTATCGGGATATAGGGACAATTACCATTATAGACTCATACTTTACCATCGCATAAACGCGAGATCGCACGTTTGTTGTTACGATTTACCTTGGTGATAATTATGTTAAAACATAAACAGCGTGCCGGGCAAAGAAAAAACAGGGAAGGCGGAAAAGCACAAGAACATTTTTTCCTATATGGTACCACCACGTTATGTAGCGTAACCTGTCAACGGGTTAAGATGTAAGATTTTTTTTATTTTCAGTTCTGCACATGCAGTCAAACCAGAGTGGATACGGATAGGCAGTAATGACGAGCAACCTAAACTCTATTCACCGCACCAGAACAGATGTCAGCATTGGTTACTGGATGCTGCACGTGGATTGACCCTGCCCCGATCTGACTAACAAAACATGTGTAATGTCAGCAACAAAATATAATCTCTTTCTCGATTTTACAATTTTGTCCGGCCATATAGATGACCATGTGTGGATTTCAAGCTATAAAATTATTATTATTATTATTATTATTATTATTATTATTATTATTATTATTATTATTATTATTATTATTCTGATTAGTGTTTAACCGATGACTGGAACTGGCCATCACAATCGGCATACTGTGGACAATCGGATGACAACAGCAACGGCTCCTGGAACATCCGTCCAACCAAGTGTTGCCAAGCCTTTTGTGATGATTCATTAACCGCATTCTATTATATTCTGCAATTGTTCAATTGTTAATGTAAAATGATGTCAATGATATCATTCAATAAAGTTGAGAAACAACCACAATGTGTATTCTTAATCTCTCTAGACGATCCTTTGCGGGATATACAAGTTAAAAGATATGTAAAGCTCACAATCGCCAGTCCATACCTGAAAAGCTAAGGTAGCACACACTTGACTCATGTCGCAGTAAAATTACCAGTTGCGCGCACTTGGGTGGTAAACGTGGCTCTGAGAGCCACGTTTACCGCCCAAGTGTGCGCGACTGGTAATTTTACTGCGACCGCAGTCGATGAAGTTTAACACTGTGAAAAATGTTCAGTCTAGCAGAGTCTAGTGTAGTTCATTCGAGCCTAGACTTGTCTCGTTGTACACGGTATTATAATCGGAAGCAGCATCAGAATCGGGATATTGTGAGCTCAAATAACCGGTAATCGGTCAGCGACCATTTTTGGTAATCGGTTGAACTCTACCCAAGGCCCGTCCCCTCCGTCCCCGATTGTTTATTATTATTATTATTGATTATTTTTATTATTGTTATTATTGATTATTATTATTAATTATTATTATTATTATTATCATTATTATTGATTATTAATTATTATTATTATTATTATTATTATTATTATTATTATTATTATTATTATTATTATTATTATTATTATAATTATTATTATTATTATTATTATTTTTATTTTTATTTTTTTTATTATTATTTTTTTTTTTTTTTTTTTTTTTTATTATTATTATTATTATGATCGTGTGTCTGGAACTGCTACTTGTACTGCTGTCTAACTAACATATTATCTACATCTTCCGCTCGGGAGATATCTAGTTTTTCAACGAAACTGTTTTCTAAACAATTCATGACTGACTGTACAATTAGATCCAATCTTCAAGACGATAAGTATAAATCCCTATATCTCTCACCAGCCGAGGAACTACTTTTTTATTGAAATGCGTAAGGAAAATAGTTCTCACAATTTAAAAAAAGCGACATCCTTTTTTTCGAAAACAATAATCTTATTCGATTTCTGTAAACTTACTTAATTTTAAGGTTACTGAGAAAAATTTTCATTTCGCAGTTCACAAATGTGTTAAAAATGAGGCAATGTGACAAATGCTCAAAAAATCTAATTAAATTCGTGCTTCATAAATCCTTTCACACGTCAGCTTTTAATCTGCATTTCGCATTAAGTCTTATTCGCGAACAACTGTTTATTGAAAAAAAAAATTATATTATGCAAATGATGAACAGGAAAGATCAAGATTGATTGGGCTTAATTGAATTGAAATCAGAAATAGATCGCTTTATACAAGACCCGATGACGGCAGACAATATAAAAATCACAGTGCCGTGAAGCTTGAGCTCATGGGTCACGGGTTGAACCAGTTGGTTTATTTGTTTATTGATGCTTAACCCCCTTCACTCTGATGTCAAATTACTAAAATTTCAGGAAGCTGTTTTTTCCCATAATGCATCTAGAAATTTAACCAATTCAATCTCGTTTGACAGAGCTCAATGAGCTCTGTCAAACGATATTGAATTGGTTAAATTTCTAGTTGCATTATGGGAATGTTTTCTGCATGAAATTTAGATATTTTGAAATCAGTGTGCAGCGGGTTAACAACACTTTCAAAAGTCAAGTCATGAAGTTTAGTTCCTGATAGAGGAAGCAGGTGGAGTAAGCCATTGTACCTATAGAAAACCACATATAGTAGTGACGATTTATTTATTTATTTATTTATTTATTTATTGGTGTTTAAGGTTACATACTTATGCATAATGTCCAATCGTGACCGTGACAGTTTTACGGGTGGAGGACGCCGAATTACCAGGAGAGAACCACCGAGCATCGACGAAAAACTGTCAGCTCCTCAACATTTTAACTCTGTTCAAGCTCCACTCAAGCAGGGTTACAGTGGTTGAAGACATGTGCACCACTGACGCGCAGTACGCCTTAGTACACGGCGTCATCGTTCCCCCATGTAGGCAACCAGGATAAAGTGCCTTGCCCAAGGACACAACGCGGGTCGTCCAGGACGGGGATCGAAATCGGGACCTCTAGCATATTAGTCCATAGAAGTCCAACAATCCACCACTGAGCCATCATACTCAACTTAATTCGTCGTAGGGATGTATTATTCGAAAAGTTATCTCCCCCTGTGAATACTGGAGTCTGACTGTAATGTAATTAGCATTGATCCACTGAAAGGTGTGAATAAAATCTTGTTTGTCGGGAAATCGTTTTCTCAAGCGGCGAGAGAAGTAAGTTGAGAATGAAGGCGTCAGACAGTTTATTGTGCAATCATTTAAGAGAATTGTTAATTTGATTACAATAATCGCACCTTTCCTTTTATTCACACCGAAACCTTCTGCATATTGTGGACTGTGGGTTCAACTGTTTTTACAACAATCAAATTTGTCTTGGTTTTAACATCAAAAGGAAAAAAATGGGCAAATGTCAGATTATATATTTTTATATGATTAGAGAGGACAATATCTATATTATATGCACATATGCGCAGAGCATTGCTAATATGAAGACTAAAAAATATTTTAATCTCTAAAAGTTGACGAAAACGCAATTTTCCATTATTTTACATGGCACTCTACACGAAATAACCGTACCTTTTTAAATGAACAGGGGAAAAAAATTGGTCGAATGAAATGGTTCGATTATATCACCAAGTGAGAGCATATATATTGTTCTTAAATGTCTGATGCGCAGAGCAAATATAACTTTCACGGGTTTTATATAATTTTGAGAAATATAAAAATTCCCCATTCAATTAGTGCTAATTTTTGCAAGCCAATTCCTAGCAATCAGGGGAGATAACTATTTGGTAAATAGATGCGAATAACGAGAATAGTTGAACATGCGCGCTCCCAGCAGTGACGGTTAACTGTGAGACTAGGGCCCTGCGAAGCTTCTGGATTTGAGTCGTTTCGAATCCTAAGTTCATATTCGATCCTATTCGAAATCAACTGCCCGATTCGTCTCCTTTCGAATTTTTACACGGGAATATAGCTTGGTATAAGTCATTGTCGTCGTTTCACAAAACGTATAGCTGAGATGGAATTTGTACGTAAATAATGCTGAAAATAAATACAGAGTATAATTTGATCGATATTAACATAAATAGAATCTGACCCATGACACCCCCATGCTAATTCCAGTTTCACTAGTCACTACCACTAGGAGGCGCGGTGGCTCAGTAGGTAGAGGTGCAGGCTGCAAGCCGAGAGGTCCTCGGTTTCGAATCCCACCTGCGGCAACCGCGTTGTGTCCTCGGGCAAGACACTTCACTCCCATTGCCCACGTGGGGGCACGGTGGCGTTGTGTACTAAGGCGTACTGCACGTCGATGGTACACCTGTCTTCAACCAATGCTAACCCTGCTTGTGTGGAGTTGGTATGTTGGGGAGTTGACAGTTGCTCGCCGTTGCTCGGTGGTTCTCTCCGGGTACTCCGGCTTCCTCCTCCCGTAAAACTGTCACGGTCATGATTAAATTAGCCATGGTGCATAAATACGTGACCTTAAACACCAATAAATAAATAAATAAATAGTCACTGCCACTGTCGAAAACAAAATGAAAGTTTCCAAACAATTTGACGACGAGCTGTTTTCTAGCGGCTTGTCCTGTGCAGGGTTTTGTGCTGGTAAGTCTCGCATCTTTTCCTGGGTAATATTCCAACTACGTCATCAAGGCATGCCTTCCAAGAAGGCATGCCTTGATGGTGTAGTTGGAATATTTCATCAGTCGGGACTTGAGCCTTGACAGTCGGAACAATCAGGTGTACAATCCCCTCCTTATCTATCATCTTCAAGACGGCCAGAATTCGGCTCGGGAATCGATTTGATTTCGAATGACCGACCGATTCGGTTCGAATCGAAAATGTGTGATTCGGAGGACCATATGTCAGACTTATGGGGGGATATGAGGGTGATCTCACCATAATAATTCCCTAGACTTGTGCATTTTCGTCTGACTGGATAATTGAGTCTCAGATGTCACTTCACTCTTGTCAGTAATCAAAGACTTTCTTAAGGGTCTAGACTTGATACTTGGATCTTCAGGGACTGATTCGTGCTCCCGCGTTGTGTCCTAGGGCAAGGCACTTAACCCCGATTGCCTTCATGGGGGCACGATGACGCTGTGTACTAAGGCGTACTGCAGGTCGATGGTGCGCGTGTCTTCAACCAATCTAACCCTGTCTGTGCCGCGGTGCAGAGTTCAGAGTTACGATATTGGAGAGCTGGCAGCTGCTCGTCGTTGCTCGGTGGTTCTCTCCGGGTACTCCGGCTTCCTCTACCCGTAAAACTGTCACCGACATGGTATGACCCTGGCTGTTAATGTGTCGTTAAACCCTAATAAATCAATTATTCAATCGATACTTGGATTTATCATATGACTCGTCCGTTTTGTTCACTTTAAAACATTTGATATTTTGTTTTCATATTAATCAGTGATAAATAAATCCTTCCGTCAATTTCATTGGTCAATTTCAAAACTAAACAATTTAATTGGCTCAACAAAATACAACTGGGCCACATTTTCATAATTTGCACAATTAAAGTTTGGGAGCTTTCATTGGTCAATTTCAAAACTGGACAATTCGATTGGCTAAACAAAATACAACTGGGTCATATTTGCATAATTTCAGAAGGGAGAATTTACGTTATCTGTCCTCTTTCGGGTGGGTTATATTGTATAAATCTTTTATCTACAAGATAAACGCCATTCATTTTTTTTTTATATTTTCACTTTTTGCTTCCAAAACATAGGTTATGACCCCTCATTGGAACGAGCTCGACCTCGTTCCAATGAGGGGTCATAACCTATGTTTTGGATGCAAAAAATTAAAATTTTTAGTCATACGAGGATGTTTTTTCCGAGTGCCGTCTGCAACTCAAGTTAGGTGAAGGGCTAAAAGGGTCATACTAAGTGGCTAATTTGTGCGTTTGTGTGTCATATGATAAATAGAATATGAAATGAGGTTTTCCTCATATAATATTTATGAAACTCGTCTGAATTTTCCGTTTGGAAAATTCTTAGACAAGTTTCATAAATATTATATGAGAAAAACACTCATTCCATATCCTCTATTTATCTAACAATCATATACATTTTGGCTTGAAAACCGCGAGAAACGGTACGTATCACATAATGTGTTCCGATTCCGGATCATATAGACGACTCATTCTGATTCTGTGTCAGCTAGACGACTCGATTCCGGGAACACAACGACCTATCATAACAGGCGTATGAATACATTCTATGTGCGTTTCGCTTATAAAACAAAACAAAATTCCTTACAATTAGCGAGAGAACTATTAATAGCTAATGATCCTCCCCCCACCCCCACCACCACACACACACACACAATAAATAGAAACTGCACAATTAAATATTACATACTTGTAAATTCAACGTATCATTATAGGAAGTGACATTGAGAGTGAATAATTTTACAACGCACGTAACATTGAAAATTTGCAGTGACCGCGTTACTCATTGTTTATTAATGTGCACAACAATATTGTTCCATAAAATATGTTGTTTTTTTTATTTTTTCTCACCCAACATTATGTCCCAAGACTGTATTAATAATTTAAGATTTTAATCTGTTTATGTGACAGAATTGTTAGATAAATGAATTATCATGATAATGTGCATGTCTTGTGATTTGTATCAGATTCTCGGTGGTGCCCAGAATGGGATCACAACTCGCCGGCAAAGCCGTCGCGTTGAGGTCCCATTCTGGACACCACCTCGAATCTGATACAAATCACAGGACATGCACAATATCACGATAATCTGTATTTATCTAAAAATCATAAAGATTTTGGGCCGAAAACCACGAGAAACGGTACGTATCACATAATGTGTTCCGATTCCATATCATATAGACGACTCATTCTGATTCCGTATTATGTAGATTCAACATCCGGTAAACACCGCCCTATGACAAATAATATCATTATATGCATTGTTATTACGCATTAAAATATGAAATTCAACATTTGACCAATTTAAAATGAAAAACGGAAAAAACAGGCTTTTTGTAGCGGGATTGTTAGATAAATGTATTATCATGACCAAATGCATGTCCTGTAATTTGTATCAGATTCTCGGTCGTGTTTACAATCGGATCACCACTCGCCTTGACAGCCTCGTTGGGATCTGATAGTAAACACGACCTCGAATCTGAAACAAATTACAAGATATGCACATGGTCATGATAATGTATATTTATCATCATACTATTGTGATATACACTGTCAACCAAACAAATGAAGAGGAGTGTGAAAAACGATTTTGGCTATCAGGTCTAGACATGTCCAATTTGGAATATGGACATGGTAATTAAATTAAAAAAAATTCCAACGCGTCACGACTATTACAAGTATTTATGCATAAATAAACTTCCGGGAACGCGCAGTATTTAACCCTTTACCTAACGAATCGCCCGCATCCGCCCGCGTAATATGCAAATTGAGCATTTGAAAAAAATTAATTTTTCAGAATATTTCAACAAAACCATATCATGTGACCCACACACACCTTGTGGTTAACAGACACACGGATCGTGATTCTCATTAGGAGAACCAATTCCTCGGCATACGATTTGATGTGTTATTTAACCCGTTTTCTGACACGCCCACTTTAGCCATATATGGAGGACCTCTAAGTACGCCTGTATGCGAGGAAGTTTAATAAAATTTATGACATACTTGAAACTCTATCATCTGATTAATTGTTGGAAAGGGCTCACTGAGCCCTTTCCAACAATTAATTAGATGGTAGGTTTGAGCTGCGTATGCCAAAACGTGCAGATAATAATCATAAAATAGGTGACAATATTTGCATTCCGCAGAGTTAGTGTTAAACACCACAACTGTGGTATCACAAAATGGTTGCTTCCAGATTCCGTGCTGGAATAGTCTATCTTTAATTTGTGGGATAGATCTATTGACAGTTTCAACTTGCCTTACGGTGGACTTGATTCCAATGCTAACCCTGCTTGTGTGGAGTTAGTGCGTTGGGGAGTGACAGTTGCTCGTCGTTGCTCCGTGGTTCTCTCCGGGTACTCCGGCTTCTCCCACCCATAAAAATGTCCTACACAAGGTGAACCTGGCTGTCAAAAATGTCGTTAAAACTCAAATAAATAAATAAATAAATAAATAAATAAATAAATCAATCAATCAATCATCAATCTATTTATTTATTTATTTATTTATTTATTTATTTATTTATTTATTTATTTATTCTCACCAAACTTAGTGAGTAACATGACAAGCTTACGAACAGAAACAAATTTAATCAGCAGTTTCTATTTTCGTTAAATAGTTTTTGGTACTTGGTCTCCAAGAGATTTCAACCGGAGAAGAATGGGTGGTGGTTCCAGTGAGACAGAATTTGCCTTTCCAACAAAGTAAGCCCTGTTTCAATTTCCGGAGTTGCCATGGGGGATGGAATTCGTTCACAATTATTTTTCATCAGCCGTAATTTTAAAGTCTGGAAATCTCGTTTTAAACCGAGTGGAATACATGTTTAAAAAAACACATTTAGCCATTAGAAAGCAAAACATGATTTTAAGTTTGATGAACATTCCGGTGGAGTATTATTTGGATCACAAGTTAATTATTTGAACTATTTAAAGCCGTGGGGTATAAAATACCACACAATATGGACAGAAACAGAGGAAAAATCAATAAAAGTCAGGATAGGACTGAAACAATTAGCCGCACGAATTCCTATTACAGAATTGGATTTACTTTCGACAAAAAAAGAACATTAGTTTCACTGGTATATACCTTAGTTGGTCTCTTTATCTGTTTAGTCTTCACATAACCCACACGATATCAAAATCTGTTATTTCAATAATATTGTTTTGAATTTTTTCAGAAAAAAATCAACAAAACCATATTATGTGTCCCCCTCATTGGAACGAGCTCGTTTCAATGACAGGGTCACATGATAAGGTTTTGTTGAAATTTTCTGAGTAAATATTTGTCCTTTAACTGGTAGAGTGCTAAGTTATTTTTGGTCACCCAAATTTGTCCACGCTTCTTTGCCTTGTAACAATTTATGGGAGAGTGCCTAGTGGCACTCTCCCATAAATTGTAACAAGGCAAATCCCCACAGACTCAATACCTTCAATTCAAAAATAATATGACGTACATCTATAGAACATGAAGCCATTAAGTTGTGGTACCTGCACTTCAGAATAAAGCCCAAATATGGGCTTCCAGCACTCCACCAGTTAAAGGCCTAGAATATTCTACTGTCTTTTGCGTCATCTCCCTCATAATTAGGTACAGCTTCGATTTTGCAGTGCTGTCTAGGGACATTACGCGAACGGATTCCACAGATTTATTAGATAAAGGGTTAAACAATTACCATTGATCGAAAAACTAATTAAAAAAAACAGTTCACAAAGGTGATTTGACCGCAAATATCTTTTCGTCTAAATTCTTCAAGTTGCCACGCCTACTTTTACCATATATGGTGACCTCTATATATACCTGTAATCGAGGAAGTACGACAACTGGATTGTTCTATTCGTGTGCAAAGCACTCTACGGCGTGTGTCTTTTCATTTGCGCATCTGATTTTGAGTGAAAGCATGCTTGTGGAAATATAAATAAAGAAGCTACGACCAGGTGGCAGATGAAAAATGCGAAATCTTCCTGTGTATTTGTCTTCACTGCGGTGACATTTCAGCCTAGTTTTAGCATTTCGAATTATTTAGGCTTGAAAAAATTAAAAATTTGTTTTTCAGGCCCTCCCGCGTGGCCCTTCTGGCTGCCGCATGCTGTCTTTTTATAACCAATGTAAACTTAAAAATATTAAAATTAAGTGGTTTATGTCAGATATTTTACCAAAGTTAATAAAATTGATAAATTTGTCCCTTGAGTGCAAGAAGGCTTTGCAATGCTTTAGCATTGCAAAGCCTTCTTGCTCCCAAGGGATGAAATACACCACCACCCATGCTATTCCGTAGATTATGCATGAGACCTACAAACACAAAGCAAGAACATGAACTTTTGATGGCAAAGAAATAATTACAGAAATAAAAAATAAAATAAAAAAATCGCTCGCCCGCATGTAGTTTTACAAATAATGGCCTGAGAAACAGAAGATCTACTTTGTGTGGCCTTACCCTAGATGACCTTTTCCAAGAATGATCCAAGAAAACACTAAATTTATTCGGGAGGCTCAAGTAGAACGGGGAATAGTGACACATGAAAAATGAGTTACCTTCATGCATATCCACAGACACTATTACGACATCTGAGTAATGATTTAGCATTTCCAATTACATACCTTCGAAACCTGATTTTCCGGGAATGGCATAAGAAAACACTAAAGTAATCCAGGTGGTGCAGACAAGATCCACATGGAAAATCTGAAGCATCTACAGGCACAGTTCCGACATATGAGCATAGTTTTCGTTTTTCGAATTTCATACCACAAAAGCCTTTGTGTGGAAACGGCCGAACAAAACACTAATGTGGCTTTGGTAGCCAGGCCAATCGGGAAAATGAAAATCCGAAATCTTCGTGCTCATCACCAGATTCAAATCCAACAGCCGACCATAGATGTTGCATTTCGCATTGCGTATCACGGAAGACTTTCACAGGAAAGGGCCTAACAAAACTCCAGCAGCAATTAGAGTCCATATTCATTATTTGGGGTAGATGAATCAATATTTTCAACGTGCAGCCTCGGGGCTGCACGTTGAAAATATTGATTGGTCTGCCCCAAATAATGAATATTGAACAGCCATTCTATATAATGAAGTTGTGATGCATCATGTTCCTGGCCGGAAAAAAAGGCCATTGGGGTTCAAGGGGTTAAGTATGGTTTTAGTTTTTCGAATTGCACAGACTGGAATCCTTTGATCGGAAATGAAGGCTGGAAAACTTTCATGCGAAATGACTAAACAAAACACTAAAATAGCCCAGGTGGCACTGTCAAGTAACAAACGGAAAGTCCGAAACCTTTGTGCACAACCGCAGCCCAACTACAGCATCTGCACCTGGGCTTAGCTTTTCAGAGTACATATTCTTCATAGCCTTTCTCTGGAAATGGTTTGAGGTGGTACGGCTAGTTAGAACGTGGAAAATCTGAAACCGTTTGCACGTCTGCAGACCTTCTTCTTAAGTGCGTAATAATCATAGATATGTGATTATTTTTTCGATCAAATTTCTTGCCTGTATGATCTAAATTTTCCCGTGTATGATTATTAATTTTTTCGTTCGAATGTGTGGAAGTGACGCTTTTTTCAAGAATTTAAAATTCACTGTTTATTTATTTATTTATTTATTTATTAGGGTTTAACGACATATTAACAGCCAGGGTCATATCATGTCGGTGACAGTTTTACGGGTGGAGGAAGCCGGAGTACCCGGAGAGAACCACCGAGCAACGACGAGCAGCTGTCAGCTCTCCAACATCGTAACTCTGAACTCTGCACCGCGGCACAGGCAGGGTTACATCGGTTGAAGACACGTGCACCATCGACGTGCAGTACGCCTTAGTACACAGCGTCATCGTGCCCCCATGTAGGCAATCGGGGGTGAAGTGCCTTGCCCAAGGACACTACGCGGGAGCGCGAATCAATCGCTGAAATGGTCACCCATCCAACTACTAACCGCGCTCGACGTTGCTTAACTTCGGTGATCTGACGAGAACCGGTTACTGCGACGCCACCACGCCCCCCCCCTCCCCCCCCCCCCCAAGTTCACTAAGTTCTCATCTTTCACATGTGATGTCGATGGGAAGCTTTTTTCGCTAGCATCCTTATCGACTGTGAATGGGTTAACTTAACCATATCACCATCAACTTTAGCGAAGATATTTTGAACTTTACTCTCGTCTGCAACCACTCGCGCTTCCGAACCCTCTTTGTGTGTCAGGGTCTTGTCAGACTCTATTCCACACATCACCACGGAACAAGCTTCAACTCTCAGATGAAATGTTAAGTAGTGCTTTTCAGTGGATCTGAATGTCCCTTTGAGGAATTCTTCCGTTGAACAGTCACGGTTTATCGTTTGTGCTATGGCTTGATCCGACCACACGGCATTGAATGTGGAGATCCTACTTGAGGAACGTTTGACAGTGTGAAGTTCTCCGCCTTTGCGCCTTTGACATCAGGGTGCAAAGACTGCAGTGTGAACATCTCAGCTAAGCATAAACCTCCCCAGCGTGCATAGTTTATATGGTCGAACGCGAAATCACAGGGAACCATCCGAGAAAATTCACGAATGTGAGAGTCGGCATTTCTTTCGGCGGCGACTTAACCTAACAGGCATTGCATCATCATGCAGATATACTCGTCCCAAAATGCAAATGTGTAAGCAGGCCTTTAACCCTTTACCCAACGTAACGGCCAAAACCGGCCAGCGCTATTCTCAAAAATCGCCAATTAATTTTCATTATTTTTTCATTTTTTGTCTAAAAAAACATAGGTTATGACCCCTCGTTGGATCGAGCTCGTCGAGCTCGTTCCAACGAGGGGTCATAACCTATGTTTTTGAGACAAAAATGAAAAAATTAGTTATTCAAGAATTTGTTTTGCAAGTGTCGTCTGCTTTTCATGTTAGGTAAAGGGTTAAATTCTTCCCAACTAACGACGGAAAACGCTGTGCCCAAATAAGATAATTGCTCCCAAATTATGCGGAGTTTGAAACTTTTTCCAAAGTTTTGCAGTGTTTCGGCAATATATAGTTTGGCCAGGTTTCCCCGATGCTTGTAATATAGCTTAGAGCTTACCTTCGAATCAAATAATGCAACAGATGAATAATTTTTTTTAAAAACCCACAGAGTTCGCCACAGAAAAGCAATCGGCGTCGACAGTGTCGTATACGACACTGTCGACGGCGATTGCTTTTCTGTGGCGAATTCAAAATGATCATGTACTTAAAGCTTGAGATCTATTATATTCATGTTTGTGGCATTACTCAGTAAACGCCATGCGAAATTTATCGTACATTCAAATAGACCTTTAGCTCGACACTGGGAAATTAAGAAGCCTTCTCGAGTTAGTCGAGTAAACCTACGTCAAAGGGTGGCTGGAACCAGTGATAATGGTGAAGACCTATAACAAGGGTTTGTAAACTATGATCATTTTAAGACGGGGACCTAAAACCTATAAAACAGACGCCAGGAAGAAGAAAATACCGGTTCTTTTTCTCCAACTATGCAAGCCATATTCATATTGCCATTGTGCCCAAATTAGACTGATCTAAAGGTCAGTGTGTAAGATAACTTACAATCACGCGTTCTGAACTCAGCGAAGGAAACATGGAAGCTTTGCGTTTCAGAGGTTAAATCCACAAAGGCTTGATTCAGATTACATTTGAAAGAGGTATCTGTTAAGGACAACACGAGAGCCTTCAACCGATATTCAAATCTGCAGTTAAGGTATCGCTGCAGTAAATATTTAAATTCGAGTTACAGGCCTTGAACTGTTGCACTCGGAAATGATGCAATATCTAAAAATAAGCAGCCTTGGGAAATATATATTGTTTTAATAAACATTTGAAACATTCTCATGACATCTTGCATTGTTGTTGAATATTCCAGATAAATAAAGAGAGTGATTTGATGACTTTTGGACCTAAAAAATATAATTGACTTTTGGTGTGGTTTTGTTGGGAATTCCCTGAAAAATAGGTGCTGCACGTGGCCGGTACTTCCCTTCCGGTCAGGTTTTCTCTCTTATTTGTTGCATGATCCCGGTTTTCGGGTCAGAAAAAGTTGTCTGAAGGGCTATACTTGACAAAGATATTTGAATGGCAAAATTAAAGAGATGCAATCATCATTTTGTTCGCTTGAACGTTATAATGGTCGCCTGTGGGAAAATATTTACTGCTGTGATACCTTAAAGCTACTGCAATATTCGCGTCGCGACTTTGTGCGAATTCCGTTAGTTGCAGTCTGAGCAACGCCGCATAATGTTTATAAGGCGTTGCTCAGACTGCAACTAATGGAATTCGCACAAAGTCTCGACGTTGCAGCAGCTTTAAGAGCAGATTTGAATCTCGGTTAAAGGCTCTCGTGTTGTCCTTAACAAGTTTTTAACAAGTTTGTGTACACGCATCGTTCTATTATACGTGAGACATGTGCTTACTTGGAAGAATATAAGTTGTTCGAACTTGCTGACTATGCGTTTGGAATAGAATAGACGTCTGTTACGACCCGTAATGTAATAAATGCCCATAATGTAATACCTACCCATAATGTAATACAAAAACGACCCATAATGTAATACGAACCCATAATGTAATAAAAAACGACCCATAATGTAATAAATGTAATAACGTGTAATAAATGTTAGGTACCCATAATGTAATAAAATTTTTAAAAAAATAGATACAAATTACACTTTTCCAGGCCCGTAATGTAATAAAATTCTGAGTTTGATTTTTGTTTTTTCTCTTTACTCCAGCAGAGCCTTCGGCTACTTATGACACATCCTACGCCTTCATCAATGCTGCCAATGGCCCCTATGCCGTACACAGACAACATGTGTGGGTGTGTTGGGATTATGATGGAGAGTATTCCGGGACCTGGGGCGGGTATACTCTGCTCTGAGTGGCAGGCATTATCCCTCTTCTATTTGTACCACTCGCGCAAACGTCTTCCTCAATAGCCTCTACAGCCCTGCCACAACCATATAGGTCTACCTTACCAGACATTCAGTAATTTTGATTCCAGGATGGTCATTTATAACTGCAATCATCATATTCGACCGGCTGTTCACTTGCACAAAAGCAATGTGGGTAGCAGGTTCCTACTGTTAATAAATGCAAATAACTCTGGCCAAAGTTGCTGGGGTAAAGGGTGGAGTGGGTGCCGTTGGATTTGGGTGCACCAAGACTGGATAGTGGCGGGGGGGGGGGGGGGGGGTTAGTGTGGGATACAAGGAAAAGATGGAACAGAAGCAAGACGTTGAGTCAAGCGGCGCAGAGGAATATCGGGAGGCGATATGGTAGGTGTACTGGTATTGGGATAGGGGATATCCTATATCTCGATGGGATTTGGATTAGGCTACTTTCCTCCAAATTAAGCGTACGATCTATCCTCTGTCTCTCCAGTTTTTACTACCTGAACAAATTAGTCATTTCCCTGTACTGTACTACTATAAGTGTATGTCACACCCACCGCACCTGGAAACCAATGAGCCCGATCCCAGGATGACACTTAATAACGACCACATCATATTCCCGATCCTGTGATAACATGTGTCAAGTAAAATTATTAGTCCACCACACGGCCTTCCACTTAAACTACCTACAGTCATGGCAGTTCCTGGCGGTTGGCAGGGACTTCCTGCCAACCGCCTACTCTATCACATCGACTATTCGCGTGTTCATCTCCAACCGCCAGGAACTGTCAGGAAATGTAGGTGGTTTAAGTGGTAGTCCCCACAGCTCAGAAAATGCTGTGGAATGCTTTTCCAATCAACATAATCTCAAGAACCACCAAAACTACTCTCTATTATAGATCTGCATTCGTCCTGTGCATACTATGAGTGATGCCACACCACTGGTGAAATTTATTTGAGAATGCAATCCCCTGAGCTCAATACAAAGAGGCTGCTTTGTACAACCAAGTGATGTGCACATTAACTCGACTCAGTTGCTGGTCACAGCCACAGGTGAACATGACATACTCTTAACCAATCTTCTCGCAAAGGTGGCCTGCGTGGATGATAGCAGTCTACAAGGCGTTTAACTTGCTTCGGTTCATATCAATTGAGGGTGTTCAATCTGAGGTTTTAGAAAAATAGCACTGAGAGGAGTTGAAACCATTTCACTCAGGGCTGTCACTATTGAAACTGATACAATTTTTATTGAAAATGTAAGGTCTTTCTTGCATGTGCGAAGTACAAACTATTTGACTGGAAAGCATTTGATAATATTACTTGACACATGTGATCACAGGACCGGGAATATGATGTGGTCGTTATTAAGTGTGGTCCTGGGCTCGGGCTCATTGGTTTCAAGGTGCGGAGGGTGCGACATGAACTTATAGTAGTACAGTACAGGGAAATTACTAATTTGTTTAGGTAGTGAAAATTGGAGAGACAGAGGATAGATTGTACGCTTAATTTGGAGCAAAGTAGCCTAATCCAAATCCCATCGAGCTATAGGATATCCCCCATTCCAATACCAGTACACTCACCATATCGCCTCCCGATATTCCTCTGCGCCGGTTGACTCAACGTCTTGCTTCTGTTCTATCTTTTCCTTGTATCCCACACTATACGCCCCCCCCCCCCCCCCCCCACTATCCGGTTATTGTGCACCCAAACCCCACTGCACCCCACTACACCCTCTGCCTCAGCAACTTTGGCCAGAATTGCTTGCACTTATTAACAGTATAGGAACCTGCTACCCGCATTGCTTTTATGCAAGTGAACAGCCGGTCGAATATGATGATTGCAGTTATAAATGACCATCCTGGAATCAAAATTATTGAATGTCTTTTAAGGTAGACCTATATGATTGTGGCAGGGCAGTAGAGGCTATCGAGAAAGTCGTTTGCGTGGGTGGTACAAATGGAAGAGGGATAATTCCTGTCACTCATAGCAGAGTATACCCGCCCCAGGTCCCGGAATACTCTCTATCGTAATCCCAACACACCCACACATGTTGGCTGTGTGCGGCATAGGGGCCATTGGCAGCATTGATGAAGGCGCAGGATGTGTCATAAGTAGCCGAACGCACTGCTGGAGTAAAGAGAAAAAACAAAAATCAAGCTTAGAATTTTATTACATTACGGGCCTGGAAAAGTGTAATTTGTATCAAATTTTTTAAAATTTTTATTACATTATGGGTACCTAACATTTATTACACGTTATTACATTTATTACATTATGGGTCGTTTTTTATTACATTATGGGTTCGTATTACATTATGGGTCGTTTTTGTATTACATTATGGGTAGGTATTACATTATGGGCATTTATTACATTACGGGTCGTAACAGACGTCAATTTCGGCCCGATTCGGCCCCGTTTTGGTTGATTTTTTTAAAATTTATCCACATGAAAATCCTGTAGGAAATGTTGAACGTTCCTTTTGTGAGACTCTGGTCCTGTCTTATTGGAAGCAGAGTATTATGAATGTGTGCAAGGAAACTGTTATCGGTCATGGGCGTGGACAAAACCAATAGACCCACTCCTGTGATATTTCCTTTAATATTGGGGGAGGAGAAATGTTTGGACTATTTGGAGATTATTACACACTAAACACTAAAGTGTTAAAACTGACACTTTCAAAGTGTTAAACCCATTCTAACTCTTAGGGTTTGATTTTAACACTCAAAGTGCAATGCTTTAAGCACTTAGACATTACAATCGTCAGACATCTGAAACTTGAATGGATGGCACTTCCCATGTGTCTAGCATTGGTGGTTCTTCCAGAATCGTCCATAATTTCATTTGCGCTTGGTGGGTACATAATTAAAAGGACACAACGCAGATGACGCGGATCAGGCTCGAGAGTTCGAGCCTGATCCGCGTCATCTGCGTTGTTTCTTTTTAAGTGTCGAGACATTACACTTGTCAAGTGGTATTATTGTAACACCTGTCAAGTTCTGGGATATCTACGCTTGAACAAAGTGCTAGTTCAGCACTTAGTAAGTGTTAAATACAGCACTTCAAGTGTAGTTTTTAACACTTTAGTTTTTAGCATGTACATGGTCCTGGGGCAACAGTTATGCATCGTCGGAAAGCATAATGTCGTCTGAAAATTTTGCTGGTATGAACATTTGCGTATTTCATGTAGATGTTAAGTAGTGAGTGATTTTCGACGGATTTCTTTTTTAAATTTGTCTGATTTTTCGCGAAATATCCATTCAAATGTATTTTGTTTTTGGAAAGAGACATGTTCTGACCAAAAACCAAGTATCACCGTGTCCGCCAGCTCCGCGCGGTCACATTGAGTAGTCTTCTTTCATTCCATGTTATTTTTTGTGCACTTCAGATAGATTATTTGAAAAATGGTAAAAAATCACGAAAAATAACACAAAAACCGATTTTTTTCATATGAGGCTATTCGAAAAAAAAAATCACACACCCGTACTATGTGCCGCAGGGAGTACAGGATATGGAAAAAGCAAACTTTCTCGAGGGCTCGACAGTGCAAGGTTACTCAAAAACTAAACGTCTTTTGGAAAACGCGTACTGGCCAACCAAGAAATATCAGTTTGAGCGCAAATGAACAAGTTTTTAAAAAGAAAACGTGGGAAGAACGAGTTCCTCCGCCCCCCCCCCCCCCCCCCCTGCTCCCGTGGATCACCACTGCATGTCTCCCCACCCATTCCCAAGACATATCACCATGGTTAAACGGTCATACAAAACCATATTATATGATCCCTCATTGAAACGATCTGGACGAGCTCGTTCCAAGGAAGGGCACATGATACGGTTTTGTTGAAATTTTTAGAAAAATTTGAAAAAAAAATATTAAAATGACAGAGTTTGATATATTGATTTTTTTTTTAAAATATATTTTTTCAGTTGCTTAATTTGTAATTGCGCTTGTGGATACGGCCGACTCGAAAGGAAAAGGGGTAAAATGTTTGTCTAAGAAATATACTAGAAGCGGTGCGAATCAAATAAACAATGGGGTCAGCATGGTTGAAAGTACGTTAAAGATCTGCGCGAATAACCCCTTTACAACCCCTCCCACCTTATCCATCAAAAAATCAACACCCTTTTGTCTTCCACAAGATGTTATAAGGACAGAACCAGGAGGACGATATGTTCCAAGGGAAGCAACTCTAAATTTATGAACTGAAATTGTTACTCGTCTACAAATCGTCGCCTGAGTGCAAGAATGTCGAAAGTCCCCTATGAGACATAGGACATTCTTGCACTCACGTGACAAAATTTCTTTTCTCTTATCAAACATTTTCCTGGGATATGCAATTAATTCCCTTGGCACAGCTGGACATGCACGAAACTTAACAGAAATGTATATGTGTTAATATGTACAGAAAAGGTAAGTTTTGATATTCGAGCTTCGAAGCAATGGCGACCAGTAGAGGAGTGAGGACGACCGACATGAGAGACATCCCTTATTTTATTTATTTATTGAAGTTTAACGACACTTTCGACAATTAGTCTCTCCGTGTTCGACAGTTTTACTGGCGGAGGAAGCCAGAGAACCCGGAGAGAATCACCGAGCAACTGTCAAACATCCCAACGTACTAACACCGCGCAAGCAGGATTAGCATTGGTTGAAGACTGTAAATATACAGAACCACACTTATGTTTGAATGGGTTAACGATTACTGAACGAGAGCGAGTGGCGCAGGGATACCACGACAGCCGGTAGGCTCGAGTGGTTATCCCAGCGCCACACGCTCGAGTGTGTGGTTCTGTATTTATTACACACCCAACCCTGAAAAAGAATTCACTGTAATTAATCGCTAATTTAATTAAATAGTCGACGATTTGAACGGTTGAAAGAATTTTAGAGAGAAACGGGCAATTTTGTCAGAGAACCAGTCTTAAGTCTTTAACCTGCCACTTGTAGAATCGCTGTTGATTCATTTTGATCCCCCAAAAATGTCGGTCCGGCAGGGTCCGGCCACTTAAAACTCAAAAGATTGCGTTCATCATATCAGACCTCACAAATTATGAGGTCTGAAATGTGTTTTCAAAAGTGTGTGTGCAGGCATCATTATATCTGGAGGACGGATAATGTATAAGGATTGTAATTTAAATACGGTGCGAACAGGCCGCTCTGTTTAAATTTCGTGTTTTTTAAACTGAAAGTGAAACTAAAATAGAAGTTTGCACGGTGGCTGATTTAGGCCACCCTCAATACTTTTTTTTATCTCGAGATCTCGAGATAATATCTCAAGATCTCGAGATAATATCTCAAGATCTCGAGATAATATCTCAAGATCTCGAGATAACATCTCAAGATCTCGAGAAACTATCTCGAGATAATTATCTCAAGATCTCGAGATAATATCTCGAGATCTCGAGATAATATCTCAAGATCTCGAGAAACTATCTCAAGATCTCGAGATAATATCTCAAGATCTCGAAATAATATCTCGAGATCTCGAGAAACTAAGTCGAGATCTCGAGATAATATCTCGAGATAAGCATATATAATCGGTGTCACCCTTTGATCATTTGCATGAATTCACTCCTGTCACACAAACTGTTTATTTACTTGTCGCATCTTTTTCGACTGCAACATATTCGTGCCTCCCATGACAATTACACGAATCCACTCCTGTCACTCCGAAAAGTGAATAACATATCAACCAACCACTTTGTTGCGTATTAGTTATGAGAGCCCACCAAATCGCAGTCCAGCACTAATATAAACCGAGTCCCGTCATCCGAGCTTGCACTTGCTGGTGTCTTGTTCCCACTCCAATCCCAAAGTGTCAACCCAGCACCCGGTACCTCCCAGTACCTACTGTAGCGCCTTTTACCCTAAAACACAACGTTTTCTCACTATTTTACAAGATGTCTGTCTAACACTCCAAATCCAAAGTGTTGATCCAGTACCCGGTACTTCCTAGTGCATACTGTAGTGTTTTTTACCCTAAAACTCAATGTTTTCTCACTTCTTTTCCTCTCAGCTCCACGCTGATTGTAGTGATTTTTACCCTAAAACACAAAGTTTACTCACTACTTTACAAGACACACACCCATAAATACCAAATATTTCCTTCCAGATCCACATTGAATGGAGTGATTTTTACCACAACTCACAAAGTGTACTCACTAGTTTGCAAGATAAAGACCCGTAAACACCAAATAGCTCCACCACCTCCACGCTGAAAGGTTTCACCCCCACAGTGAAACCAATCACCCACTCCCTTGGTGGATTTTTCACCTACTTTCCACTTTGGTAACTGAGACACATCGTCTCTTGAAACGCTGTTATTCCACGGACAAGTCATACAGCATAACTTTAACCCCATCCCGCGTCCATTTTGACCAAGCAAATCGACGATGCTACTGGGTGTATAATAACCTTACATCAGCGATAGCTATAAACCTACCGTCGGATTCCCTTTCCTCTCGTTGGTTTGAAAAGTCTGGATTAGGCGTAACTAGTTACCCCCTGCGGATAATGCTTCCGGACGAATGATTAAGGCCCTCACGTATTACCAACGTCAGTGTTAGAAAAGGGTATGCCCAGTACAAGCCGAAGGCTGCAGAAGCCAGACAAAACCGACAATTTATGGTCAATACCCAGCAATCTCCTGACCCCCAGGACCAAATTGAAACCCATAACCGTGAGCCCAAGAGGCGAATGGAATCCCCCCCCCCCCCCCCGGTGAATCCCAAACGTGGCAGGAAGGGCATGACTAACATTGTTTCCACACAAAACCCAATTACATGTAGTAATGAAAAGATTGACCTTTCACCCGACAAATCTCAACGGTCCATACACCTTTCACACTTATCCAGGGAGATACCCGGAAGTGACAACTCCAACAGTGAAGTATCCAGTCCCGCGCATATAAAGAAGGACAACTTGAACCCGATTCCCAGTATCTCCGAACGAGATGAAGCCCCCTCAACGTCGTACTGCCACCCTTAACCAGCTACAACATGACACCCCAATTAACAATACGATCCTCCGTGATCCCATACTCTCAACAGGTCACAGGAGAGCCCCCCCCCCCCCCCCACCCAGTACTTGTGACCCCTATCTTCAATATCAACTCATGAACCGACAGTAATACAGGACATCCCGTATCATAAGATTGATTGGTCCTGGGGGGCGCCGTGGCTCAGTAGGTATACGTGCAAGCTACAAGCCGAGAGGTCCTTGGTTCGGCAACCGCGTTGTGTCCTTGGGAAAGACACTTCGCCCCCATTGCCTACGTGGGGGCACGGTGGCGCTGTGTACTAAGGCGTACTGCATGTCGATGGTGCACCTGTCTTCAACCAATGCCGACCGTGCTTGTGTGGAGTTAATATGTTGGGGAGCTGACAGTTGCTCGCCGTTGCTCGGTGGTTCTTTTCGGGTACTCCGGCTTCCTCCACCCGTAAAACTGTTATGGTCATGATTAGTCATTGCGCAGAAATATATGACCTTAAACAACAACAAATAAATAAATAAATTGATTGGTCCCCTATGTTCTTACCGGCTGAAACCCATTCCAGCCTGTGAAACCTTAATTTCGCCATCCATGAGAGCAAAGTTCCACCAGGACCACGTGCCACAGACCACTCCCCCTTAACTCACAACGTGATACAGACACACACCCAATTTATGAGAGGAACATTTTGCCCACCCAAACCCCAACAGCGCATCACACCACTGATTTGTCCTCACACAATATCCAACTATGAATACGCTTTTCTTACTCCTCCAGTGGGACTCCTAACTATACCCCACAAAACGACACCACTGCGAACCACCTGCAATGATAGTTGAAACTCAAACTCGTGAACATACCGCCCGGTTTGACCTATCGCTGCTACAGCTCCCAAAAAATGTTTGACCCAATTGGCGGTCCTCCCAAATAAGCGAAAATGCCCCTCCCGCCAAACAGTGAACCCTGCAATGTTGTGTTGAAAAGATGTCTCAAAGACATTTGAAACAACAAGTAGCACCCCACTTTCTATTTTGCTACTCCCGATCTCATAAAGGGATTTCCTCCCAAAGATACCCATAGTAGCATCCCCACCGTAGATCTGGCCATTTGGTGCCTACCTTCACCCTATATCAAACAAACCCCTCTTGGGGCGCAACAACAGTTTCCCTTCCTCCTGGTACCCCAAGAAGAAAGAGGGACCATCCTCCAGAGGATTGAATCCTGCCAATGATATAAGGGAAAGATGCTCTCATGACACGAGAGCATCGCCTATCCCTACCAGGTTACAACGCATCCACCCCATTCTTTTCGCTACTCCCTTTCCCACAAAGGGCCCCTTTCCCGGCTGACCTGAGTAGCTCCCTAGATCCCCGATTTATCGGCAATCTGATGCCTCTTGGTCCCTATATGCCCTCCTCTCCGGAGAGTTCTGCCTAGCTTGGGTGCATCACCACCTCCTTTTCTTATCTGAGTCTAAACACTGGAAGTTCTGGAAAACTCTCTCATCCAAATACTGCATGCGGTAGGTAGACATCTGTTAGATGCAGGCATGTCTGCCCAGAAATGCTTGCAGGTTTCATAAGATTCTTTCCAATCTTCACTGTCATATTTGACTTAACGATTGGGTTTTAACAGCATTCTCCATACCAGCTCATATAGCGAATATATCATTCAGTCCTATTGGTGTAAAAAAACGCATAAATGCGTTCAGAGCTAATGCCAACTATTGTTGGGAAGGTGAGTTGACCATGTCAGACGCCTGAAACCGAATGCACTTCGTATATTTTCCTAGAGTTTGAACAAACAACTCATCAAGAACGAAAAGTGAGAAGTAGAAATATAACATTTAAAGGGCCACGCAAGTTCGTGTTTCAAAAAAAAAAATTATATTTTATTACCATAAAAAACTATTTTAGCTTATTTATGTGGTAAACATTGCGTTGTCGAGGACCGTTTTTCAACATTTCTGGGCATTTCGTATGTGGCCCCGCGAATTTACATAGCTATTTTGACACGGGGAATGTCATGCAGTTGGTTTTATAAAAAAAATCATTTTTGAAACACGAACATGCGTGGCCCTTTAAATGTTATGTATATACTACTCACCTTCCGTTCTTGATTATTAGTTTGTTCAGACTCTTAGAAAAATTCGAAGCGCACTCGGTTTAAGGCTTCTGACATAGTCAACTCACCTCCCCGACAATAGTTGGCATTAGTTTTGAGCTCATTTATGTGTTTTCTCCACCAATAGGACTGATATGGTTGCTATATGAGCTGGCAGGGAGAATTTTGTCAAACCCCAATCATTAATTAAAATATGACAGTGAAGATTGGGAAGAATCTTATGAAAATTGCCAACGTTTCTGGGCACACAGGCCTGCATCTAACACATGCAGCATTTGGATGTGAGTTTTCCAGAATTTTCAGTGTTTAGTCTCAGATTAGAAAAGGAGGTGGTGATGCACCCCAAACTAGGCAGACATCTTCGGGGAGGAAGGCATATAGGGACCAGGGGGCATCAGATTGCCGGTAAATCGGGGTTCAAGGGAGCTACTCGGGTCTGTCGGGAAAGGGCCCTTTGTGGGAAACGGAGTAGCGAAAAGGAGGGAGTGGATGTGTTATAACCAGTTAGGGACAGGCGATGTTCTCGTGTCATGAGAGCATCTTTCCCTTATATCATTGGCAGGCTTCAATCCTCTTGAGAAGGGTCCCCCTTACCTTTTAGGGTATTAGGAGGAAGGGAAACTGTTGTTGCGCACCGGGAGGGGTTTGTGTGATATATAGGGTGGGGGAGGCACCAAATAGCCAGTTAATCTACGGTGGGGATGCTACTGTGGGTATATTTGGGAGGGAATCCCTTTATGTGACTGGGAGTAGCAAACTAGAAAGTGGGGTGCTACTTGTTGTTTCAAATGTCGCGGGGACATCTTTTCAACACAATACTGCGGGGTTCACTGTTTGGCGGGAGGGACACTTTCGCTTATTTGGGAGGACCGCCAATTGGGTCAAACATTTTTTGGGAGCTGCAGCTGCGATATGTCTAACCGGGTGGTATGTTCACGGGTTTGAGTTTCGACTATCATTGCAGGTGGTTCGCAGTGGTGTCGTTTTGAGGGGTATTGTTGGGAGTCCCACTGGAGAAGTATGAAAGGTGTATTCATAGTTGGGTATTGTTGGACGACAAATCAATGGTGTGATGCGCTATCGGGGTTTGGGTGGGCAAGATGTTGCTCTCATAAATTGGGTGTGTGTCTGTGTCATCTTGTGAGTTAAGAGGGAGTGGCGCGTGGTCCTATGCTCTCATGGATGGCGAAATTAAGGTTTCCCAGGTTGGAATGGGTTTCAGCCGGTGAGAACATAGGGAACCAATCAATCTTATGGAACGGGATGTCCTGTATTACTGTCGAATCATGAGTTGACGTTGGGGGTGGGGTCACAAATACTGGGGGATCTCCTGTGAGCGGTTGAGAGTATATGATCACGGAGGGTCGTATTGTTAATTGGGGTGCCATGTTGTAGCTGGTTAAGGGTGGCAGTAAACGACGTTGGGGGTGCTGCATCTTGTTCGGAGATACCGCGAATCGGGTTCAAGTTGTCCTTCTATATATGAGCGGGACTGTGTACATCACCATTGGAGTTGTCACTTTCGGGTACGTCTCTGGATGAGTGTGAAAGATGTATGGACCGTTGAGACTTATCGGGCGACAGGTCAATCTTTTCATTAATACATGCAATTGGGTTTTGTGTGGAAATAATGTTAGTCATGCCCATCCTGCCACGTTTGGGATTCACAGGAGGGGGATTCTATTCGCCTCTTGGGCTCAGGATTATGGGTTTCAGTTTGGGTGTGTAATTGTGAGAACGGCACCTGTGTGTCAGAAGATTGCTGGGTATTGACCATAAATTCACGGTTTTGTCTAGCATCTGTAGCCTTTTACCAGGCAAGCCCTTTTCTAACACTGACGTTGGTAATACGTGAGGTCCTTAATCACTCGTCCGGAGCAGTATCCGCTGGAGATAACTAGTTACGCCTAATCCAGACTTTTCAAACTAACGAGAGGAAAGGGAATCCTAGGGTAGGTTTATAGCTGTCGCTGGTGTAGGGTTATTATACATCGGGTAGCACCGTCGATTTGCTCGGTCAAAATGGACTCAGGAATGGAGTTAAACTTATGTTGTATGTCTCAGTCAGCAAAGTGGAAAGTAGGTGAAAAATTCACCAAGGGAGTGGGGATGAAATCTTTCAGTGTGGAGCTGGGAGAGCTATTTGTATTTACGGGTCTGTGTCTTGTGCAGTAGTGAGTAAACTCTGAGTTGTGGTACAAATCACTCCATTCATTGTGGAGCTGGAAGGAATTATTTAGTATTTATGGGTGTGTGTCTTGTAAAGTAGAGAGTAAACTTTGTGTTTTAGGGTAAACATCACTACAATCAGCATGGGCTGGGAGGAAAAGAAGTGAGAAATCGTTGAGTTTTAGGGTAAAAAAAACATTACACTATGCACTAGGAGGTACCGGGTGCTAGGTTGACACTTTGGGTTTGGAGTGGGAACAAGACACCGACAAGTGCAAGTTCGGATGATGGGACTCGGTTTATATTAGTGCTGGACTGAGAGTTGGTGGGCTCTCATGACTTCGCAACAAGGTAATTGGTTGATAAGTTTTCTGAGTGACACGAGTGGATTCGTGTAATTGTCAGGGGGGGGGGGGGGGGGGCACGAATATGTTGCAGTCGGAAAAGATGCGACAAGTGAATAAACAGTTTGAATGAATTCATGCTAATGATCAAAGGGTGACACCGATTATATATGCTTATCTTGAGGTCTTGAGATATTATCTCGAGATCTCGACATAGTTTCTCGAGATCTCGAGATATTATCTCGAGATCTTGAGATATTATCTCGAGATCTTGAGATATTATCTCGAGATCTCGACATAGTTTCTCGAGATCTCGAGATATTATCTCGAGATCTTGAGATATTATCTCAAGATCTTGAGATATTATCTCGAGATCTTGAGATAGTTTCTCGAGATCCTGAGATATTATCTCGAGATATTATCTCGAGATCTTGAGATATTATCTCGAGATAATTATCTCGAGATCTTGAGATAGTTTCTCGAGATCTTGAGATATTATCTCGAGATCTCGAGATAAAAAAAAGTATTGAGGGTGGCCTAAATCAGCCACCGTAAGTTTGAACTCGGCTTGACTTTACATGCACTACTGCCACTTAGTCTAGGCTATCGCCTACCGCATGAGGACATCGGTCATTTCTGTTCTGCACTGTAACAAAAGTACACATTGGACGAGAAAAGACATTTTGTGCAATAAATTAACCTCCCGGGGCATTCATTCAATCGTTCAGAGTAACTGAGGCAGTTTGAGATTCTATTCCGAGTGAACTTTGCAGTCTTGGAAAGTTAGCACTTTATTTTTCAACGTTATAAAGTTTCTGACTTGAAATTTAGCCTTCTTTTTATTTACCTCAAGTCTTGATAACTTTTGTTGGAAATGGGCTGAACTTACAAAATAAAGGCTTTAGGTTGTCCACATTTACTACAGATAGGCATGTATACAAAGGGAGAAATATATTGCACAATAACTGCAAGAAAATGTCATGTCTTGTCTCCACAAGTAATTTAGTTTGTACACCTTTTTTACCCCCCCCCCCCCCCACACCCATCTATAACCTGACAACATTTTCTCGAAAGCTAATGAAATGAGTATCCAGCAGTCTTAGTCAGAGGCTCAAAGAGAAATAAGGGAGGGGGGAGGGGGTGTTCTCGCAGTAAGCTCCAACTTATTTGATTAATTTGTTTAATTAATTAATTTACATTATTTTGTGCTAGTAATAAAACTATACTTCACCAGTTTGTTATCTGAACGGTTCTGTCAATATTTTTTTCTTGGTATCTGGTTTCAAAACAAAATATTTTTTTATGTGTCTGCTCCAATATCTTGTCAATCTTAAATTTGGAATTTGGTATTCTGAATTTGCATTTAGTAAGAAGTTTTAAAGAGGACTGATAGAATGTGACTAATGATAGGATTTTGGACATTTTCTTGGGGACAGGGGCTGACCAATCAAACTGCCCTGAACTATTGTTTCAAAATCAAAATGCAGACCCTTTCCCGAATTTGCCTATGAAAATGCTCTGCCCACCACCCTGATATTTGCCAAAATTATAAAAAATACCCCCTCCCTCTGAACAATCTGTTCTGAAAATACATTTTGGCTGCTGCACGCTCTCTTTTTATAGCCAATGCAACGTAAAAAATAGAATTAAATGGTTTATGTCTGATTTTTACCCACGTTAATAAAATTGATAAATTTGACCCTTGAATGCAAGAAGGCTTTGCAATGCTTTAGCATTGCAAAGCCTTCTTGTGCTCAAGGAATGAAAGACACCAGTCCCCATGTTATTTTGAGGAAGCCAGAGAACCCAGAGAGAATCACCGAGCAACTGTCGAACATCCCAGCGTACTAACTCCACACAAGCAAGGTTAGCATTTGTTTAAGATAAATGCACCATCGACGTGCAGTACGCAGTGTCACCGTGCCGCACGTGGGCAATCGGGATTAAGTACCTTGCCCAAGGACACAACGCGATTTCCTCTTGATGGGGATCGAGCTGTTGTCCTTTCGGTTTGAAATTCACTTCCGTAACCACTGCGCTCCGTTAGGCATCCCTTACACAGCAATGGGGTGACGTAGGGGAGAAGAGGGGGCTGGGTCATGCGACCTCCCTTAAATTAGAAAATTTGTATTTTTGTTTTTTATGTTTGGTGAGTTTTGATAGAAATGTTGCACATACACGAATGTAGCGATGAAAGATTGGGATTGGTAAATAAAAACACAACAATATCTAGTACAGACAGAAGAGTGACGTCGATTTATGGCTTAATAGGGGGCGCGGTGGCTCAGTTTGTAGAGGTGGCGGCTGCAAGCCGAGAGGTCCTCGGTTCGAATCCCACCTGCGGCAACCGCGTTGTGTCCTTGGGCAAGACACTTCACCCCCATTGCACACGTGGGGGCACGGTGACGCTGTGTACTAAGGCGTACTGCACGTCGATGGTGCACCTGTCTTCAACCAATGCTAACCCAGCTTGTGTGGAGTTGGTATGTTGGGGAGCTGACAGTTGCTCGCCGTTGCTCGGTGGTTCTCTCCGGGTACTCCGACTTCCTCCACCCGTAAAACTGTCACGGTCATGGTTAGCCATTGTGCAGAAATATGCAGAAATATGTGACCTTAAACGCCAATAAATAAATTTGATAGAATTGTTGCACATACAGGAATGTAACGATGAAAGATTGGGATTGGTCAATAAAAAACCCAACAATATCTAGCACAGACAGTAGAGTGACGTCGATTTATGGCTTAATACATTTGCAGTATTTGATGTCAATTAGGACCCAGCGAAGCTTCGAGATTCGGTTTCATTTCGAATCTTAAGTTGATATTTGATTCGATTCGATTCAGCTGCCCGAATTGTTTCCTTTCAAATCTATACACGAGGACATAGCTTAATATTTGTCATTTGTCATCGTGTCACAAAACGAATAGTTCAAAGAGAATTTGTATGTAAATAATGCTGAAAATAAAGACAGGGTGTAATTTTATCTACATTAACATAAATAACATATGACCCATGCCACCTCCCTTGCTAATTCCAGTCTCACTAGTCACTACCACTCTTGAAAACAAAGTTAAATTTTCCAAACAATGTTGAGGATGAGCTGAGGCAACGGCTAGTCCTGTGCAGTGCCCAGTGCTTGTAAGTTTCGCATCCGTTCCTGGGTAATATTCCAACTACATCATCAAGGCATGTCTTCAGGGAAGGCATGCTTTGGTGATGTAGCTGGAATATTTTATCAGTCGGGATTTGAGCCTCCACCGTCAGTACAGTCAGGTGTACAGACCCGCTCCCCCTCCCCTTATCGATCATCTTGAAGACACCCAGAATTCGATTCGAGATTCGATTCGATTTCGAATAACAGGCCCGATTCGATTCAAATCGAAAATGTGTGATTCGCATGGCCCTAATGTCAATTAAATACCCTAGCTATATAATGACCTCAAAATAGGAATGAAGCCAATTTCAGATATAGAGGATATGGAATGAGTGTTGTTCTCATATAATATTTATGAAACGAGTCTAAGAATTTTCTGTCTGGTGAGCCCGAAAGGAAAATTCGGACGAGTTTCATAAATATTATGTGAGAAAAACGCTAATTTCATATTTTATTTATCATATGACACACACACGCACAAATTAGCCACTTAGTATGACTTTTTAGCCCATCACCTAACTTGAGTTGAAGATGGCACTTGGAAAAAACATCCTCGTATAACTAAAAATTTTCATTTTTTGCTTTCAAAACATAGGTTATGACCCCTCATTGGAACGAGCTCGTCAAGCTCGTTCCAATGAGGGGTCATAACCTATGTTTTGGAAGCAAAAAGTGAAAATATAAAAAAAGTGAAAATATAAAAAAAAATTAATGGCGTTTTTCTTGTAGGTAAAAGATTAATACAATATAACCCACCATAAATGGGACAGATAACGTAAATTCTCCCTACTGAAATTATGCAAATGTGACCCAGTTGTATTTTGTTTAGCCAATCAAATTGTCCAGTTTTGAAATTGACCAATGAAAGCTTCCAACTCTTATTATGCAAATTATGAAAATGTGGCCCAGTTGTATTTTGTTCGGCCAATCAAATTGTCTAGTTTTGAAATTGACCAATGAAATTGACGGAAGGCTTTATTTATCACTGATTAATATGAAAACAAAATATGAAATGTTTTAAAGTCAACAAAACGGACGAGTCATATGATAAAATCATTTATACCAATGTTGCCCGCTTTATAGATGACGTCCATACCAAGTGTTGATTAATAGGTGTTATATTGCCAGTAAAGCAGAACTTGTTTATCATAGTACTGTTATACTTATTGAGATTCCTACGGGGGTACCTCACAATGGATTATGCTATAAATGGGTAACACTCTCCCTGCTAAGTGAGAGCGCGGTAGCTCAGTAGTTATGGTATTGGCCTTCAAACCAAAAGATCCACGCTTTGATCCCCGTTGTGCTCTTCGGCAAGGCACCTAACCCCTTACCTAACACGAAAAGCAGACGACACTTGTAAAAAAAATTCTTGAATAACTAATTTTTTTCTTTTTTTGTCTCAAAAATATAGGTTATGACCCCTCTTTGGAACGAGCTCGACGTGCTCGTTCCAAAGAGGGGTCATAACTTATGGTTTTGAGACGAAAAATGAAAAAAAATATGAAAATTAATTGGCGATTTTTGTGAATAGCGCTGGCCGGTTTTGGCCGTTACGTTAGGTAAAGGCTTAACCCCGGTTGCCCACATGGGAGCATGGAGGTCGTGTGTACTAAGACGAACTGCAAGTCGATGGTGTACTTGTCTTCAACCAACGTTAACCCTGCTTGTGTGGTGTTAGTACGTTGGGTAGTCAGACAGTTGTTCGCCATTGTAGCGTGGTTCCCTTCGGGTACTCCGGCTTCCTCCACCCGTAAAACTGTCCGACACGAGATGACCCTGGCTGTCGTCGAGAGTGTGGTAAAACCCAAATAAATAAACAAATAACAAATCTCCCTGCAAGGTATTTGCATGTTGTAATAATACATTTTGCCTGTAATGTTGTGTTAGAAAAAATGCTGAATGACTCGCAGGAAATTCATCCAGAGACCACTCGAACCTCTAGGGAAAAAATAGTCTCGAGAATGGATAAACCCGAACACCACAGCTCGCGCCCGGGGTGTTTTGGAGTCTCGTTGAGGAACTGTATCACCCAATATTCTACCCTACGTAAAACTCTAGGTACACTTGCACATCTATTCCAGCAATGAGAAGCTTTACCTAAAATTTAAGAGTGTAGAGTGTGATGCATGTACCATAGCGTTTGGATGGACATGGAATGGAGGTCTGTCGCAGGATTACAAGGTTGGGTGATGGAGGAAAATTCATGTTCTTATCAGTGCTCAGTCGACAGCCCGTGACTGTCGTCTGAACCTCAGTTCGAACGTAAACTTTGCCACCTTATCAATGCCCTATACGCTTGGGACTGTTAGGATTCCTGAAGGTGCCTGTGGCTTACAACGCCAAAAGGTGATCAACGATAATTCACCGAAAAGATTATTTATTTACATGTACGAAGAAATATAATATCAAACAAATTACTCACAAAATTATCCATAAGAATACACTAATTACGCGGATAAAAGTGTATTCTTTAGGGCCCTCGACGTCTCCCACAGCTAGCTTTGTCCGCTGGATCAACCTCGCATCGTCTTCATCCTCTCACGGTTTGTGACAAATACAAAGTGTCTATTCACTTCTCGTTGCTTCCTCCTCGCAGGGTTAACTTTGTCGTCAGTCGGTCTTCACTCATATAATGTTCTGCTTGTGTGACTCTACTAGCGTTCTCACAGTTCAACCACAATTCCATCGGCGTCTACCACAGTTCACGATCACTTTGCGCTTTGTCTGGCTCTCGCGGGGTTAAGTTATTCTTCGCCTTCAGATATTATATATACTTAACAAAGCTCACATAAAAATATTCTACAAAGTGTTCTCAACATCACCAATTCTCGCACCGCCTAAAACTATTTTAACTCGCGAGCTATTCAAGCGCTTACGCAAGCTCCTGATACGGTTTCTAGACCTCAACGTTACAGCTTTTACTTCTGTGGCTACTATGCCACTACGGTTTGCAACCGTTAACAAACTACAATCGGTTCCTTACAACCCTCACAGGGTTACGACAATACGCGGACTTTCAATCTCGGTGCCTATGACTGTCGACGACCAAGGCAAAACTCGGACCTTCTCTGAGTGCCCTCAGGCCAACTGCCTCGCAACGACCCACAGCCTTACACACCTTCCGACTGGAATTGGCTGGAAATGAAAATTTCGAGAAATCCCCCGATTTTTATTTAGATAGCCAGAACATTTATTTTCAGTTAATCGCTTCTCTTGAACTTGACCGCTTAGATCTATCTTAATTTAATGCTCGCTTTAAAATTCCTTTGAAAGACTCGCATTTTGGTGTATTTTGACATTTTGGAGACAGGATAGATGCGTAATATGGGTGTGTGTCCAGAACATGTGTGATGCTCTGGTTTCTACCATTAAATATTAACTGACTGTAATTACGTGGCTAATGGTTACATAGAAGAGAATATTGTCTCTCTTACTATAGATCTGTTATCAGAAGCCCAAATGGTGTTCAAGAAGTGCGCCATAATGGACATTAAACTGTCATACTTAATTACTAAAGTTTGAGTTATTGATTGCCTGTTTAGGTGACAAATGATTTTCGGGGTCCGTTACATACCTATCTCCACATCCATCCCAGGCAGAAACATTATCGAAAATATTTACACTTTCATACAATAAAATCGCAACTTTTAGCTATTACCTTGACAAGGTCTGTCTCCGATCTCGACGTCATGACTTCTCCCACAGTTCGCATGATTCATCACATGGCATGACGCCACGCATATGTGCGTCTTCCATCTTGAGTGTTGTTTTGATAATAACATAGACGACTATTTTAGACGACGTCACACACAAGCGCGTCATTGCCTCCAAAGTGACAATCGCACGGCCAACAAAATCCAACATGGCCACCGGAATAAAATGACCCTATATATGCTAACAACATCCAAAAAGACGTCAGGCGTTGCCGTCAACATCCAAATAGACATTAGGCATTGCCGTCAACATCCACATAGACGTTAGGCGCTGCCCTCAACATCCAAATAGACGTTAGGCGTTGTTGTCAGCATCCAAATAGACGTTAGGCGTTGCCGTCAATATCCTACATGATCGTGCAAGTGTACGACGTAAAAAAACCGATGCTCACAGCATTCAATCTTGACTCCGATTTTGCGCACAACATCCATACTGACCATGTTATGTCATTCAACATGGTCGCCCGTGTTGCTAACAACATCTAATATGACCGACGCATATGCTTATGATGTCATGTCACGTGATCGCGCTTGTGAATTGAGTGGGAGCCATGCAACCGAGATGGAGGTCAGATCTTATCCGCCACTTACTACTTTTATGTACCATTTTAAAAAATCTGTCACATCAACTCAGAATAAAGTGAAAAGCAAATGATAAGGTAATGAAAGACGTTACAATTGTTTCCTTCTCTTTTCATCTCACGACTGTGGTTACTTTAAACATATTTTTATTTGCCATAACTATTGAGCAAAAAGGGATAGGAGGACAAGTGCTTTCCACTTAGTAAAAACCTCCGCTCCCATAACATGAATACAGAAAATGTTACAATGGCGAAACAAACAAGTTTTTGAAATTCATAAATGTAAAATAAACTATTTGAATGGGTTTATATATATATATGTGTGTGTGTGTATAAATAAATATGAATATGTAGCAGTAAACAAAGACAGAAAAAAGGAAGAAAGAAAGAAAGAAAAGCTGTTGATGTTTTTGTATTCTGTATCTCTCACGATTTGAATCAATTAATATTCAAAGCCAAAGGCCGCGTGGGCGCTGTTCCGATTAGGATGTGTTAAAATAATAATAATAATAATAATAGTAATAATAATAATAATAATAATAATAATAATAATCTCTTCACCTTCTGTACTGCAGCTTAGGGGCGTGTTAGATTCATGCTGGTTCACACAAGAGGTAGGGGAAACGCCGTGTCAGCGACTCAGGCCACAAACAGCGCAACCGTGATTATCATAGTGACTGCACAATCTGTGTACCGAGGCGCTGACTCAACGTCGCCCCTATGACGCGTCCATTCCGTGACCCCTCCATGCGTATTCTATATTGAAGTGGATACCTTGAGTCAGCATTGTTTTACAAATATTACTAGATGGGAAACTCGTTGTCGAACCTCCGACTGCATGTGGTTGTGGCAGTGGCTAAAATAAATGGCGGGCTTTTATAATCTGCCATTTATTTCAAGTTTTGCTTCAAAACCTATGTTTATTACCCCTCATTGAACCAAGCTCGTCGAGTTTGTTCCAATGACATATACACTGTTAATGTAGAAGTGAAAGTTAACCCCTACCCTTTAAACTCCTAAGACCGATTTTTCGCTCTGAGGCATAATTTCGCCCATTTTGTCTTGTTATAAGAGGTTTATTTATTTATTTATTTATTTATTTATTTATTTATTTATTTATTTATTTATTTATTTATTGGTGTTTAAGGTCACATATTTCTGCACAATGGCTAATCATGACCATGGCAGTTTTACGGGTGGGGTGAAGCCGGAGTACCCGGAGAGAGCCACCGAGCAACGACGTGCAACTGTCAGCTCCCCAACATACTAACTCCACACAAGCAGGGTTAGCATTGGTTGAAGACAGGTGCACCATCGACGTGCAGTACGCCTTAGTACACAACGCCACCGTGCCCCCAGGTGGGGGTGAAGTGTCTTGCCCAAGGACACAACGCGGTTGCCGCAATACACGGGGCATTGATGATAAAATAATAACTGCAGTCTGCAGCCAGACGGCTGCAGACTGCAGTTATTGTTTTATCCTCCATGTATATTGATATTGGAATGACCTATCTCACTGTGAGTGTACACAAAGGCGATACCATTCCAGAGAACGAGGATTCACAGGGTTAAGGCCCAAGAGAGTTTTACATATTTTTGATATACTTTGACAGTGTTCATCCTGTGACTTTGATGTTGTTGTTTTGTTGGGGATTTTTTTGTGGTTTTTTGCAAGTCTTGCGTGCCTCTATAGGCAGCCAGACTTCCCTAAAACAACTACCAAGGTGCTAAGAATGTAACTTGTGAGTTAACCCAAAGACTGCATGTAGGGGCATCTGTTCTGTTGCCAAAAATGTGATCAAAATCGGCATTAGGCCCTTGAGGGTTAATGTAGTCTTCGGTAAGGCAGAATTTAAACGTCGAATTTTCGATCAATCAGTATTCACGCTGGACCGAAGCTAAAAACTTAAAAGTTCTGACGAAATCATCAGCAGGCGAAATAGGCGATCACCTAAGTAATATCTTATCAAGTTAGATAAATTCTTCAAGCCGTCCCGAGTCACTCGCGAGAAAACACAAATCCTTCCTACCACTCTCTGACAATTAACGTTAAAAGTTTGTCTAACACAACTTCTAACACCCTATTAACAAACACACTGGCTTAGAGTCTTAGTATGTTTTGTAAAAGTCAGTTATTGTTTCGGCATTTTTTGCCCGTTGGCGATTTTCTTGTACTAGAAGTAATAAAATATTTGTTTCGTCATCAATCGCGCTCTTCAGTGGGTTTCGTTCACAAATAAAAAGAACTTGTTGGTGCCAAAACTTTAGTCAACAAAGACTTTTTGGTGCCTACTCAGGACTGTTAGTGTAATTGCTAAATTTGTACCCGACAGCGTGAAGAGGAATGAATGATTATCCGAGTTGCGACAAATTAGACTTCTGAGCGTGTGTTTTTTATTGGATAACTCATCCCTTAAGTTCCAACGTGTTCTATGTGCCAGTAGGCACATAGAACACATTGGAACTCAAGGGAGGAACTGCTGGGAATAACACTCGGATACACGTCGTATTTATCCGAGTTCACAAACGATACACATCGGTTGTGAGACGAATAGACGGGAATTGTTGCACGTAAATTTTCGTTGGACGGGTTAACTGCTACGTCATCAAATAGGCTTTTGACGACATTAATTCTAGAAATTTATAAGTTTCTGTATCGACTTGGCATTAAACACCCACAACTGTGGATTTGAAAGAACCAAAAATAAATTATCAGTAACAAGAAAGAGTTTGCAATCGGTACTAAAATATCATATCATCAGCCTAGACACTCGTAACATACAGACATGAAAAGCTTATCGATGGTTTATGTAATTCGCAATTACAATGTATCACGGAAAGTGCACATAAAATTCAGATCACTGTGTGGTGAATTAGGAAACGAGTACGCACGTACGTGATGTATCAGGACACTAAACCTCGAAGACAGCACATTAACAAAAATCGATGGAGCGGACAAGGGTGGCATCTAGGATTCACAGACAGCTGGACTAATTTCCACAGGCAAGAGTACTCTCTGTGACTCTTCAATAATCGAAGTGGGTACACCTCCGCGGCATGCCATGACTGTCCAAACGAAGATCACCGCTCAGCCAGTGACAGCGGGACTAAAATTAAAGTGTAGGTGTGTTGAGGGGGCCCATATAAGTGGTCTCGAAAGCACTAGGGTTAGATCAGTAGCTCTGAGTTCAATTCTAATTTTCTGGGATATATGAATTTCAGTAACCGGACTATCGGGAATTAATAAGAAGATGTTAAATTCAATAACCACGACGTTTTCTTCAGGCAGTTGGTGGTTAACAGACCAGTTTGTAAATTAGTTATTTATTTTAAACGACACTTTCGACATCCAGGGTCATTGGTTGAAGACTGTAAATGCGTTGGCCGCATAAAAGGAAATACCTGTAAAACGAACCCCACCCCTTCCAGCCCGAAAATGGAGCTAAACCGAGAAAAGCGTGATCGCCCAGTACTTTAAAACTTTTATAATTGTATCTTCTCGTTACGACTTTAAAGGTGCTAATGGTTCATTTTAGTGAGCTATATTCAAAAGTAGAAAATACAACTGTAAGGCCTAAAAAGCAAAAAATCTGTTTCTCATGCCATCCAGCGTGGCCATTTTGGCTTCTGCATGCTCTCTTTTTATAGCCAATGCAACGTAAAAAAATAAAATTAAATGGTTTATGTCTGATTTTTACCCACGTTAATAAAATTGATAAATTTGTCCCTTGAGTGCAAGAAGGCTTTGCAATGCCTTAGCATTGCAAAGCCTTCTTGCGCTCAAGGAATGAAAGACACCAGTCCCCATGCTATTTTGTAACTTATGAGGCCTAAAACAAACTATATAAGAACATGAACTTTTGATGGCAAAAAAATAATTACACAAATAAAATAAAAAACCGCCCGCTTGCAATTTTACAAAAAAAATGGCCTGAGAAACAGAAGATCTGCTTTGTGCGGCCTAAAAGTTTTATAGTATTGGTCCCAGATTACACCGTAAGCATGAGTATCACCGAGTATCACCGAGTGCCATATTCGGGCTCGTTGAGCTCGAAATTTCGAATGATGTTGCAATATTCTAGAATTACTCTACAAACTTACCAAGAATCTGGATGGAAATTTCAGATTTGGGGGTATCAAGGGGCAATATATTCATTTATTTAGGTTTAAAGACACTTTCAACAGCCAGAATCATATTGTCTTGAACACTTTTCGGGTAGAGGAAGCTGGAGTACCGAGAGAGAATCACCGAATAGTGGCGAGTAACTGGCGGACTCTATAACTTATTAACTCCGGGAAGTAGGGTTAACAACGATTATCGACATGTGCTCTGTTGACGCGTATTACCCTTTTGCACACTGCACCACCGTGCCCACACTTGAACAATTGGGATTAAGTGTCTTACCAAAAACACAACGTAGATGGCGGGGGTGTGTGGGGGGGGGGGGGGGTCTTAGTTACACGCTTTCAGTTTGAAATCCAATGCTCTAATAAATACGCCATTGTTTACTTAGGGAAACATGTCCATTGAACTGTTTCATAAGAACTGATTTTACAACATATACACACCTCGTGTCGGACAGTTTTACGGGTGGAGGAAGCCGGAGCATCCGGAGAGAACCATAAGAGCAACGGCGAGCAACAACCAAAGTACTAACTCCACACAAGGAGGGTTAGCATTGGTGGAAGACAAGTGCACCATCGACGTGCAGTACGCCTTTGTACACAGTGCCGCCGTACCATCACGCAGGCAATCGGGATGAAGTGCCTTGCCAAGACACAACGCGGTTACCCATGGAGGGGATCGAACCGTGGAGCTTTCGGTTTGAAGTTCAATGCCGTAACTACTGGGCCACGGCGCTCCCACACTCCATCATTAAGTTAGATCCAAAATAAAATCCAAGATAGTCCTTAGCATCTCAAGAAGTTTAACTCTTTGACTGCCACATACTTGAAACTCTATCATCTGATTAACTGTTGGAAGGGGCTCCCTGAGCCCCTTCCAACAATAAATCAGACGGTAAGTTTGATGTGCGCATGTCAGAACGTACAGATAATCATCATAAAATAGGTGACAATAGTCGCTTTCGGCAGCGTAAGTGTTAAAAAGAATTGGTAGTTTTTAACCAAATATGTAAATAGATACTGCAAAAAGATACGTCCATCTATCTGTTAGTCAGCAGTGTGTGATGCAAGGGAATACAAGAATTGAAAAAATTGAGAGGCTTTGGGCTTCTTCTCCGTCGGCCATGCATCACGGACATGGATCTGGAGGCTCTATAGACGGTGCCCTATCCGCCCATGTGAGTTGAAAGCATCTGCCCCTACGAAAAGGAATAGCGGATCCCTTTCTGGCATCTGTGGCATTGGTGCACTGCTATAAGTTTATTGTATCGTTTCACGAATGGCAGTTTGTTGTTTAATGTTAAAACACTCCAAAATCAGCTGGGTTAAAAAATTAACTCAACTCAATTGGGGTGAATGATTGGGAAAATCAACTGAGGTGAATGAATATAAACAAATTTGGGTTCATATTCACTCAGCCCAATTGATTTGGGTTGATTTTTAACCCAGCTGATCGCAGAGTGTGAGTATCTACGACAAAATTGCGACCAACAGCATGTTTTCAACCAACTTTAACCAGTCGTACATAATTGGGTAGGCCTATTTTATACAACTCTCGATACAGGCGCTGAGTTGCGGTTTGAATTGTTCGTTTGTTATTTGAGTTTGGAGAAACTTCTTACTGCTAAGGGATATATCGTGTGGGACATTGTACGGGTACACTGCAAAAAATATAGGTTCTCTTTAGAATCAAAACTGGTTCTAATCTTGTCCCTGAGATGGAACCAGTTCTGTTTAAACAGTATTTATTTCAAATCAAATAAATTTACCAAGATTAGCATTCAATTTTAACAGAATATTACATGAACTGAAGTAGATTCAGCAGTAAACTTGGAGCTTATTCAACTCAGTCGCCAAACATTTTGAAACAAAGGAGAGATATGAACAGTTGGCATATCGAACCAGTTTTGGTTCTGTACAGAACCAAAACTGGTTCGATATGCCAAGTGTTCATAATACAGAACCAAAACTGGTTCGATATGCCAACTGTTCATATCTCCTTTGCTTAATAATGATTTGAGACAACCTCGTATAAGCTCTAAACTAACGACTGAAACACCCTCAATTTATGTTTAATTCTGTTAATATTTAATGTTAATCTTTATAAATTTATTTGATTTGAAACAACTACTGTTTAAACATAACTGGTTCCATCTCAGGGACAAGATTAGAACCAGTTTTGGTTCTAATGAGAACCTATATTTTTTGCATTGTGGAGGTAGACGGATAACTCGACGAGAACCGCCAAGTAGCGAGCAACTAACTATAGGAATCTCCAACAGACAAACTCGGCGCAAGCAGAGTAAGCAATGATCGAAGGCAAGTGCACCACCGACGTATTTATTTATTGGGGTTTAACGACACTTTCGACAGCCAGGGTCATCTCGTGTCGGACAGTTTTATGCGTGGAGAAGCCGGAGTACCCAGATAAAACCACCGAGCAATGGCGAGCAACTGTCAAGCTTCCCAGCATACCAACTTCACACAAGCAGGGATAGGTTTGGTTGAAGACAAGTGCATCATCGATGTGCAGTACGCCCTAGTACACAACGCAACGTGGGCAATGGGGGTGAAGTGTCTTGCCCAAGGACACAACGCGGTTGTCGCAGGTTGGATTCGAACCTAGGACCTCTCGGCTTTCGGCCTGCCCCCCCCCCCCCACCAACTGAGAAACCGCGCCTACATTCGTGTTAGGTAAAGACTTTTAATACGTTCAGCCTGGAACTCACGAGGAAACGATCCGAGTAATAAATGTGTATATACAGCAGATCAGGTTTTGGTCATTTTAGGGTTGGGTGCTTTTGATTTTTCAAATTCAGTTTCTGTTCGGTTTCAGAAAGAAAAGTCGGTTTCGCTTCACTTTTTCTTTGTGTTATAGAAATACAATAAACAAAACTTCAGGCTCACACTAAAAACTAAAGTGTTAAAACTGACACTTTCAAGGTGTTAAACCCATTCTAACTCTTAGGGTTTGATTTTAACACTCAAAGTGCAATGCTTTAAGCACTGAGACATTACAATCATCAGACATCTGAAAATTGAATGGATGGCACTTCCCATGTGTCTAGCATTGGTGGTTCTTCCAGAATCGTCCATAATTTCATTTGCGCTTGGTGGGTACATAATTGAAAGGAGACAAAGCAGATGACGCGGATCAGGCTCGAGAGTTTGAGCCTGATCCGCGTCATCTGCGTTGTTTCCTTTTAAGTGTCGCGACATTACACTTGTCAAGTGGTATTATTGTAACACCTGTCAAGTTCTGGATATCTAAACTTGAACAAAGTGCTAGTTCAGCACCTTAGTAAGTGTTAAATACAGCACTTCAAGTGTAGTTTTTAACACTTTAGTTGTTAGCGTGTTCCGTAACTTGGAAAAAACGCAATTGTTTATACAACACCACGCAACATAAAAAACCCTATCTGTAAGTATCTCCATTGGGTTCAGACAAACTCCCCTTTGCTCATTCTTAGGAGTTCTACGGGATCAGTTGCTAAGACTATTGAGTCTGATAAATAATAAATTATAGTAATAAATTAATAAAATTAATCTCTTCCATATTGTGTTCGCGATGTCATATTTTCTCCCTGATTGACTTGTCGGATGGACGAGTCAACACGGGAGAAAATACAACAATGAGAACACGACGTTGTCGCCCCCTTTTCCCCGATAGATTAATTTACAAGCGTCCACATGGGCCACTAGAACAGTTCCCTCCCTGTAAAGCCCCCGTCACATCTTTGCGATTTTTTGACACGGTCTATTACGGCATGACAATCTTGTCCAATCGTGGGCAGGGGCGACGGAACCGGAGGGGGCTGGGAGGGGGGAGGTTCAGCCCCTCCACTTTTTTTGCCGGGCCATGTTTTTTTTGTATGCATATATTTTAACACAACCAATGACTGGTGAAACAAGAGGCGGGTCCAGAGCCTCCCCCATATTTTCGCCAGCTATGTTTCTCTCGTACTGGTTCAGTTTCGATGGATTTCGGATCATTTTTTGAATTTGTGGCAGCTAACGCTAAAATGTATACAGTCTGTTAAAAAATCGGTCAACTGAAGTAGATCGTAATCTTACAGACATGCAAGTACCAAATCACCCCCCAGACAAGATATTCCACAGACAGTATAATTGCTGTAAACGTCTGGTAAAGCATACAGGTGAGATCTTTTTATCAGCTTTGGTCGCTACGACCAAAGCTGAAAAATAGACATCACCAGTATGCTTTACCGACATTTTCTAACGGCTCTCAAAGTGTTAAATCTTTCAAATACATCTCAAAAATCTCAAAATATGCACTCAGATGCATGGAAATTGGGATTTTGAGACCCTGGAATTTAACATTTTCATACCGACGACCATCAACCTAATTTGCGATCTCCAGCCACCATTCAACTTTCTAGACAATGTTGGAATAACAGAAGTTTTTGAAGTCGGAAATAGTGAGTACACCCTTGAAGGCTATCATCCGCTAGAAACCCGCCTGCGTCCCGACCGAGACGACGGCCGAGGAGGAGTTGCTATGTTCGTAAAAGAATGTATAGACTATAAAATCCGTAATGATCTCTTAGTTTTTATCCCTCATGTTTCTGAATCCTTGTTTATAGAAATTACTTCCAAACATAAATGTATAATCGGTATAATTTATAGACCTAACACAGCCCCGAAAGCCGACCTTGACTTGTTTCTGGAAACGCTTTTTCAGTTGATCAGTAAGATAAATAATGAAAATAAAAAGGCCTTCTTGATGGGAGATTTTAATATTGATCTTCTTAGTTTTGGTAGCCATAACAAAACTAATCAATTTATTGATTTAATGTTTAGTGCAGGTTTCATGCCCGTCATCACAAAACCAACAAGAGTTACAGATTATTCTGCGACACTAATTGACCATATATTTTGCAACAGAAATGAAAATAACAAAGCAGGAATAATCATCACTGACGTGAGCGATCACTTTGCGACATTTTATGTCGACGAGATTGTACATCGCAGTTACACATGTAAAGAAAAATTTGAAAGATCATTTAAAGAGGAGAACTCAATGAGATTCAAAAACATTCTGTCTATTTGCGACTTCTCAAATATATATAATACAACTTGTCCTAATGAAGCGTATGAAAATCTGATTGACAAACTCCACCAAGCCTTCAATGTCACCTTCCCCTTGAAAAAGGTATTTGTTTCCCCCCAAACGGATAAAACGCGAGCCATGGATGACTGCCGGTCTTCTACAATCCACACTAAATAAGGAAAAGCTTCTTAGAAAAAAACTTAAAAATCCCTCAAACTACAATGTTGAACAATATAAAAACCACTGTTGTATTTTCAATCGCCTGAAACGTAGTTTGAAAACAGAATACTATAACTCTGTACTCCTGGAGACTAAACATAACGTCAAGAAGACTTGGGAAATTCTTCGTAAAGCCATAAACAGATCAAATCGCACCCCAAACCTACCTAGCACCTTCAAGGACAAGAATATGGAAATAACTGACACTAAAGAAATAGCAGAAAAATTCAACCTGTTCTTTGCTCACATCGGAAAAATGTAAGCAAACAAATTCATAGTCTTAATTCCGATTTCTCAGATTACATCAAATTTAATAACGCCGAGTCATTTTTTATCTCATCTACAAATATACAGGAAGTTGTTCTATGTGTAAGTGGTTTACGGCCAAAAATGAGTAAGGACTGTGACAACATCTCTACTAGTCTTTTAAAAAAAGATAATACCAGAAATAGCAGAACCATTAACCCATATAATTAATCTCTCATTCTCAACTGGAAAAGTCCCCGATAAAATGAAAGTTGCAAAAATCCTACCAATTTTTAAGTCTGGCGATCATAATCTCTTTAACAACTACAGACCAATCAGTATCCTTCCTGCTCTCTCCAAAGTTCTGGAAAAGATTATGCACCGAAGACTGACCAATTTCCTAAACGAAAACAAGCTAATATACCGATATCAATTTGGATTCCGCAAGGGGCATACAACATTTCATCCAATACTGCATCTTATAAATAACTTTACAGAAAGGAACGACAGACCAACCAAAGAGTGCACATTGTCAGTTTTCCTTGATTTCTCCAAGTCCTTCGACACAATAAATCACTCAATTCTGTTACAGAAACTGCAGTCATATGGGATAAGGGGTGTAGCCAATTCGTGGTTTAAAGACTACCTGTCTGGTCGCTCACAATTCGTCTCATATAGGAGTAAGTCCTCGGATTACCAGCCTGTAGTCATGGGTGTCCCTCAAGGTTCTGTTCTCGGGCCTATCCTATTTCTCTTGTACATCAATGATATTAGTGAATCGACGCTTCTGAAGATCTGTCATTCTCTGATGATACAACTGCGTTCACCTCTGGTAACAACCTGGACACCTTAATTGACACTACGAATAATGAAGTGTCAAAAATAAGTGATTGGTGTGCCGCTAACAAACTCCTCCTGAACGCCAATAAAACTAACTGCATCTTGTTCCACCCACAAGGCTCAACTAATGTTGCGGGTAGGCATGTTACTGTAAATGACACAAGCATACCTTTGGTTAGTAACAATAATGATGATAAATTCATAAAATTTCTTGGCATCAATATGGATGAACATTTGAGTTTCAAACACCACGTCTCAGACGTTTGTTCCAAAATATCCAGGGCCACGTATGCAATAAATAGAGCGAAAAAATACTTCCCCTCAATGCCATGAAAACCCTGTATTATACCCTGATACATAGCCATTTATTGTACGGGATTCAGGTGTGGGGTCATATGCCGGCTACTAAGAGAATCTTCAAACTCCAAAAAAGGCAGTTCGTATTATAGGAAATAAAAGGTATAATGCGCACACCGACCCACTATTTAAAGAACTTCAAATTCTAAAATTTGAAGACCTGTACACACTGCAAGTTCTCCTCTTTATGCATGACTGGTACAACAGCAGATTACCGGAATGTTTCAATGAGACCTTCAAAATATATACAAATCTATCGGGTATGGATACAAGACAATCAGGGAAACTCCAAACTTCTAAACCAAGAACACAATTTTCTGCTAAACTCCCGCCACACACATTTCGAAACTTATGGAATTAAATCACGCCCCAAAAGCAAACTCTCTCTAGGCCCCAATTTAAGAGAACTCTTGTTGAAGAGTTCTTTGATTCGTACCAATCAACAGTAAATTGTAATAACCCATGGTGTCCTGATTGTTAATCGTACCCCCCCCCCCCCCCCCCCGGAAAAAAAGAAACAAAAGAAAAAAAAAACTGCCACCAACGTATTTCTGTAACAGCAAACGCCTATAAGAGATCCCTTCGTTCTTTACCTACGTGAGAATAAGAAACATAATAGCCCTCGCCGAATGGTTGATTAGTGTAGTGCTTATTGTTTTAATTATTGTTTTAATTATTTACTAATTAACAAGTCATGTCCCTTGTCTACCTCGTTGTATAGAGGCGGGGACGCTACAGAGGTATCAGTGGTTAATTCTCTTTGATAACTCGCGAATATGGGCCGCAGGAACTGGCGATGGGTTTTGTTTTTGTTTTTTTTTTTCGGCCCGCGGGGGTTGGTCTTATCCAACGGTTCACGGACTGGCGGCCCATCGACGCCATTTGTATTCTATGTTCGGGGGGTTGATATGCCCTCTCGTACAATGGTAGCGTTTCTCTCACAAACCGTTTACTATCCACCATAATATTATTCCAAAAGAGGTTCTATCACTAAACCAAATGTGCCAATGATAGAAACTATAGCCCTTTCCGAATTGTTGCTTAGTGTATTACTTGTTGTATTAATTATCGTACTAAACAAAAAAGTCGTATCCCTTGTCTACATCCTTGTAGAGTGGTGAGGGAGGACGCTACAGAGGTATCAGTGGTGAATTATCCACCCGACAAGTTTCTAATAACTGGCGAATATAGGACACAGGAACTGGCGATGTGTTTTCGGTCGTGTGGGTTGGTCTTATCCAACGGTTCGTGGACCGACGGCTTATCGGCGCTTTTTGTATTCTATATTCGAGGGGCTGATACGCCCACACGTACATTGGTAGCGTTTCTCTCACAAACTGTTTACTGTACCCCATAGTATCTTTCCAAGAAGAGGTTCCATCACTAAACCTAATGAGCCATCAAAAACAAATCTTGCTGTCATGAATATACTTTTCGTCAAAAGGGAATGGCAGGAAGACAGCCTCTCAGGCTATGCCACTTCCTTGCAGCGCATTCAACTATAACCTGTTTTATTGTTATCTTGTATATTCTTATGCTGCAAAATAAATCAATCAATCAATCAATCAATCAATCAATCAATCGCCCGATCCAGCCCCCCCGCCCCCCCCCCACCCCCCACAGACACACACTTTGAAAATCGTTCCGCCGGCCCTGGTGGGTGTCCGTACTGAGATCCGTACTGCTTCGAAAACACCCTTGAGTATTCTTGTTTGATCGGCATACGCGTATGAAAGTTTTAAACTTTTTAAAACTTTCGTACTCCATCGTGCGATTGTTCAATTCCGTACTGCGCCGTACCGCTGTCGTAGTAGACCGTGCTAAACCGTACGGGGTATTCTTGGGTATTCTGGAGTGTTCCTGAGTGTTCGTGCGCAGGTGGCCAGTATGGTTGCGTCAAGATTCACTAAGAACTAGTAAGATCTATGAAGATCCACTATGACGGCACTACGAGTTTCGTACGACTCCGTCAAGACTCCGTGCGACTTTCTCGAGATTATAGTACGACGTACCAAGATTTATCATGATACCAGTAAGAACTAGTACGGCCACTCTCTAAGAAGTTTCAAGATCTGGACGATTTTGATACGATTTCAGTAAGAATCAGAAGGAACTTCCAAGAACTCGCGCGTTTTCAACACGATTCCCGACAAAAAGGATATAAACCCAGGCAATCAACGGCTCTGAAAGAATTATGTTCTGACTGTCGAGGAGTCAACATCTACAATATGCAAATCTTGTTAGGTCTTGCATATTTTATTAGTTCGTACTAGTTCTTACCGGTATGATGTGAGCACAGTACAAGGTCTATCGATTCAAAGTGAATCGGCTTGAAAATCTTAGTAGATTCTTACTATACAGTCGCGATGAACCGTACACGGTCGTATGAAGGTCGTGTAAGCCGATTCCGGGCGATTTTTTTTTAAAAAAACATGGCCAATCGTGGAAATAGAGAATATACCCATAGTAGCTTGGTGTACCAAATGTTCACCACGAGTGGTGAACATTTGGTACACCAAGCTACTTTGGGTACATTTTATTTATACCATGACCGTCAGATTATTAAGAGTCGCTATTATTTTTTCTAAATTTTACTGAGCAGCAGACGTACATACGTGCGAATCTGTTTTTGATTACATGAGCATCGATGGGCGGTACTTCCGCTGTTAGTTTTATTGCCGAAACGAAATGGAAAATAAAACAGGGCCTTTTTTCATTTTAATAGCGTAATAACATACTATTTCGATTTATGGATGCTTTATTATCATGAGACAATGCATATTTGTTAAGTTTTGGTGTCTTATGGGGTAAACTCATTTAAAAACGTAATAAATAATTGTCACTTTCATTTCACTCTTCGCGAGGTGACGTGCGATAAATTTAGACAAGTTGGCGTTCAGGTCGACGTCACCAAAGGTCAACTTTGATGTAGTTCCACTGTAGGTGTAAATTTTAACTACTGAAATCCCATTGCTGGCGTGTTCATCACGATTGGTGTGTTAAGCTAAAATTTATGTCATAGGCTTTGCATATATAGTACAATATGTTATCATGGTATAAATCTGAATTCATGACTATTCTTGGTCATTCGTACAAAAATTGCAAAGATGTGACAGGGGCTTAAGATAGTTTGATCAAGTTATGCACAGTACATTGAAACAGGTTGGTCCGCTTTTTTTCTGGAACTTGCGGTTCGGTTTTCCAATTTGCTGCAAGAACCGGAATCGAACCGGAAACAAGACAATCTTCCAGCCCTAGTCTTTTAGCATCATTTTGTTTAACCCTTTACTCATCGTAACGTCCAAAACCGGCCAGCGCTATTAACAAAAATCAACATTCAATTTTCATTAATTTTTTCACTTTTTGTCTCAAAAACATAGGTTATTACCCCTCTTTGGAACGAGCTCGTCGAGCTCGTTCCAATGAGGGTCATAACTTATGTTTTTGAGACAAAAAATGAATAAAAATTAGTAATTCAAGAATTTTGTTTGCAAGTGTCGTCTGCTTTTCATTTTATATTTATTTATTGGTGTTCAAAGTCACATACTTATGAACAGTGGCTAATCGTGACCGTGATAGTTTTACGTGTGGAGGAAGCCGGAGTACCCAGAGAGAACCACCCAGCATCGACGAGCAACTGCGAGCTCCTCAACATTCTAACTCTGGTCGAGCTCCGCTGAAGCAGGGTTACAACGGTTGAAGACATGTGCACCATCGACGTGCAGTACGCCTTAGTACACGGCGTCATCATCACCCCATGTAGTCAACCGGGATAAAGAACCTTGCCGAAGGACACAACACGGGTCGTCCCGGAGGGGGATCGAACTCGGGACCTCTAGCATAGAAGTCCAACAGTCTACCACTGAGCCATCTTGCTCCCCTGCTTTTCACGTTAGGTAAAGTGTTAAAGATTAATTTTGGGTTAAACCACGGTTTTTTTTTTGCTTTGCCGAGCCCCCGATTTAACGAAATTATTTGTTGATAATAAAGGTATCTACATATTGTGTGGAATGTCTCAAAGCTTTGTCTCTGTGAGGCGCCATATTTTATGCCGGTCATCAAAGAACGTTCTTTATGAGATCTCTCTCAATAAAAGTTTACACTTTCTTTGAATTCGAAAAAAAATGTGTTTATGGTCAGACATAAAGATAGATCTTAATTTTTATTACATTATTAAATGGTAATTCAGTTAATTAATCAACCAATTAATCAATCATTTTATCGTAATGCACGACAATTATACGTCGAATATAATGTGGGAGAAATAATAAACTGGATATGGTGGGGATTGGCATAACCAAATTGTTTTTCTGTCATTTCCTCAACTAAAAATTATGATTTACAAAGGCAGAGATAGTGTTAGACTTTTATGGGTTTGTATTCTGTTTACTGTACAATGGTGTACGAGGATTCTGGGTTTGAGGGAGCGCCACATTTCAATCGTCGGTCATGGTAACAAAAATAATTCTTCGGCCTTCCGCTGATTTGTCGCGGTCCTCTAAAGATGAGACCAACATTAACCCAATGTCCCGTCGCGGTATTCCTCCCACACTCTCCCTCCTAATCCCCCAGCATTCCGTCAAAAACTGTTTCATAATTCCCCCATCGGCGCTTTCTCAATCTCCACAACTATAAAATTGACCCTTTTCCTCATATCATTTCTCATTCAGTTATCATTCATGGGTTCATTCCCACTAGACCAATTCCCTGTAGACCAACTCCCACGAGGCCAATTCACAAAAGACCAATTCCCCTTAGACCAACTGGTGTGTCCTGCTTTAAAAATAATTCTATATCAATAATTTGATATATTTATAAATATTTATCAATGCATTTAATGTTATTGATATTCAAGCCTGAAAATAAGCAGTCTGTCATTTGCAGAATGAGGTCCCCAGAGGGGGAATTTGCTGATGCTATCCCATACAGTGGGCCAGTTTATCCTCTGGTTACCTCTTTCTGATTATGTTTGAGACCTTGATTTAGGTTGAGGTTCACATAGGGTAAATTTAGTGATGCTACCCTGCTGTGCAGGGTAGCATCACCAAATTTACCCTCTGGGGACCTCATTTTTCAGATGATAGTCTGCTTATTTTCTGGCTTGTCGATATTTTATAGATGTTGGGCAGATTTTTATAAATAATTGTTTTCCTAATTATCCTTAATCAACCTTTAATCAGAAACACTATGTAGTTGGTCTAAGGGGAATTGGTCTAGTGGGAAGACACCCTTTCATGTCTCCATCCCCTTTTTCCATTAGTTTCCTAAGGAGTCTTGTTCTACTTGGCAAATATTTTAGTCATTCTAAAATGCAATGTTCCAGGGTCTCCGTTGTACCGAAGTTACGCATTTTCCTCGCCTGTCCCGATTCGCCCCTCATCTCCAGTAACTTCGATCTCACTTTAAATAACAATGACCCCCCAAGCCACGCCAACAAACCCCCCCCCCCCCCCCCCCCCCAAAACCGATCTATACAGGTACTCCTCAAATTTTCATTATCCACTCAAAATACTAGATTTTCTTTTTATTGTACATTTTTTATAAGAATCTGATCAATCCTATCGATAATTCCACTCGTTTCAACCTTGAATTGATGCATGGAAGTAAACAGCTGATGCGCATTGATACGCTGAAGTGATTTGATCGATACTCGGAACAGGTTGTGCCCTGCGATCTGATTCAGCTGACGGGTTTCATGCATCAATTCAAGGTGAATACGTGTTGAATTATTGCTGGAAATGACCGGTATTCACTCATTTCTTTTCATTATACGTGAGTGGGTAATGGAATGACACCACTTTTTAAGTTCGAATTATGATGATTAAGCGTGGCAGACGGACTTAGTCTTTTTAACATGATATGCATACTCCTTTGGGTGAATAAAGATTTGGCAATGTATGAGCAACCGACGCAATGAATAATAAATAGGAAGTGACGATCTGTATAATTTAATCAGGCAACTCCACTGTGCTGTGGGATTAAATTATTACTAAACCTCCCTATGTATTTATTTATTGGTGTTTAAGGTCACATACTTATGCACAATGGCTAATCATGACCGTTACAGTTTTACAGGTGGGGGAAGCCGGAGTACCCGGAGAGAACCACCGAGCAACGACGAGCAGCTGCCAGCTCCCCAACATCGTAACTCCGCACTGCAGCACAGGCAGGGTAAGATTGGTTGAAGATATGCGTACCATCGACGTGCAGTAGGCCTTAGTACACGGTGTCATCGTGTCCCCATGTGGACAATCGGGGTTAAGTGCCTTGCCCAAGGACACAACGCGGGAGTCCGAATCGATCGCTCATCCGAGGACTAACCGGGCTCGACGTTGCTTATCTTCGGTGAACCTCCCTACCTTTCGGTGGGTAGAAAGTTAAAGTTGGCCCCCAACGGAAATATATGCTTTTCCATCCCTGGGTATCAGGGCATTGAGTCCAAACAATAAAACTCGCGTGTTCAATAATTAATCGTTCTCTTGGCATAAAAAAATTATTATAACATTAGTTGCCTCAAATAGCTTTTCACGGATATATAGTTCACAACACCTCCAATAAAGTATGACGTCAGAAGGCAAAGCCCATGTCGTAAAATTGTGTTTGAATTGATTCAGAAGTGGAAAAATGAATTTATCTTTTCTTATGTTTCGTTAACTATTTACCTAATATGGTGAAGTGCAAACAACATTTGAAAAAACATGCCCGTGAATCACCGGGGGGGGGGGGGGGGGGGGGGGGAGAGAGAGCACTAAAAATTTGCAAGACATGACGTCCTATTTTTTATTCGGTTCCTTTTTACACCCACCCACCCACTACGTGCAAATTTTCTACTACCGTTCTCAGACACCTACCCCCCACTCTCCCATTGAAATCCAAAATAAACTTATAAACTTAGTAGGCACAGCTGTCTTTAGGGGGTTTTCATAATGTTCTTAACCCTTTACCCAACGTAACGGCCAAAACCAGCCAGCGCTATTCTCAAAAATCGCCAATTAATTTTTATTAGTTATTCAATCATTTTTTGGCAAGTGTCGTCTGCTTTTCATGTTAGGTAAAGGGTTAAACTGGTACCACCAATTTAAACCTCTGTGGGCTGCTGTGGGCCCCAATCTACAAATGACAAGCTGCTCGTTATCAGGCTTGGCCAGAGCAGGTGTACATATACGGGAACAAATTTTCATTTGAATTGTTCCCAAAATATTGTCTGCACATTTTCTATTTTTCGAACAAGACACCCACCCCCTACTAACGTGTGACATTTTCCCAGTTTAAGCCCAATATTTTCACATATAAAGCCTCCTGATGTTGTATTTAAGTTAAGAGTGTGATGTACAACATCATCTTTAAGGTTTGAAACACAAAGGATGGTATATATTAGCTGATATATTGATATATTTTTTAAAAATTCAAAAAATTGCGCAAGTTGGAAATGCACATTTTTGGCGCACTCAAGAGACCCACCCACCCCCACGTCACGTCTTGCAAATTTTTGGTGGCCTCCCCCTGAGTGAATAACTAATAATTTCCATTTTTACCTTAAAAATATGGCTTATGGTCCCTCGTTGGAACGAGCTTGTTCCAGCGAGGATCATAAGCTGTTTTGTCGTGGCAAAAAAATTGAAAAAATAAATTAAATTTAGGTCGCGATTTTTGTGAACAACGCTGGTAGGTTTTAGTCGTTACGTTACGTTACGTTGCGTTACGTGAAATATTCCACATGATGTGATGAAAAAAAATTCAAATTCGTCACGATTTGACACGAAATTTCGGTTCCTCGTTCACTAAATCCAGAATAGGCTAGACGAGATACGGGAGAAATAACCATTGCTGCAGGTGGCGGCGGGTATCAGGTAACTGTATACGTTACATCAATAGGATATGTCGTCTAGCCCATTCAGGCACCAATACTATAAAACCTTTACAATTGTATTTTGTAGAATTGTATTTTCTACCTATTAATATAACTGACTAAAATTAATTTATGGAGACGACTTCCAAAAGCTTATAGCTTGCCGTTGAATCCCTTACATTTATTCTTGGATTTGGTTTTTCTGTTACATTGTACACTTTTAATTTGATGAGTTGTTCCTTTTTTATCTGTGATGTATACAATTGCCACTTTCAGTAATGAATATTGTTTAAATTAAAATTTTAATCAAAAGTATTTTAAAAGATATGGCAATTTGCCACCTGGCAAATTGCCAAATCTTTGAAAATGCTAATGGTTAATTTTAGCTCATTTAAATTCACAGCTAGAATTGCCACATCTTTGACAATGCTATTGGTTCATTCCAACCCATTTAAAGTCATAACTAGAAAATACAATTCTAGAAAATACAATTGTAAATATTTTATATTATTGGCCCCCGAATGGTCTAGAAGAGATACAGGAGAAATAACCATTGCTGCAGGTGGAGATGGGTATCGGGTAACTGAAAACGTTACACAAATGGGATGTCAGTGTTCAATGGCATACATGGAGGATTTGCAATGAGTTGCGATTTCATATGAAATTTATGTACAGAGTTCACCAAAATCGACCTGAACCGAGATTTACTGAGGTTCAGATTGATTTTAGTGAAGGAATCTCAAATTTCTGGACCTCGCTCACAAAAATCGATCAGATCGTGACTCAGCAGAGATTCTCTATAATAATATTAGAACGTTTCTAATCATGTTCTATCGGTCGATAGTACCTGAGTTTGTATGATTTCTGAAATAAAACCTGAAGCAGTATGCCAGTAGGCACATAGAACACATTGGAACTCAGGGAACGATGTGTGGTTGTCCACATTTGGGAAATCTTACTTTCTATTTTATTCATCAGACAAACCGTGTGAGATTGTACTATCTGAACAGACTGTAAGCACTGGAGTATTTGCCAACGTAACTTCAGTCTAATCTCCTCACGGAAATAGGCGTACTATAGTTAATGATTTTTAACAGTCTCATATTAAATTTTAGAGCACCTATAAAGACCAATCATTTAATTTTATTGGTATTAAAGGGAAGTGTATACAGCGGTGGTAGACGTTTATTTCACAAAATGGACACATTAATGCTTCCGCTGCCAACAGGCTGTCGGAGAATTATTACTACGGAAACATATTTCAATCATAGACTTGCCGGGACACTATTCTTAAAAATAGACCACTCATCGTTCAAATGGAAACGGAGGCGTGGCAATTCAGAGTTTTAATTCTTCCTCTTGGGAATTCTTATTGGTTTGATAAATCCGTCTCTACTGTGTTAACCCTTTACCTAACCTGAAAAGCAGACGACACTTAAAAAATAATTCTTGAATAACTAATTTTTTCATTTTTTGTCTCAAAAACATAGGTTATGACCCCTCGTTGGAACGAGCTCGACGAGCTCGTTCCAACGAGGGGTCATAACCTATGTTTTTGAGACAAAAAATGGAAAAAAATAATGAAAATTAATTGGCGATATTTAAGAATAGCGCTGGCCGGTTTTGGCCGTTACGTTAGGTAAAGGGTTAAGGCGTCGGAACCAGCCCGGTTGGTCGAGCAGATGCCTCACCAATAATTATACCACTGTCGACTTTCACTTGTTATTCCTACCTTGAGCCTGTCTAGCTGCATGGAATAACTTCTAGCAGAATAAATTGCCGAGAAAAACCCACGAAGAGACGTTTCATTTTGAGAAATCGAATTCTAATACAAAACCTTGAATTTTTACACTATCATGATATCCGTAACGTTGGAAATAAGTTTTAAGATAACCAGGAGGTGGGGTGGGGGGGGGGGGGGCACTAAAAATTTGCAAGACGTGACGTCCTATTTTTTATTCGGCTCCTTTTTACACCCACCCACACACTACGTGCAAATGTTCTACTACCGTTCTCAGACACCCCCCCCCCTCCCCACTCTCCCATTAAAATCCAAAATAAACTTCTTACCCCAACTGCCCACGTGGGGGCACGATGACGCTGTGTGCTGAGACGTACTGCACGCCGAGGTGCACATGTCTTCAGCCAATCTAACCCTGTCTGTGCTGTGTAGTACGCAGTACCGCTGTGCATTGTGTAGTACAGTCGTGGGTTATGATGTTGAAGAGCTGACAGCTGCTCGTCGTTGCTCGGTGGTTCTCTCCGGGCACTCTGGCTTCCTCCACCCGTAAACCTGTCACCGACACGATATGACCCTGGTTGTTAAAGTGTCGTTAAACACCAATAAATAAATAAATAAATTAATAAATAAATAACTTGGGTTGAATTTGATGCATCAGAGAGAATTTTCCCAAAATATTGTTTGCACATTTTCTACATTTCGAACATGACATCCACTCCCTACTAACGAGTGACATTTTCCCAGATTAAGCCCAATATTCTCACAAATAAAGCCTCCTGATGTTGTATTTATGTTAAGAGTGTGATGTACAACATCATCTTTAAGGTTTGAAACACAAATGATGGTATATATTAGCTGATATATTGATATATTTTTAAAAAATTCAGAAAATTGCACAAGTTGGAAATGCACATTTTTGGCGCACTCAAGAGACCCACCCACTCCCACGTCACGTCTTGCAAATTTTTGGTGCCCCCCCCCCCCCCCCTGAGATAACCGCAAATAAAATTCACCTAATTTCACGTATGTTGATAATTTCCAACTTTGACATCATTTACTGTGAAGCTCTTTCCAAGAGCTTCACAATAAATGTTGAAAAAGGTTGGAATTAACAAAGGTAAAATATAAGGGAAGCTTTCTAACGGATGTTTTTCAGCTGGTACTGTATACAAGTTGCCATTATTATTCTGTGCGTTTCAGCCTATCTGTGTTTATATCATGCTGCCTCATCCAGAAGTTTCACGAGCCTGCAATCTTGTGTTTATCTGTTTACCTATTTTAGATAAGTGAATCCTATGCCATGTGTCGCGTCCAAAAAGTTACGCTCAGATATCGGTAAGGCGAGATGACTTAACTAAGACGTCGTAAGCCGAGACGTACTAACTCCCCGCAAGGGGGGTGGCATTGGTTGAAGACAAGTGTACCATCGACGTGTAGTACGCGTTAGTGCATAGCGCCCCCGGGACCCCAAGGGCCATCGGGTTTACGTGCCTTGCTCAAGGACACAACGCGGTTACACTTGGCAGGGATCGAACGTGGACCTTTCGGTTTGAAGTCCGATGCAACAACCACTGAACCAACGCGCTCAATTGTAATTGTATAACTCTCCATTGCATCTATTTTCAGAAAAGTAACATGTTAAGCAAAACAAATAAAAAATCTGCTTCTCAGGCCCCCCGCATAGTCCTTCTGACTGCCGTATGCTCTCTTTTTATAACGAATGCAAACTTTAAAAAATAAAATAAATGGTTTATCTCTCTTAGTTTACCCAAGTCAATAAAATTGTCCCGTGAGTGCAACAAGGCCTTGCAATGCTTTAGCATTGCAAAGCTTTCTTGCACTCAAGGGACGTAATACACCACCACCCCTGCTATTCTGTAGATTATGAGGCCTAAAACATAAAACAAACCAAGACCATGAACTTTTTAATGGCAAAGAGAGAATTACAAAAATTAAAAATTAAAACAAACGCCTGTCTGCATGTAATTTTATAAAAAAAAATGGCCTGAAAAACAGAAGATCTACTTTGTGAGGACTTATGGGAACACTCTAAAATCAGTTGGGTTAAAAATTAACCCAAGTCGACTGGGTTGAGTGAATATGAACCCAACTGGGTTCATATTCACTCAACTCAGTCGATTTGGGTTGATTTTTAACCCAACTGATTTTAGAGTGAAATAAATAGTTGCGCCAAAAATTTCATACCAAACTTGAGATATGTGTCTTACCCACTTTCAAAATGTTTGGAGCCACTCACGGTGTTGAGTGTAAAAATACATCTATGAACTTCGAGAATTCATTAGGGGTCATAAAATACGGTTTTCAGAGATTCAGATTCAGAAACATGCACTCAATAACTCCAGGGTAACCTTAGTAACTCTGGTCCATATTTTGAACCTCCGCAGAGTTTCGAGTCATTTGGTGGTGGTTCCAGGACCATAGGTCATACCATGATTGAGATATGAGCGTGACCAACTTTCAAAACACCCCAAGGGACAAACCCAATGCCCCAAGAAGCTGGAAAATATTGATGGGTAAGTACTGGTGACTGTCTATCAGTATACCAACAAGAAGGACACCAACGCCCTATAGCTCACCAACATCCCTCTTTCGTAGTAACTTTGGCAAAAAAGAACTGTATCAAACAGGCTCATAACATGCGACAAAGCTGACCTAAACACAACCTCTTAAAAGTAAAACTGAAAAAATAATAATTTTAACAGCAGAAGGGTTAATGGTCACATTATTAAGTGAGAAGTATTACTTTGAACCAACCAGTCTTCATTGGCAGATGCTTCAGTGTACTACAGTACTTGGAGAGTGTATTATCACTAAATCACCCACAGGGTGGAGATTCCACCTGAGCAATAATTGCAAATTTATTGTAAAGCATAACAAGCACATGCAAAGTTTCGGCCAATGGACCTCCGGGTTAAACCCGGAGGTCCATTGGCAGAAACATTGCTTGTGTTTTTAGTCGATATATACAAAATTTGACAGTTATAGTTCGGGTGATCACTCCACTCTGCGGGTGATTTAGTTACAATTCTCTCCCCACGTACTGTATGTTTGATTTAAACTTTCAAAAAGCTGTGACTTATCAGATACCTGATAGTACAGTACATAGAGAAATGGAAGAACCCTCTGTTTTAAAAAACAATATGTGGTGATGGAAACTGCCTTTTCCGTGTACTATCATTTGTAATTACTGGTGAAGAAAATCAACATGGCTCAATTATATTATTAATTAGATTATTAATTGTTGATCATATGAGGAACCTCGGAAATGATGTTTTACAAATGGTGTTGCCAGATCTTAATAGAAACTTTAGCACACTGAAAATGTCTAGGTGTGAGCTAAACAGAGACTTAACGTTAAAAATGTGGAAATAAATTTGAAAAAATATTGACTGAATGAGGGTTAAATCATGGTAGAATGATAATGAGGAACATGTTTGATTTATATAAAGGCCACGGGAAGAGAAGGAACACAGAAACTGACATAAACACTAAGTTAAACATGAAATTCTGAGCTAAACAGAAAACTAAACGTAAGTAAATAAATAAAAAAGTTACGAAAACGGTTTAAAACACATAGGATGAGGGTTAAATAGTGGTAGAATGATAATAAGCACCATATAGAAGCAATATAAAGGTCATGGGATGAAAAGGGTGTCGGCAGCAGCCCTGTATAGAAACGTTAACACTTTGAAAATGTCTAAGTGTGAGCTAAACAGAAAACTCAACGTTCAAAAATTGAAGAGAAATTTGAATTGAAATTCAGTGGACAAGGGTGAAACCATGGTACAATGATAATGAAGAACATATATGAGGAATATAAGCACCATGGGAAGAAAAGGAACACAGAAAAGTTAAACATGAAATTCTGAGCTGAACAGAAAAGTAAACGTAACTAAAAAATATTAAGAAAAAGTTTAAAATGCACTGGGTGAGAATGAAATAATGGTAGAATGACAATAAGCACCATTTGGAAGCAATATAAAAGCCATGGGATGAAAAGGGTGTCGACAGCTGACCTAAACAAAAACTTTAACACACTGAAAATGTCTAAGTGTGAGGTAAACACTAAACAGGAAACTTAACATTAAAAATGGGTTCAAATATTTTAAGAAATTCACGGGACAAGGGTCAAATGATGCTAAAATGATAATGAGGAACATGTATGATGGAATATAAGCACCATGGGAAGAGAAGAAAAACAGCAGCTGACCTAAACACAAACTTAAGCATGAAATTCTGAGATAAACAGAAAAGTACATGTCACTAAAAATGGTAAGAAAAAGGTTTAAAACAATCTGGACGAGGGTTAAATAATGGTAGAATGATAATAAGCACAATATAGAAGCAATATAAAGGCCATGGGATGAAAAGGGTGTCAACAGCTGACCTAAACAGAAACTGTAACACACTGAAAATGTGTAAGTTTGAGGTAAAAAGAAGAGTTAAGGCCAAATAAAAAAAATTAATTGATTCTCAGGCAAGTTTTTTTTTTCAAATCAGTGAGGGAGGGAAGATTTTATTTTTATTTTTTTTTTCGTGTAAAGGGTTTAGTATACTCAGTAAATCTTTTTGCTGTCTTTCCACTTGAAAAAGAGAAAAGGTTGTATTTTAGTGTAATTATAGTATACCTTTTATAACTAACTGATGTAACAACAGCTAAAAGGATTTGTATTTTATTGTTCTTTTTAATTTCAAACATCATGATCCATTAGAATAGGCCCCAGTAACCAATGCTTGGGGTAGGAGTCATTTAAAATGGGAAACATGGCTCTAAATGATTGGTTAAACTTGAGTTTATATCGGTATTGCGGCCATTATTAGCCATTGTGCAGAAATATATGACCTTAAACACCAGCAAATAAATAAATAATTAAATCATGATCCAGTATATCAGAATTTGCCTTGTTACAGTTTATGGGAGAGTGCCTCTGGGCACTCTCCCATAAACTGCAACAAGAAAGACCAATTTACTGCAAACACAGCTAAATAATTATATGTCGAGAAATGTGAAAAAGTGACCATTCCAAGTTTTCACAAATTCTTTTAAAAACATGACATAATAAAAATGTCTAATGGGGAGGTTCAAATCCAACGAGGGAGGGCCTGAGAATCAAAACATTATTTTTTTTTTAGCCTAACATTCGAAATTTGATGAAAAATTTAAAGAAATTCACTGGAGAAGGGTTGAATCATGGAACAATGATACTGAGGAACATGTATGATGAATATAAGTGCCATGGGAAGAGAAGGAACACAACAGGTGACCTAAACACTAAGTTAAACATGAAATTCTGAGCTAAACAGAAAAGTAAACGTAACTAAATAATGTTAAGAGAAACGTTTAAAATACACTGGATGAGGGTTAAATAGTGGTAGAATGATAATAAGCACCATATGGAAGCATTATAAAGGCCATGGGATGAAAAGGGTGTCAGAAGTCGATGTAAACAAAAAAATTAACCCTCTAAAAATGTGTAAGTGTGAACTAAACATTCAAAATTGGAAGAAAAATTTAAAGAAATTCACTGGAGAAGGGTTAAACCATGGAACAATTATACTGAGGAACACGTATGATGAATACAAGTGCCATGGGAAGAGAAGGAGCACAGCAGCTGACCTAAACACTAAGTTAAACATGAAATTCTGAGCTAAACAGAAAAGTAAACGTAACTAAATAATGTTAAGAGAAACGTTTAAAACACACTGGATGAGGGTTAAATAGTGGTAGAATGATAGTAAGCGCCATATGGAAGCATTATAAACAAACAATTTAACCCACTAAAAATGTGTAAATGTGAACTAAACGTTCAAAATTGGAAGAAAATTTTTAAGAAATTCACTGGACAAGGGTTAAATCATGGTAGAATGATAATGAAGAAGATATATGATGAATATAAGCACCATGGGAAGAGAAGGAACACAACAGGTGAGCTAAACACTAAGTTAAACAGAAAAGTAAACACAACTAGAAAATGTTAAGAAAAAGGTTTAAAACACACTGTGTGAGGATGAAATAATGGTAGAATGATAACAAGCACCACATATAAGCAATATAAAAGCCATGGGATGAAAATGGTGTCGGCAACTGACCTAAACAAAAACTTTAACACCCTAAAAGTGTGTAAGTGTGAGCGTTAAAAATTTGATGAACAGTTTGAAGAACTTCAGTGGAGCAGGGTTAAATGATGCTAGAATGATAATGAGGAACATGTATGAGGAATATAAGCACCATGAGAAGAGAAGGAACACAGCAGCTGACCTGAACACAAAGTTAAACCTAAATCTGAGCTAAACAGAAAAGTAAACGTAGTTAAAAAAAGGCAAGGAAAAGGTTTAAAATGCACTGGGCGAGGGTTAAATAATGATAGAATGGTAATAAGCACCATATAGAATCAATATAATGGCCATGGGTTGAAAAGGGTGTTTACAGCTGAACTTAAAAAAAACTTTAACACACTGAAAATATGTTAGTGTGAGCTGAATAGAATCATTTATTTTTTATTTATTTATTTATTTATTGGTGTTTAAGGTCACATATTTATGCACAATGGTTAATCATGATCGTGACAGTTTTATGGGTGGAGAAAGCCGGAGTACCCGGAGAGAACCACCGAGCAACGACAAGCAGCTGCCAGCTCCCCAACATCGTAACTCCGCACTGCAGCACAGGAAGGGTTAGATTGGTTGAAGACATGCGCACCATCGACGTGCAGAACGCCTTAGTACACGGCGTCATCGTGCCCCCATATGGACAATCGGGGTTAAGTGCCTTGCCCAAGGACACAACGCGGGAGTCCGAATCGATCGCTCAGATGGTCACCCATCCGAGGACTAACCGGGCTCAATGTTGCTTAATTTCGGTGATCTGACGAGAACCGGTTAACGCAACGCCACCGCGCCCCCTGCTGAATAGAAAATATAACGATCAAAATTTGATAAAAAATTTGAAGAAATTCACTGAAGAAGGGTTAAATCATGGAGCAATGATAATGAGGAATGTGTATGGGGAATATAAGTGCCGTAGGAAGAGAAGGAACACAACAAATGACCTAAACACTAAGTTGAACATGAAATTCTGAGCTGAACAGAAAACTAAACGCAACTAAAAATGTCAAGATAAATGTTTAAAGTGCAGAGTACGAGGGGTTAAATCATGGTAGAATGATAATAATCATCATATAGCAGCATTATAAAGGCCATGATATGGAAATAGGGTGAGTAAGTTACCTAAACAGAAACTTTACACATTATTGGACACGTACGCTGACGCCACCACTGACGCCGTCGCTGACGCCGACCGATTGAGCCATGCCATAAGCTCACACCTAAAAAGCAGTGAGATAGGAAGATTTATATTTGAGTTATAGTGAGGAAACGGAGTTTGGAAGAAGACAGGAAATCAGAAGAATATGAAGAAAAAGAAGAAGGTTAATTTTGCACAATGAAAATTGTAGTTTTGCTGAATGGTCAACTTTTTCAAATCAGCGGCTTTCGGAGAAAATGTTGGTGTTTGAACGACCGACAGTTTTTCGACGCACAACAAACATTTCCGACAGATCGCGCCATATGGGGAAGGGGGAAACACTAATATCCCCACACAGTTCAGGTTAATGAATGGTACGCGGTGAAGCATTGCACAGCCACTTTCTCTCGGAGATATTGTGGTCCCGACCGCCGAATACTACCAAGGTAAAAGATCGGAGAGGTTGTTTCTAGTTGCCGCTAGAATTTACTGAGCCACTCAGATGTCCATTTTCGAAACATTTTCAAAATGTTTCGAAAATGGATATCTGAGTGGCGCAACCTTTTAAATTCTAGCAACAACTGGAAATTATTTCCACCGGAACGGACCATCATGAAAAAGAAAATTATCAGAACGGACAAAATCCATGATGGGGAGGCAGTGGTCATTTCTATCCACTTTATCTAGTCAGTGTTAAAAAAGGCCCAACATGGTTTAATACTGGTCTCCAGAGATCATGTTACACACGTCCATTCTATGGAGGACGTGACGAGGTGTTCCATATTTTTTAAAGTTTATTAATTTACATGGATTATACAACTTATATTGGCCCAATGGCGCGAGATGTGCGATGACCTCTGTAGTGGCAACTTCTTGGCCTCGCGTTTCTCGAAAATTACGAAGGGAGCTGTGGCCAGCACAGGGTACGTGTCTCTTCGCACAGAAAACAGTCATTTTACGTTACCTTCCGATAGGGCGGTGTGCTGAAACAGTATCCACCCCCACAACTGATGCCGACAGAGAGTGTCTGGATACCTCAAGAACATTCCTCGACCGGAGATCGATCCCGGAACCAGCGCACTTTCCGGTGTCGTGAGCAATTCAGAAGTATACCAGGAATTTCTTTGCGATTAATCTGCGACTAATTAGGCTGTTATCGCATTTCGTCATCACAATAATTTTATTTTCTTTATGTTCCAGTGTCAAAAATGTCGTAAAACGAGTTAGAATTCAGTTTATTGATTTTTCAGTGATGATTTGAGTCCGCGCGGTCCGGATACGGAAAGAAAATTATTTATACGTTGCATTAAACAGCCATAATGCAAGAAAGCAAATGAAAGCAACAGCAACAATGACTGAAAGGGAAGAGAACAAAGAACCGTTGATAAGAGACATGTACCAAGATGCAATCGGAAAGCAAGACTTTTTGTTTAATGTCGAGCAAATTGACGAATATGAATTTCGTGCACTTTACTTAATCAAGTCACGAGTTTATTATTAGATAAATTCTCCAGCTCCAGAACAGAAGCACTGGTGCCCTAACTGCCCTTATATAAAAAGCGAATTCTTTTAAATCCGTTCAACCTCAAAAACACTTTTTAGAGTTTTGGACTTGATCATAATACTGTCCATGTTCATTCAATGAAATTGTCGAAAAAAAACAATCGGCATTTTCAGCGTGTGGTCCCGAGGTTCGCCTTATATCATGCGCACAACCACACATTTTTTGTGATTTCTACTCCGTTTTCTGGTCAGAGGAATGGCCAAAACGTAAGTAACGTAAGGTGGGGTAATAGGGAACTGCCTGGTCATAAGGAACAGTTGTCAGGGAACTTTCAAACGCGTTTGTTTTTCTATTTGCTTTTAAAACTGAGAAGCATGGCACGTTTTTATTCAGTTTGAAGATCAGTGTGTGTCAAACAATACAAGGCGAGTAGCGAAATCTCAATCCTTACTCGTTGAGAGGAGAAAAGTAGAAAAAAATGCGCTGATTTCGCTAAATGTTTAATCTGGTCAAAACTGAACAGCCAATGCTATAAAACTTTTACAATTGTATTTTTTAGAATTGTATTTTCTACCTCTTAATATAACTGACTAAAATTAACTTAGAGAGGCGACTTCCAAAGGCCTATAGCTTGCTGTTGAATCCCTTATATTTATTCTTGGATTTTGTTGTTCTGTGACATTGTGTACTATTAATTTCATGAGTTATTAGGCTTTCCCAAACCCAGTTTGGGAAAGACTATTGTTATTCTTCTTTTTCAAAATTTTTCTTCTCTATTTTTTTTTTTTTATTTTTTTATTTTCAGGCTTTCCCAAACCCAGTTTGGGAAAGACTATTGTTATTCTTCTTTTTCAAAATTTTTCTTCTATATTTTTTTTTTTTTTTTTTTCCTCCCTGAATTTTGTCTGTTGAACTGCTCAAAAACAAGCTGTACAATTTTAACCGAATTTGGTACACTTATGTAATGTCATAAAATCTAGTGAAATGCGGTATCGTCATATCTGTGAAAATGCGTGTTTTCAAAATATTCTGCCAAAACCTTCAAAATTTCACCATTTTTCGAACGTCTCAAAATTGTTTACAGTTATTTAGCTCAAATTTTCCACACATTTAGAGCATAATATGATACACAATAATCACCTCTCAGATCTTTCAACTTTAACCCCCACTGGCTAAAAATGACATGAATATAGAATTTTTCGTCAAAATTGACCAACTTCAAGGGCAAATTTCTCTAATAACAAGGTTGTTGTAACAATTATTTTGGTTTGGATAGATGCAACAATGATTGCGGAAGAAAGTTACTGTTTACTTTTTAATCTCAGATGTAACACTCAAGCACAATGAGGGTGAGAATAAGAGTACCGTTTGAAAATGCCAAAGTTAGCCAACTTTGGTTGCTTTTTCCATCATTTTGAAAAAGAGTCAATTTCAAACACTTTTCGTGTACGTATTCACAATTGACTACTGAGCATATTTGCTGTTGTAAGTTTGGTTGTAAAGTTTAACCCTATCCCATTCTGGTTGCATAAAAGTAGGTACCGTGCAAAAAAACTCCAATTGTTTTAGAATTTGGTAAGTTTAGGTGACGATTTACTCCATTTTTAAATGTTTGAGCTCTGAATGCTTTCTATAGCTGCTTGCAGCAGTCAAAGTATGACAAATTTTGTTCTATATGTTATTATTAAAAGTTTAACCCTTGGCAGATTTGAGACTTCCCATAAGGGTACTGTCGGAATATTTGTTATTTTCGCTAACTTCAAGAGCAAATTTTTCTAATTACAAGGTAGTTGTAATAATTATTTTGGAATGGCTAGATGCAACAATGATTGCGGAAGAAAGTTACTGTTTACTTCTTAATCTAGATTTAACCCTCTAGCACAATGAGGGTGAGAATAAGAGTACCTTTTGAAAATGCCAAAATTAGCCATTTTTGGTTGCCTTTTCCATCATTTTGGAAAGGGTTAATTTCAAACACTTTTCATGTACGTATTCACAATTGACTATCGAGCATATTTGCTGTTGTTAGTTTGGTTGTAAAGTTTAACCCTATCCCATTCTGGTTGCATAAAAGTAGGTACCGTCCAAAAAAATTCCAATTATTTCAGAATTTGGTAAATTTAGGTGGCAATTTACTCCATTTTTAATTGCTTGAGCTCTGAATGTTTTCTATAGCTGCTTGCAGCAGTCAAGGTATGAAAATTTTGTTCTATATGTTATTATTAAAAGTTTAACCCTTGGCAGATTTGAGACTTCCCATAAGGGTTCTATCAGAAGAATTGTTATTTTCGCCTAAGTTTATATGCACTTTCTCAGCACTGGAGCCATATTGTCTCAAAACCTTTTCCATGAGAGGATTGGGCCTTCATCCAAGAACAATTTTGCTGTTATATATTTTATTCGAAGTTTTAGCCTTCACCCAGTTTTCGGGCCTTGAATTTGAGTGCCCTAAAATTCTTCATAAAATTGGCTAATTTGGAGCTCACTTTTCTTCCATTTTCGAAAGGAATATCGAAAAATGATTTACATGTTCGTATTTATTATTGCCTATCGAGCATATTTGCTGTTGTAAAGTTGGTTGTAAAGTTTAACCCTATGCTCGTTCTGTTTGCATAAAGATAGGTGCAGTCCAAAAAACTCTCGTTTTCAGAATTTGGTAAGTTTAAGTGACGATTTACTCCATTCCTAATTGATTGAACGCTGGACGTTTTCTATGGCTGTATGCAGCAGACATAGTATGACAACTTTTGTTTTATATGTCATTATTAAAAGTTTAACCGTTGGCACATTCGAGACTGCCCATATGGGTATGGTCGGAATAATTTTAATTTTCCTAAAATCACTGAATATTGATGAGCGTTCAGTGGTTGTTTGGAATAGAATATCCGAAAATGCTTTCAAAATTCGGATTCACAGTTCAATTCCAAGAATATTTTCTGTTATAAGGTTGCTGTAAAGTTTAACGCAATCCCTGTCTCAGATGCATAATGGCAGATGCCGTCGAAAAAAACATATTTTTTCAGAATTTCGTAGGTTCAAGTGACAATTTACTCCATTCCAAATTCATTGAGCGCTGAATGTTTTCTATGCCTGCATGCAGCAAGCATAGCATGACAACTTCTGTTTTATACGTCATTATCAAAAGTTTAACCCTTAGCATATTTAGGAGTTCCCATGTGGGTATAGTCGGAATAATTGTTATTTTCGTAAAATCAATCCCTGAATATATTGGTAACCGTGCAGTGGCCTTTCAGTGGTTCTACAGCAAGCCGCAAATAGTTAAGGTTGAAAAGTTCATCAAATAGACAAATATAATACCTAACTCAGCCGGTGACAGGTAAATAATGAATGGAAAAGTCGTTGAGTTGAGAATAAAGTAGGGACGAATCGTGCTCTCGGTTTCCACCTGATCCACGGTATTTCCACGCGGTCTCGGCACTTGACAAAGATACTAAACTGTCGGGCAGGGACAGTAGGAAACATTCTGAGAATTTCAAGTTGCTGCCTTGCATGTTCGGGACATAATTGGAATATATCCGACATTGTATCTGTCGGATATCTTCCAATTATGTCCCGATCACTTCACCCCGACTGTCCGCATGGGGGCACTATGACGCCGTGTACTAAGGCATACTGCACGTCGATGGTGCGCTTGTCTTCAACCAATCTAACCCTGCCTGTGCTACAATGCGGAGGCACTATGTTGGGGAGCTGGCAGCTGCTCGTCATTGCTCTGTGGTTCTCTCTGGGTACTCCGGCTTCCTCCACCCATACAACTGTCACCGACATAATATGACCTTGGCTGTTAATATGTCGTTAAAACCTAATAAATAAATAAATAAATCCAGTACCAGTTTTGCTCGTACAAATATTAGTACCGTCAGACAAAATTCATTTTCTGATTAATTTCGTACTTTTCTGTACTCACCTTCCCTGAGTAAGATTGGTATACCTTTTCAATCTCAGATTTAATCATCAAGCACAATGAGAGTGAGAATAAGTGTACCATTTGGAAATACCCAAATTATACAACTTTGGTTACTCTCTACTATCATTTTGGAAAGGGTTAAATTGAGATACTTAGCATTGCTATATGCAGAGATGTTTAATCAATAAATCCGGCTTTAGTTATGTTCTGGGACTTAATGAAACATGTGCTTTGGCCACTTAAAAATAGCACTGTCTGCAAAAAATGACTTTGAGTGAATACTCACTTGTCCAAAAACAAAAAGGAAAGGGCTCTTTGAGCTTTCCATAACTGCTTTCAAAAATCAATGGGGAACAAATTTTGTGTTATATGTTTTGGTGTTCCGTGTTATCCAACACCAGTTTGGCCGTACAAATATGAATACCGCCAGGAAAGAAAACACATTTTCTCAGTGGTAGTCTGTTTGACTTCTATGATAGAGGTCCTGAGTTTGATCCCTATCTGGGACGACCCACGTAATGCCTTTGGGCAAGGCACTTTATCCCGGTTGCCAACATGGGGGCACGATGATGCCATGTACTAAGGCGTACTGCATGTCAATGGTGCACATGTCTTCAACCGCTGGTACCCTGCTTCAGCGGAGCTTGAACATAATTAGAATGTTGAGCTGACAGTTGCTCGTCGATGCACATTGGTTCTCTCTGGGTCCTCCGACTTCCCCCACCCGCAAAACTGTCACGGTCACGATTAGCCATTGTGGATAAGTATGTGACCGTAGACACCAGTAAATAAATACCGTCAGGGAAACCCTCTGTGAAATCCTTCTGTCAATAAATAGCAAAGTAGTAATGTAATGCCAGAAATATTAACAAGCTGTTCAATATCCCTTTAATCAACTCATTTTGACTTGAACTGTACCCATCACTGTGTATACTAGCTCTCTAGATGGTTTAAACCATATCAAATAAACAACTAATTTGTGTGTGACAGTAACTCATATTACATGTATTTCATTGTATCTGAAACAGATATGTTGGAAAAATTGTGAAATCATGGAGTAGGAAGCTTACCCTCGTTTGTTGACAAATCTCACACATTCACAAACAGACAGAATGATAGAGAATGAATTATTTATTGATATTTAAGGTCACTTTCAGCATCGACAGCTATATCATGACCATAATATAGGTATTTATTCAAGTCCAGGTATTCATTGCATAGGCGTACAGGGCTATTTTTTAAGGGGGGGGTGAACCCTTTTAGCCCGAACAAGTTGAATCTCCGGAGGAAATGCCAAATGTGGGTATGGGAGGGAGGGGGGTCTCCCTCCCATTGAGTACCTGGAGAGAACCACCGAGCAATGGCAAACGACACAGACTCCCCAACATACTAACTCTACAAAAGCAGGGTTAGCATTAGTTGAAGACAAGTGCACCCTCAAAGTACCTTTAGTACACATCGCCATCATGCCCCCCACCCCCCCCCCCCCCCGCCCCACGTGGGAAATTAAATTGGGATGAAGTGTCTCGCTCAAGGACACAATGTGGTTGCCACAGGCGGGATTCAAACAGAGGACTTCTTGGATTACAACAATCATCTCTACCTTCTGAGCCACCGTGCTCCCGTAATATGCAGTAATAGAACTCTTTATATGTACTTGTGTGATTATAAATGAATAATATTAACGTGGATACGGTTCCAATGAATCAACTTGTACAGTATAATGGTCAGTTTACTTGCAACTTCTAAGTGATGAGATAGGAAAACAACATTTTGTGTGGAAAACCAAAATGTTTTGTGGTCATTTCTGGCAACTGAATTGTCCGAAAATTTCTGGCATATTGGCCGAAAAATTGGCCCCTTCCTGACTCAGGGGTGGGTTGGGGCACAGTCCTTCTTGAAACCCCGGCCCGTACGCCCATAATTCATATGTACTAATTTTTTCCAAAGCACAAAGGACATCGCTTGTTTTGCTTTCTATGAAAATATTCTGTAATTATTGAAGATCAAATTTTGTGTTAAATGTTTTGGTGTCCTGCTGTATCTCAAATTCTATGTTGGCTGCATAAAAACTAGTAGCACCACAAAAACTTTGATTTCCACTAAATTTTCTGTTTTCAAAACTGATCGATAGTTTTGTGTACAATACAGTTTGCCTTTTCACATTAAAAAGTTTCGAAAGCCCGTAATTTGTCCAACAAATTACAATTCTCTAGTTCTTTTTATCTGTTTGTGTGATGTATACAATTGTCACTTTCAGTAATAAATATGGTTTAAACTAAAATGAATCATTAGCGTTTTAAAAGATATGGCAATTTGCCAACTGGCAAATTGCCAGATCTTTGAAAATGCTAATGGTTCATTTTAATCCATTTAAAGTCATGACTAGAAAATACAATTCTAGAAAATACAATTGTAAAAGTTTTATAGTATTTGCCCCTGAATGGTCTAAGAGATACAGGAGAAATGACCAATGCTGCAGGTTGTAATGGGCATCGGGTAAAAGTGTATGTTATATCAATAGGATACCAGTGTCCAATGGCATACATATCTACATACATACGCACCAGCTCGGAGTTACGCGGGTTTCCCAATCATTCCTACAATAGCAGAACATAACGTCGCCTGAGTGCTAGAATGTTCTATGTCCCCTATGGGGGGGGGGGGGGGGGGGGGGCATTATCGCCAGTGCCTTCGGTTGTTGTGACAAATGCTGAAGCATCCCGCCACTTTCGAAAAGGGACCCATCACAGAATTACCCATTAGAACCGAATTTGCTGCCGCGGCCCTGAGCACACTACGCCACCATGCTACTTTTTCGGCAGTTGAGATTAAAGCCACAAGGCAGAAAACTCGAGGGAGGATCGAACCGTCGACCTTTAGACCTGGAGTCCCTTGTTCTAATACATTGAGCCGGCGGTTTCCGGGGTTTGCTTCTACATCAGACAAAAATGTCATTGTAAAAAATTGGCATCCATAACTTATATTGTTTTAAAAAAGTTTCGTTAAAGTTATCTCCCTTGAAATTATTGGATGCGTAACGTTGATCCAATTTAGCAACAGGTAATCGTTGTGAAAACACCTTCGTCCTGTGACACCAGTTGAAAAAAGCAAGATTTCCTTTTGTCATTTTTAAAAAACGAATACAACAGACAGCTCCCGGGGCTGTTTTCGTTTATTACAATTAACAAAAGGAAACTTATTTTTTCTGGCAAGCTAATTTGCAGCAACGAGTTCGCCAGATAATCCGTCATTAAGAAAATCTATGAGTATCACACCTACCAATACTAACTGTCCACTTTGGCTCTTTGTTTAGTAGTAAATGTGTTTTTACAATAATTTGCAAGTTTTCATTTTCCAGGAGAAAAATTGCAAATCTCAGCTCCTAGATTTTTATATTAATGGAAAGGACAGTATCGGTATTATATGTCACAATGCGTACCTTGTTAATATAATGAACAGAATAAAGCTACAGAAAATCAAAAGATGGTGAAAATGCCGTTTTCTTGTATTTATATAGAATAAACGTATAGTGTTTTCAAGTAAAAAAAATATTTTACGAATAGGATTAAGAATGAAACCGACGAGCCTCTGGCGAGTCGGTTTCATTCATAATCCTACGAGTAGAATATTTTTTTACTTGAAAACACGATACGTTTATTTTGTTTATCCCATAAATCAGTTACAGGGCAGTCACGGTGAAATTGTGCTGTTACTCTCTACAAAACACTGCCAGAAGAGAGGAGCAAATTGTTTAATTCGATCGACAAGCACAACTGACAAAAACAAACAAGGCGCAGTGATACATTTGTCTAAAAATAATTCCCCTACAAACTTGAGCTAAAATTGCAAAAGAGACGACACGTGCATTTGTTTATTTACACTTTCCAAATTTGGAAAATGAAACATCACTCATCATGCCCCCGCCTTTCACAATCGAACTTGTTTGCTTTTCAACGCTTGATTTATTTTGTGATTTCTTTGTTAATTGTTGTTTGTTTTATTGTTAGACAGAGATGAAATGTATCAATAATCATATATTCTCAAACTAAATATTTCAGCGACGGTCAACGTTTCATGAACGTCGGATCATTATGTCTCCCACAAATGTAAAACAGGTCACGACAACGCAAACGCGGTAGAGGTCAGAGATCAATGAGTCCGTCTCTACTGTAGGAATACATTCTTTCAGTCTTAAACCTACGGGGAAAATTTATCACCCTACTAGCAGCTGCTACTAGGTGAATAAAGCAAAAATTTATCCAAGACTTTTATTGTTCGAATAAACATCTATTTATAGGATAATAACGCTCAGTAGTTGGATGGGTGGCCATTTCAGCGACTGATTCGTGCTCCCGCGTTGTGTCCTTGAGCAAGGCACTTAACCCCGATTGCCTACATGGGGGGTGATGGCGCTCTGTACAAATGTGTACTGCACGTCGATGGTACGCATGTCTTCAGCCAATCTAACCCTGCCTGTGCTGCAGTGCGAAGTTACGATGTTGGGGAACTGGCAGCTGCTCGTCGTTGCTCGGTGGTTCTCTCCAGGTACTCCGGCTTCCTCCACCCGTAAAACTGTCACCGACATGATATGACCCTGGCTGTTAATGTGTCGTTAAAGTCTAATAATAAATAAATAAATAAATAAATAAATAAATAAATAAATAAATAAATAAATAAATAAATGGGATATTTATTTATTTATTGATGTTTAAAGTCACATATTTTTGCACAATGGCTAATCATGACCACGACATGAGTATCAACTCAAGACCAGGGGTGAGCGTTAATAAGCCACGTTGCCCATTTTAGAAAGGGTTTGCACCTCCCAAGCATTGATGACTGGGTCCTATTTTACCAGTAAAACAGAGCCTGTTTACCACAGTGAACAGGCACTGCTTCACTTCCCGGGGTTCCCACGGGGAATATATGGGTTAAAAATGGATTTCAACCGAGAATAATAGTCGAACGTTCCGAATGATTGGGAAAAAATTGCAATAAGCCAGCTTCTGTATTTTTATACTACTCAACAGGGAAGTCCCCGAAGTTGCTGAAATCATGCGCACGTCGAACCTACAAATTCGCTAATATTTCGAAATTTCAATTTTTATTTGAAATTATCTTGGTGATAAATTTACTGGAAGCTTTAGGAAATGAAGAGGAGCTTTCCTTTCTGTAAATCTCCCCCAATGACGAAAATTGTCAGCCATGCAGTTGTATGATCGACTGTGTGTGACAAAGTTCGAATATCAAATCGAGACTCGAATGAAAGTGCATCAGAGATGGGCAATGTACCGAAAAACCGGACCGATACCGATATCATGGGATACCGAAAAACCGGACCGAACCGAACACTGAATACCGAAACCGTCTGAATTATCAAATTTTTCTACATTCGGTATTTATAAGGCCTTGTTGATACTTGATAGCAGCTTAATGCTTCATTTTCATGAAAAAGGGGACTGGGCAATTGCCATGAATTCCCACTAGACTACAAGCTGTACATGTCGACTGTAAGGCGTAGATACTTCTTGCACCAACGCCACCATTATAATTCCGAGGTCTATATAGACCTTGCCCAAATTATTGCCTCTTTTACCAGGTCAATCGTCATACACATCTTAGTTTGAAGTATCTCTGAGTATTATATTTATTTATTAGGGTTTAACGACACATTAACACCCAAGGTCATATCGTATCGGTGACAGTTTTACGGGTGGAGGAAGCCGGAGTACCCGGAGAGAACCACCGAGCAACGACGAGCAGCTGCAGCAGCCAGCTCCCCAACATCGTAACTCCGCACTGCAGCACAGGCATGGTTCAATTGGTTGAAGACATGCGCACCATCGACGTGCAGTGCGCCTTAGTACACGGCGTCATCGTGCCCCCATGTGGACAATCGGGGTGAAGTGCCTTGCCCAAGGACACAATGCGGGAGTTCGAAACGATCGCTCAGACGGTAACCCATCCAAGGACTAACCGGGCTCGACGTTGCTTAACTTTGGTGATCTGACGAGAACAGGTTTCCGCAACGCCAACGCGCCCCCATCTCTGAGTATCTCGTCCCGTTTCCTTTAACAGTGAGCCAACGGGAGTGCAAAACAGATTTTAAAATAGTACCAAATCGTGATGGATGTCGAAGGTGAGGCTGCACACTTAATAATATTCAATTTCATGTCGATTTGCAGTGTCGAGTACATAACATATTTATTAGAAGGAGGTGACAGGTAGACAGCCAATCTGGCTATATCATCTCCGTGCGGTATATACATGTGCATTATATATTGTTATAATAACCATGTAATCAAATCTATTTTGCATGTATAATTAAACCGCAAAATAAAAAAATCTGAAATCTGAAATCAGCAGTGATTTCTAGTCAAGTCTTGGCTGCCTTTACGGGCAGCCAAGACTTGACTAGAAATCATTGCCCGGATGATATGTCAATCGTCAACAGATTTGCTTTGTGTAGGCATTTTTTATTTAAATTCCAGTGTTGAACTCATTGGCAGTGACATTTGTAGTACTACGGTAGAATGATCCAAGAACAACTTGTTCTGAATTTTCCTAATGTGAACTCCCCTTCGGTACTATCAGTAAATCTCAGTAAAGTCAGATACCGAATAATTCCCCCTCCCCCAATCTCCACCCCCCCCCCCCTCCAAAAAAAAAATATCGCATCGATACCGAACTCAAAATTCCAATACCGTCCACACAGGGGCACGATGACGCCGTGTACTAAGGTGTACTGCACGTCGATGGAGCGCATGTCTTCAACCAATCTAACCATGCATGTGCTGCAGTGCGGAGTTACAATGTTGGGGAGCTGGCAGCTGCTCGTCGTTGCTCGGTGGTTCTCTCTGGGTACTCCGGCTTCCTCCACCCGTAAAACTGTCACCGGCACGATATGACATTGGCTGTTAATGTGTGATTAAACCCTAAAAAATAAATCCCTTACCCCCCCCCCCCCCCTCCCCTCCGTTTTCGGGAACACAGTATATACGAAACGCTCACAGTCCTTCCATTATCTAGGGAGCTATTTGTTGTAAATAATTCATTGGGTGAACTCCTAATCGAAAATACTATGATTTATATTCCATTGCTATCCTCGACTCCATGAAATTATCGAGAATTCGGTTGAATTAATAGCCATTAATATTTATCTTTCACTCTGCATAAGTTTCCGAATTTAATGTATATATTTTACAAGACAGTTTCTACATTCAGCAAGTTCGGTAAATCACTGCCAAATTATTCTTTGAATATTACTGCACGCTTCAAAGGTTCATGTTAAAGTATACATCACATTTGAAATTTTCTTCACGAAAAGACTCCTAAATCGATAAAACTGGGTTAGAATTATAGCGTGAGATATATTATAGTTTGAAAACTTGATTTAGGTTTGGTTCTTATAGTAATAATTCAGTTCCAATTGGTATTATCCTGGAAATTAATGGAACTTTTTATGACAGAAGTTACTGGTTGCAACTTTGTTTAACCCTTTACCTAACACGAAAAGCAGACGACACTTGCAAATAGAATTCTTGAATAACTATTTTGTTTCAATTTTTGTCTCAAAAACAAGGTTATGACTAGGGCTGTCACGATTTTATAATTTAGGAATCGATTAATCGTCGCAAATAATCGATAATAATCGATTAATCGTACCTAGATGACCCCCTCTCTCTCAGAAGTCGATAAAAAAGAAGTACGAGTTAGTTGACCTACCACCTCTTTTAGGTACATTCAAAGCTTTGATGTTCTGAACTTTTGAACCGTCAGTGTAATAATTAAGACCGGTCGTCAGTTGCGAACTTCGCAACTGCCGACCGGTCTTGATTATTACACTGACGGTTCAAAAGTTCAGAACATTAAAGCTTTGATGAATGTACCAGAAAGACAAATGCTTCCAATGGCGTCTTGTGGTTTAACATCGATGTTCTTAACTCTTTACCTTTAGAAACAATAGTTTTTTCATCAAATTTTCTTTTAATTATTAAACGTCTAAAGCGGGATACAATTTTCCGATTATTCGACAACGAACAATACTAATCGATTTTGCCGTGACCGATCAACAATCGATTAATCGTGACAGTCCTAGTCATGACCCCTCATTGGAACGAGCTCGACGAGCTCGTTCCAAAGAGGGGTCATAACCTATGTTTTTTGAGACGAAAATGAAAATAAAATTAAATGGCGACGTGTATGAATAGCGCTGGCCGGTTTTGGCCGTTACGTTGGTTAAAGGGTTAAAGACTCGATTCCGCTATAAACGATACACAGGAACATTTTGACACCAGACTTCAAAACGCAAAATGAAGTTATATATTCAGTGGCTTGGAAAGGAAGTATATTTTTGGAGGGTGGGTAGTGTAATGGTGAGGGTGGTAAACATGTCATAACAATGCGATGACAGGTTCGGAACGCGTTGTAGAGGGTTTGCACGAGAGGGTTTGGGGATTTTTGTGGGAGGGGTGAATATCTTCTAAATCCCTCTCCTTTTCTATGCCACTGTGTACGTTATTATCATGCTTCAAAGTTAGTTTGTTCAATCAGAATGCTGGAATACCATCTTAGGGTTTCGCCGTATCAAGTAACTCACCTAATATTATTTGATGTCGGGTGAGTAGCTGCCATTACTGTTTTGATGCATTTTCACTCGCTTCGAATTTTAAAAAATTGAATTAAAACAAAATAAGATAATTTAAGTACCAAAAATATTTTCAAGATAATAATAATAATAATAATAATAATAATAATAATAATAATAATAATAATAATAATAATGAAATTTTATAAAGTGTAAAATCACAAAGTGCTCTAAAACGCTGTACAGTTAAATAAACAATGAGCTTGTGACTATCAAGGCAATATACAGACTGAGAAAGGTGTGAAGGCCAGCAGGTTACATACTGTCAAAAGCCTCTCTGAAAAGATGTGATTTTAAATTTGTTTTGAATTGGTTGAGATCTTTCGATCCCTGAACCTGAACTGGTAAATTATTCCAAAGTGCAGGTCCAGCGAAAGAGAAAGCTCTGTTATTTACAAAAGTGGACCTAGAGAAGGGCATCTGAAGCTTGATTTGTGAGGAGGAGAGCAAGTTCCTTTCAGGTTTTTTAATTGCCAGAAGGTCTTGTAAGTACTTAGATGCCGAGCCATGAATGCACTTAAATACCAAAACCAATTTTTTGGAAAATAATCTGTTGTCGTACAGGGAGCCAGTGCAACCGTATTTATTGGTTTAAAACAATAAATATTAAAAAAAATGGACGGAAATTTGTTTTTCTAGTTCCCAAAGTTCTTTGTTGTTTTTACGACTCTGTCATTTTTTATGCTGTAGCAAACATTTTCTTTACAGTTGACTCAACAGATTAAAAGTGATTTTTTTCAACATTTGAAGGTTATTTTTGTTAACCATTTTCGGGTGGTAATGATAGAAAATTATGTAATGGTATTTCAGATATGCTTGTAGCGATACGTTTTATAGAGGCATGTCAACCGGTACCTGTATCGGTACCGGTACCGCCGGTTTCCTCATGCTCCAACCGGTACCGATACTGAAGCTTTTGTCCGGCCGGAACCGGAACAAAATTATTTTATGGGAAAATTCCTAACTGAACGAGGGTAAACAGGCTAATAATTCGTCCCCTGAGTCCAATGTGTTCTATGTGCCTACAGGCACATAGAACACATTGGAACTCAGGAGACGAATTGTGTATGGCACACTTACACGACATACTTTCAGCTTATTTGTGAATGAACATATCAAACCACTCTAAAGGGGCATGTTCTGTCTGCAGCACCACCTCGACAAAGCCGATCATTTTAACTTTCCAAAGGTGGCGTCAAAGACAATGAAAGCATCGTCATCGGCTACTTCAAAGAAATTATTCTGTGGCAACATCAAAGTAATCATAAAGCACGATTTTCGTTCTTTATGATTACTTTGATGTCGCGGCAGAATAACTGGTACGATGCCATGTTTGTCTTTGCGATCTTGGGGACTGGGTCGGTTTAAATACGAATTTATCCCATCTGATTGTGATGTCACCCTATTGCTGACTTGTCCCGGTACGGATACCGGTTTCGACGGGACATGCTCTGTCCCGTCCCTGTACCGGTTATGTTGGTAGAGGCGGTACTTTGGTCAAGGTCATCAATTTCAAGGTCAAGGTCACCCCGCACGGGCACGGCACCTATCCCATGTCACTCGCAGGGACGAATTACCCCCGTGTAGAAAATCTGAGATCGATCGGTCGAGAAACGGAGGAGTTCACCCGGAACAAAGAGAGAGAGAGAGAGAGAGAGATAGAGATATGTAGATACAGACATTCGCATTTATATATTAGATATCTCACGTCGAATAGCGACGATTGTTTACTGTCATCATGAATGCGCACAGGAACCAGTTACTGTTGGCGCTTCCGTGTGATGCTGCCAATTAGGCTCTGAATGTTCACATCAGGTTCGCATGCGCCTCACCTCATATGAACCCTCATCGCCTTGTATGGAAATGTTTCAGCCAGCTACACGCCATATTATTTGTATTTAAGACCTTTGCACGCGAGATGTTATGCGAGCGTTCTGAATAATAAATAACTATTTCTCTTCTGGATTTGCCATTTCAACACATTGTTTTCGTTCCGTTTTTTTTATTTCCTACAGAACAAAAACAGTAATTACCAGAGCTTAATCCAATATCCGATATGTAATATATCATTGCCGATGGTTCGCTGACGATTCATTACGTCAAAGTTATATTCAGTATTTTTATATTCCAGTCTCACTGTATGTAGTATTTCTTTTTGTACTACAGCGAGCCTCATATTAGATGCATCCTCATATTGGGTGCATCATACCATGAAGAAATTGCAAAATGGGTATGATCTTTTTTTATATTGTGTTTCTTTAACCCTTTACCTAACGTAACGGCCAAAACCGGCCAGCGCTATTCTCAAAAATCGCCAATTAATTTTCATTATTTTTTTCATTTTTTGTCTCAAAAACATAGGTTATGACCCCTCGTTGGAACGAGCTCATCGAGCTCGTTCCAACGAGGGGTCATAACCTATGTTTTTGAGACAAAAAATGAAAAAAATTAGTTATTCAAGAATTATTTTTGCAAGTGTCGTCTGCTTTTCGGGTTAGGTAAAGGGTTAAAGCAATTCTCGGAACATTCCCATCGCATTTAATGTGTAAATGCATTGAATTCGGGACTCCCAACTAATAAATAAATAAATAAATAAATAAATAAATAAATAAATAAATAAATAAATAAAGTTTGCCAAGATCGAAGCTGAGGCATTTGTAGTATGTGTAGCCAATATTGGCTACCATTGTGGGGGATCTATAGTACATGAAACTTGCTTTGGATCAATGTTTTTGAGGGCAACAAACATTTCAAGGGTGCAACGCACCCCTACCCGTGGTCACGCCCTCGCCACAACCTTCCTGTTGATGGCATGTAATTATTCAGCTGATATCGGTGTATTCCGAGCAGTCCATCTATGCATTCTTGAACCCGATCTAAGAATTGAGCGCGATATAAGAATCTGATGATCTGTTCGGAAATGAATTGACATCAACTGAAAGAGCTATCTTTCTCCTTGAAGCCACTTAAAATACTACTAAGACAGGTTCCTGTCTTAACCACGAAATCACAGCGACACTTGCAAATGGAGGCGAGGCAGTAAGATCACAATTTGCCAACTTCTTTCAAAATTCATGATGGCTTCGATCAAATTATCTCCCCTTAGCTACTGAGGTTCCGCTCAATATTCGCATTATAAATGTTCAATCTAACGGCATATAAATTGAAGATGTATTTCTAATATCAGGAATATGATACAATATGCTATTTTTACAGCAGATCTGAACGTTATGTTCACTGAGCTGACGCATGATGCAATTGGTAAATTACAGAAGGAACTTTGAGAAACAGTGGTTTTGAAAAGTTGGCTATTTTTCAGATATCGTTTGTACACATAGTTGTTTAGAGGTGCAGATAAAATAAAATAACATAATTATTTCCCTCGGTTTACAAATGTGCATTTGAAAACAAAAATGTGCATTGAATAAAAAAGGAACACAGAAACAGAAATGTGGCTTACCTTTCGGTGATTGAATTTGAATATACTGAAAAGAAAAAGATGTGCAGATGAAAAAGTTTTATATCTTCTTGATGTTTGCGAACGTTACAAATAAAAGCCCCCACGCGAGAGTCGCTTGGTGAGTTTTCTGAGCGCTGGCATCAAGTAATAATTAACGATCATTCTTAACCCTTTCAAACTGGGTGAATAAGTTTTTGCGTGAAGAAAAACTTGGTTGAAGACGAGCAGACGATATCAGGAGCGAAAAATCTGAAGAGAGGCTCAGTAATAATTTAATCCAACAGCTCGACAGAGCTGTTGGATTAAATTATTGCTGAGCCTTCCAGCAAACAAGGATGGTTTCGCTCATTTCGCTGTTGACAGTATTGACTGAAATGATACCTTCCAAGGCGTCAGTGTTAATAGGGTTAAGTGATGGCACATTCGGCACGACGTGATGCCTCCAGAAAAAAAACCTTACCGGGGAACTTCGTCAGATCACCGAAGTTAAGCAACGTCGAGCGCGGTTAGTAGTTGGGTGGGTGACCATTTCTGCGACTGATTCGCGCTCCCGCGTTGTGTCCTAGTAGGCAAGGCACATCGCCTCGATTGCCTACATGGGAGAGTGATGACGCTGTGTACTAAGGCGTACTGCACGTCGATGGTGCGCATGTCTTCAACCAATCTTGCCCTGCTTGTGCCGCGGTGCAGAGATCAGAATTACGATGTTGGAGAGCTGACACCTGCTCGTCGTTGCTCGATGGTTCTCTCTGGGTACTCCGGCTTCCTCCACCCGTAAAACTGTCACCAACAGGATATGACCCTGGTTGTTAAATTCAGTGCAATGTCATTTTCCATATTCGTAGTAATCAGCTTTCTTAGAATGGCAAAGATGAAAACTGTGTCCACGTGTTTTTATCTATAGGGTACGCGTCCATGCAATCTATTTCAAACTGCCGTTGCCGATAAACATACTGTGGATTTTAATTGAAGCATAACTGCAATTTATTTTAGATAATAAAAAATTGCTATCTACTAATGCAGGTGAATAGTACCCACCAATGCAGTTAAAATTAGAAACCGCATATATTCAGAAATTATGACACGGTAATTTATTTAATTCCGATAACTTTCGGGCAATTTCGTTAAAATCTTTACAGGGTGTTTTCTTCGGAAATTTCGTCTGCATTAAAGTTTGTTTAATTACATAAATATTTAAGTAATTTCGCGTCGAATCTAATGTCTTAAACTTTTCATACAGTATTTTTATATGCTCTTTCACTTGGAATAAAATTCTGAGAGTCGATATTTTTTCAAATTACCAACTTATTGTTACTTTTACCCTTTCAGCACTGGAGCCCTGGAAGGTATCATTTCAGGCAATACTAGACACCTTTCGCATAATGAACGACGTCTGATAAAAATTACGAATTGTTAATAGTAGTTTGTAAATAGGGCTGTCACGATTTTTTAATTTAGGAATCGATTAATCGTCGCAAATAATCGATAATAATCGATTAATCGTACCAAGATGACCCAAACCCCCCCCCCCCCCTCTCTCTCTCTCTCAGAAGTCGATAAAAAATGAAGATCGAGTCAGTTGACCTACCACCGGTAAACAACGAAGACGATCCTCTTTTAGGTACATTCAAAGCTTTGATGTTCTGAACTTTTGAACCGTCAGTGTAATAATTAAGACCGGTCGTCAGTTGCGAACTTCCCAACTGCCGACCGGTCTTGATTATTACACTGACGGTTCAAAAGTTCAGAACATCAAAGCTTTGATGAATGTATCTGAAAGACAAATGCTTCCAACGGCTTCTTGGGGTTTAACATCGATGTTCTTAACTCTTTACCTTTAGAAACAATAGTTTTTTTCATCAAATTTTTTTTTAATTATTAAACGTCTAAAGCGGGATACAATTTACCAATTATTCGACAACGAAAAATACTAATCGATTTCGCCGTGACCAATCAACAATCGATTATTCGATTAATCGTGACAGTCCTAGTTGTAAATACGTCGAGTGGACAAAAAATCTTTTTCGGAGAATTGACGACTACGAGTCCATTTGTGTTTCCTACTTTGTCGCGTTGCGCTGTGACGAATGATTTGATTACGAGCGATGAAAAGGACCACGTGGCGATTACAGTTTAAGGGCATCATCTTAGAGTGAACCCCACATTAAGAGGCGGAGAAACGCTCTCAAACTCTCAAACTCTTTGCAATATGATACGTGTTTAAATGAGAAATCGTCATCGTAACTGCGAATAAAGGAAAACAACAGCTGATAGAAAGAACACATATTCCAATGACGAAGTACCCTATTCTCATCAGTCGCCGTTCATTATGCGAAACGTCTCTATTAGCAACGCCGAAATAGGCGAAACCACTCTAGTTTGTTGGGAGGTTCAGTAATAATTTAATCCAACAGCTCAGTCGAGCTGTTGGATTAAATTGTCACCGAGCCTCGCTTCAGATTTTTTGCTCTTTATATCATCTGCTCATCCACTGCCATTTTCTTTTCCTGCAAAAATTTATGCACATTTTTCGAAAGGGTTAACACCACTTGAATTTCTGGTCCAAATGATGTGGGTTGTACGTGCTGTTGTACCTTAATGAACAGCACAGAATTCAGTTCAGGCCATCCGGTTCCCACTCCGAGACCATTCTAACAACAGCACAGGATATAATTATAAGTATAAAAATCGCTTTCAGCATCTATGATAATATCTTAATGGCAAGACAAATTTTAAAGTCTAGTCTATTTAGTCGATTTTATCTATGCTTTCGAGGGGGCGCGGTGGTATTGCGGTAACCGGTTCTCGTCAGATCACCGAAGTTAAGCAACATCGAGACCGGTTATCCCTCGGATGGGTGACCGTCTGAGCGATCGATTCGGGCTCCCGCGTTCTGTCCTTGGGCAAGGCACTTAACCCCGATTGTTCGCATGGGGGCACGATGATGCCGTATACTAAGGCGTACTGCACGTCGATGGTGCGCATGTCTTCAACCAATCTAACCCTGCCTGTGCTGCAGTGCGGAGTTACGATGCTGGGGAGCTGCTCGTCGTTGCTCGGTGGTTCTCTTCGGGGACCCTGGGTTCCTCCACCCGTAAAACTGTCACGATCATGATTAGCCATTGTGCATAAGTATGTGACCTTGAACACTAAAAAATAAATACATATATGCTTTCCAAGGCAGAGAATCCAGACGGTTACCGGGAACAGCGGAGTGAAAGGAACTATTTTAATTCTCTTGTTGGGTGGAGAAGACATTTCTCCTACTGACGAGTTTGCTGCCACCTAAATGTATTTACCAAGGACCGATGTTTAAGCCATTACGAGAAACAATATAGTTGATTTGGGCTGATTATTAATCCAACTGATTTTAGATGGTGTGTTGTAATATAAATCTGATAACCGAGGATGTATTTGGAAGCAAAACAGACGCGTAAGATGTCAAGTTCTTGATAACATATTATGGCCTGGGGTCTGCGAATGCAATGGCTTGAGCTGCAAAAATGTGGAAACACCCAAGTCATTTAAATCGAAGTCTCTTGCCCATTTAATCAGTGTATAACGCGTCTTCGGGCTGGCTGAAGGGCCCAAATAACAGTTTCCCCCTATTCGCGATAAATTCCGTCTTTTGATTAGTCAGAATGCCTTGGACAAATAGCCATGGCAAAGAGTGCACCCAGCATCCAAACTATATGAGAGCGTGCGGCATCCAGGGTACAAGCGTACGCGAAACATCGGTATATGGTTTAAATGAAAGCTTTTCGCATTCACTCGCCTCGGTATAAAAGTCGAACCCCAAAACCTGAAAATAGTCATAAATATTATCAGCTTTCCGACAATCGATCAAATTTTGCCGTTTTATCACATTGGAACTCAGGGGGCGATATGTCGACAACATACTGTTTAATCGTTTCCTTAACGACCCAAGGGATGTAACTCTATCTGTTGTCTTTTGCGTTTATAAAAACAAAAAGTATTCACAAATTTGGTCCAAGTGTTTGCGGAGCGTGAGGAATGCGTCCACAAACTGATTTTCACTGTGTTTGTATTGTGTTTCAAACGTGACAAAAGCGTTATCTCGACCAACATGTATGGTATATGGAGATTTAATACCTGGATGTCTCATTTAAACACCTCGCCTGTGGCTCGGTGTTTAAAAACCGACATCCAGGTATTAAATCTCCATAAACGAAACATGTTGTCTGAGACAACTTATAATGACGTCGGTTATTTTAAAGCGTGCAGACCCCGCGCTGTTGTTTCCAGTTTGTCAGCTCTTAACTCTTTGAAACCGAGAAACCGCTTTCCCTTCAAGGAATATGATACGTCATTATTTCATCAGAAAAGATGTCTGCACAGTGAATGTGTGGGGTAAGCTAATCAATATTTTCAAGGCTGAACGTTTAAACAATTAATTGGCCTACCCCCAGAAAATGATTATGGACTCTTCCAATTGCTCGCATTGAACTGAAATAGAAGATACTACCGGGATTGAAAGGATTAGGAGTGACCGGTTATTTTAGAACACGAAGACCTCACGCTATTGTTTCCAGTTTGCCATTGTATCAAAATCAAGGCGCTAAGAATAATCTTTAAGAGTTACCCGCTTAGCGCGATGTGTAGATGGATACTCCGATTAGAACTTTAAAGCTATCTTGAACTAATATTCTATCGTGGGATGTAGGATAAAATCGTTATCTTGGGTAACATCCAGGATACACACTGCAAAAAATATAGGTTCTCTTTAGAACCGAAACTGGTTCTAATCTTGTCCCTGAGATCGAACCAGATCTGTTTAAACAGTATTTATTTCAAATCAAATAAATTTATAAAGATTAACTTTAAATATTAAAAGAATTAAATATAAATTGAGGGGGTTTCAGCCGTAAGTTTAGAGCTTATACGAGATTGTCTCAAATTATTATTAAGCAAAGGAGATATGAACAGTTGGCATATCGAACCAGTTTTGGTTCTATACAGAACCAAAACTGGTTCGATATGGCAACTGTTCATATCTCCTTTGTTTCAAAATGTTTGGCGACTGCGTTGAATAAGCTCCAAGTTTAGTGCTGAATCTACTTCAGTTCATGTAATATTCTATTAAAATTAAATGCTAATCTTGGTAAATTTATTTGATTTGAAATAAATACTGTTTAAACAGTACTGGTTCCATCTCAGGGACAAGATTAGGACCAGTTTGGGTTCTAAAGAGAACCTATATTTTTTGCAGTGCATGAAGGATTCATACCTCGTAGTCGTTTTTAAACTCTTCATCTTCGCCTCGGGGTTTAGAACAGACGTCCGGGTATTAAATCTCCAAGTAGACTGGATGTTTCTGTGAGTACTCCTATCAAAATGTTGGCGCCACTCTGGAACCCCAAAGTCATCTCACCGATAAACATAGTTCATTCTAGATAAATACAATCAACATGTTTATTTACGTATTTCGACTTCTTCCTAATTTTAAAATATTATTTCAAATGTATCATGGATTGTACAACCCAGTAGTTTTAATGCAAACGTACAGGAAAATAAATAATTAAGAATAATTTATATACAAACACGAGAGCTGTCAGTAAGACAGACATGGAACGGCCAGTATTATAAATACAGGCATGTCTAACGCTAAAGTGGGTTCTTCAGACGAACGAGCTCACGATCTAGATGCTGAATTATACATGAAAGGCTGAAGTCCAGGATATGTAGATGGTGTATAAGCTCTTAACATTAATTAATTAATTAATTAATTAATTAATTAATTAAGTTTATGAATTAAATTTATTTATTTTTATATTGGTGTATTATGTCACATATTTCTGTACAATGGCTAATCGTCACAGCAACATGGATATAAAATCAAGTCCAACCAGTTGTTTATACCCATGTTGCCCATTTTAGAGGACTTCCATCCCAAGCATTGGTGAATGAGTCATATTTACTAGTAAAAACAGAGCTTGTAAACAAGCACTGCTTCGCTTCTTGGAGTTTCCACGGAGAATACTGAACGAGTATATCTATGTATCAAGATTGCTGGACCGTCAGCTAAAAACATCACTAGTCAATCCACGAGGCAACTCCTTCCAATCCATGACGTTTGTTGACGTATTAGCTGTTACACCATGGCGTTTACCTAGCACGTTATGGCGTTTACCTAGCACGGAAACATATAACACTTCATTATATGTTATCCTGTGAATTATCGTAAATTGTCTAAAAGATATTTCTCGATATCCATACATCAAGATTGCTGGACCGTCAGCTAAAAACATCACTAGTCAATCCACGAGGCAACTCCTTCCAATCCATGACGTTTGTTGACGTATTAGCTGTTACACCATGGCGTTTACCTAGCACGTTATGGCGTTTACCTAGCACGGAAACATATAACACTTCATTATATGTTATCCTGTGAATTATCGTAAATTGTCTAAAAGATATTTCTCGATATCCATCGACTCGATGGATATCGAGAATTATTTCCAAATGAAACAAAATACAGCATTTTGATTGGCTGAGAGGTACGGTGTAACTTGCAATCCACAATGGCTTTTTTTACACCGTGTTTAACCACGGTGTAAAAACAAGAATATACAAGAGCAAGTTATATGGCTAAAAAAGTACCCATTTTTAATTATTAATTCATACCTTCTGCTCGGTTATGTTGGAACAAAAATAAAAATACAGGAAATTTAATATTTATGTGCAATACAATATTACAGATATGGATATCATTGGAACTGGCTCATTGAGCCAGTTCCAATGACATCCATATTTGTCTGGTTTTATTTAAGAAACTCGCAAAGTACAAATTTTCTGTCAGTTTTTGCCCACAATGTAGGTTAAAGTATTAAGTACACCAAAAGTCTTGGAAATAAATCTGTTATCCTTGTGTTTTCCAGGATGTATAGGAATTTACACCGGTTTGGGAACTCATACACCCTTCGGCTTCGCCTCAGGATGTATGAGTTCCAAAACCAGTGTAAATTCTCATACACCCTGAAAAACACAAGGATAACTAATAATATCCTTCAGTAGCTTCTTAAATGACGTCACGTTTCGGCGCATGGCGTCGACTTGAACGTCTCCTCAAAGGAACGATCAGCAGATCTTTGTTATTGTCTTAAAACTGTTTGCAGTCGAATTGGTCTGAATCACACGGGGTATTCGGATACTCGGAATCGGAGCGATAAAAAGAACGCAGACCAGAGAAAGAGGCGGGGAGACAGGGGTGAGTACACTTTTTGCAAAAAAAAAACATATTCAGAAGAAACAATCAACGAGAATGTTTTTATGACTCAGTTGTGAACTGGTTAAGATATGTTGTGATAGAATTTCAGCCATGAACAATGGCCATAAAATTGAGGAGATTATCATTTCCATTGTCACTTGACCAATTTTTGATAAAATATGCAAAATAATTGCCTGTCACATGTTACATTTAGTACCTCGCAGCAGTTCTATAAAAGCCCATTGTCTTCTGAAATGTTCAGTAAAACAACGATGAAAGAGGTAACTTCAAGCAGTCTTTCAGATGCATTTTATGAACGTGGAGTTTGAAAATATGGGCACTAAAACCCGCGGAGCAAATTGAATTATTGACACTTGGAACACAGATCGTCCCCTGAGTTCCAATGTGTTCTATGTGCTAGTAGGCACATAGAACACATTGGAACTCAGGGGACGAGATATCGAACACTTAGAACAAGTACAGTCATTAGCCCAAAACAGTGAGATAACTCGTCGGGAATGTTCTACTGATGATCGGGGTTGTATCGGTACTTAACCTACCGCATATGCTTCGTAGACAGCGAGGAATTTAGGGTACCGGTACACGATTAGCAGTAAACTGCCAGTTACAAAGACCATATCCGAGAGAGCGAAGCACCGATGCAATCTCATAACATCAGTAGTACACACCCGAGGAGTTAATGTGTGATTGTTCCATTTTCTATGAATGCCTTCAATATTCAGGGCTCAAAATAAGCGGTGTCGCGTCGCTTTTTGCTACGCAAAACTTGCAAAAAGCTACACAATGTTCAATTATGTATAGCATTTTGCGATACAAGATAATCAACTGCAGCCTATTAGGCTGCAGTTGATTATCTTGTATCGCAAAATGTAAATGAAAATTTGCAAACAAATTTGAAAACTAGTTCTCTGATGCTTTACTTCTGATTGTGGAATATTCCAGGCATAACTCAAATTAACTCTCCATCAAGCATCATTAGCAACTTCGTATGTAAGATGAATTCTATTGGTTTAAATTCTTCCTGTTTTTACAACATTTTGCACAAAATGTCCATTAAAAATAACTTCAAGCCCATCAAATTAAAAATCCCAACTTCCATTTTGAGAACTCTATTGAACAACCAAGACGCCAATTGAAAATATCCAAGTCCATGCAACCCTTAAAGGCATTTCAGTTAAAGAAAAACATAGTAAATGTTTCATGTGTTGCAGATCATTTGGAAATGCCCAGAAATGGATGGAAACTATTCTATCTACTTATTCATTTATTGATGTTTAATGTCACATATTTCTGCACAATGGCTAATCATGACCGTGAAAGTTTTACGGGTGGAGGAAGCCGGAGTACCCGGAGAGAACCACCGAGCAACGACGAGCAGCTGCCAGCTCCCCAACATATTAACTCCACACTGCAGCACAGGCATGGTTAGATTGGTTGAAGACATGCGTACCATCGACGTGCAGTACGCCTTAGTACACGGCGTCATCGTGCCCCCACGCGGGCAATGGAGATGAAGTGTCTTGCCCAAGGACACAACGCGGTTGCCGCAGGTGGGATTTGAACCGAGGACCTCTCGGCTTGCAGCCTGCACCTCTGCCTACTGAGCCACCGCGCTCCCTTCTATCTACTTAGAAGAATTCAATACAAAACAGCATAACATAACTCCGGTATACAAAAATAGCTATGTAATTTTTACAAAATGCTATTCATTTTTTTTTAAATTTGTAGCATTTTGCTACGCAAAGAAAAAAAGTTATTTTGAGCACTGTCAATATTAAGTGAGAAATAGCTTCAATGTTCATTTCTTTCGCAAATAATAACAATGGGTGATACGGGCGAGACACCTCCAATTGATGGCTCATTTCTCGATGTGTCAATAACTGAAGAAATTTGTACTGAAAACCCAAAGAAAAAAGGATATAAGTGTGACATGTGTGCCGCCGAGTTTGTATTGTGTCCACGTTTCATTGTGTCCATGTTTCATTGTGTTCCCGTAGCCCGCATGTTATGTTGAATTGTAACAGAAAACCAGTCTGCAATAAATCAATATAATTTCACATTGTTCTCACATTGTGAGGAAGATAACATGGCATCGCCGAGTTAGACATCAGACGACACCTGCAAATGCCAATACTTTTGTGCAGCTTGAATGTAACTCGACGTGAGAATTGCACGTAAATCGGTAACGTCACAGTTCTTTCCTGTGTAAAAATAGTCAACGTACTTATGCACAATAGCTAATCGTGACCGTGCCAGTTTTACCAGTGGAGGAAGCCGGAGTACCCGGAGAGAACCACCGAGCATCGACGAGCAACTATCAGCTCCTCAACATTCTAACTCTGTCCAAGCTCCGCTCAAGCAGGGTTACAGTGGTTGAAGACATGTGTATCATCGACGTGCAGTACGCCTTAGTACACGACGTCATCGTGCACCCATGTAGGCAGCTGGGATAAAGTGCCTTGCCCAGGGACACAACGCGGGTTGTCCCGGACGGGGATCGAACTTGGGACCTCTAGCATAGAAGTCCAACAGTCTACCACTGAGCCACCCATCTTCCCCTAAGATAGCGGTGGTGGGGTCACTTTTGTACATGTGACAAGTGAGCGTCAAGAAAAACAGAGATAAGTGGTAGTGATGAGCCTGGGAAAAATTAGTATATAAAAACTTGTCAAGACCAATAAGTGAGGCATCTAAGAGGTTGATTAATGTGCTTCTGGGAAATGTATCTTATTATAGAGCACTGATGGAATCTATTAACGGATCCAAAGGCATTATCTATTTTACAGCGATGGCAGAAGTCATGCACGTCATTCCTTTGGTGAAGTGCTGGAATGTGACAAATCGACTTTTTGAGCCCTTTCCAATGGTCTGCAACAAAATGGACGTTTTATTAGATTCTGTTCTACCCATCGAAGTCAACTTTACCCTAAAACTGTTAACAAGCTGACTTTCAGTCCGACACAGTTTTAATAGGTTTGCATCACCTTTTTTCTTTTCTTTATTTTCACTCATTAACCACGTCTGTGTTACACAACGTATGCGTAATACAGTATAAGTATTTTGAAAGATAACATGGTGGCTGCACATGTACAAAAAATGGTACCGATATTGATGAATATCTTACCCCCTACAAGTATCTGGGAATTTCATTGGTTCAAAGACGTCACATGCAGACTGCAAATAAAACCATATACTGCCTGTCAACATCAATATACGCTGACAGGTATGGGTAATCTCCCCCTTGTTCATTGATTATTCAAAATGGCGGCAACCGATAAACGCTTCAAGTTGAAAGACTGAGTGTTGGAAGCCCATATTTGGTCTGAAGTGCAGGTTAGGCAACTTGAAAGGCTTCATATTCTGCGGATGTGTGTCATGTTACCTTCGAAATGAAACTGTTTGGTGTGTATGAATTTGCCTTGTTACAATTTAAAGGCACTCTCCCATAAATTGTAACAAGGCAAAGACAAGTGAACACATTGTGAGAATTCTCTCATTTAATTTTGATCGCTCTTGTTATTAGTTCTGTGCATCGATGCAGCAGTCGGTAAGATATATTCGTTACACAGTTTGTTGGAGGCCTAATATGGTATATATGGTGTCAGTTAATTGAAAATTGGACTCGAGCTTCGCTCTCGTCCAATATGAAATTAACTGACACCATATATACCATATTAGACCACCAACAAACTGTGTAACTAACATTTCACAAATGTGTTTCCGGTTTTTACATCATGTGCTTCAGTGCCAGTGCGCGCCCCCAATTCAAGTTCAAAAATAATATTTAAAAAAAGAAAAAGGGGACATAGGGTCGTAGCATATACATATCACTGTACGTGTCCGTGATGGTCAAAAAATTTACCCACACGTTGGGATAAGGAGCAATGTCCTCATCGATCATCAGTGTGTAAAATTTGACGAGAACGCTCGTTCCGTTCGCGTGTTAGTTACGCAAATTTAAATCGACGCGAACGGAGTTGCATCTTGAATTGTCAAGTCTGAGTCACTTAACTGATAGATAGAGTGCTAAATATTTTCTCAGCCTCAAGATTTGTTCACACATTTTCGTCTTGTTACAATTAATGGGATAGTGCCTATAGGCACTCTCCCATAAATTGTAACAATGCAAATCGATGGAGATAAAGTCATTTTACTTCCAAGATGATATAATGGACATCAACAGAATATGAAGCCTTTAACTTTAGGTACCTGGGTTCAGAATAAAGCCCAAGATTGGGCTTCTAGTACTCTACCAGATAACCGGCCTTTCTTGTGTCTTGATAGATTTTTAGACTTTTGCCTTGAGCGGCTCTTTATATTTCAATTCTACGCAATATGTGAATATAACAATAACATGACTTTGGAGGGCATTGTGGTTTATTAACGGCCCAACAGATGTGAATAACAGCCCGACAGCTTATAAAAGGCCCGAGACGAAGTTATTCACACCCGTTGGGCCGTTAATAAACCACAAGGCCCGACAAAGTCATGTTATTACTATTATTACCACTGGGATTCTGAGAAAGTTTTGACCATGTACCTTACATGGCAGTTACAAACAGTCAATTGGTCTTCATTCAATTCATTTGATTCAGACATTTTTTACGTTTTCAATTTTGGCAAATATTATTATCGTCTGTTCTCAAACAAACTGGTGTCACATGATTGATTATCATGTGACTGGCACCGGCACTCTTTCAGTTGCAACGAAGCTTAAAAACTTAAAAACAGACCCGATATTTCCACTTTTACGTCAGGAATAAGGGTTTAAAATGTCTGCAGACTTACTTACTACATACAGCTGCTTGTTCTTATGGGGCTTACTTTGCTGGACATTTTACATATTTAATAATTTAAATGAAAATTTACTACTTGAAACCATTTCTGGAAACTGTTTCCATTTTCGAGAGTACGACAGCGAGGAACAAAAGTCACTTGACGTGTCGAGCTGGTAATGAGATGTTTAACACAATAACGGTCCGACACATCACGTGACTTTTTAAGTTGAGCGTTACGTTCTTGTAATGCCCTGCTAAATTTTGTTAATGTACTAGGGAACGCTCTATAAAGTGGTAATAATACTTGTTAATGATAAAAAGGCAGTTTCTTAAGAACTTTAATGTAGCCGAGCGTTCGATTAGCCATCTCCAAACCACGTGCACTGTCAGTCGGTTAGAGCCATTTTTGAAATTTTGCACACTGCATCATGGGTAACAAAAGACAATAATCAAGTTAAGGTGAATGCTAGACGAAAAACGTGGACTGACATATTGACATATACACACAGATATTTTTAGAAGTATACACGGTCTTATTGTTTAAACTTTGAGTTGATGTGAGCAATGAGCCCACGCAAGAGACAGTGAAATGTGACAGAAAACATTGTACCTTATAATTTTATTTGAAAACCATATATGTTTATATGTAAATGATAAATGATTGCGTCATCTGTGTTGTAGTTACATAGCTAACTGACTGGGTGATTGAGTGAGTCAATTTTACCATCCGCCATCCTTTTGGTTTCTGAACTGTTTTCATATGAATTTTGTTGAAAAAAAGTTTGAACCGATCGATAAAGGCAAGGTGCAGATGAGAAGATTTTAACGAGTTTTACGTGTCGAGTAAAATGAACTCCGGTTATAAAATAAGCAGGAAACCTCCAAGTTACCAGTAAGATCGGAAAATGAATGTTATTACGCTTCACGTAATATTTTAGACATCTCGTTAGTCAGTTAATGTTTGATAATTTCAGTGCAGACTTGATGTTGTGAAAAATCCAGGACGGCAATAAATCGCATTTCTGGGATCAACTTGGGCGAGTAAATTGCTATGCATGGACCAATACTATACTACCTTTACAGTTGTATTTTTCAGAACTGTATTTTCTGTTTATGGAAATAACTAATTGAAATGAATTATAAGCATTTTCGCAATATATTTTATTAAATCTTCATCAATTAATGTAAGCGTATCGCGACAAGATCCCACCGCGTCGGAAAACTTTGAGATCCTTGCTTCGGACCTGAAAACGCTCACAGCAACTTGACAAGCGCTGGCCCATTGTCAACACTATTGAGCAGAAAATGGGATGGGCACTGAAACAACACCGATAAGCCCATACTCTTTGCAAGGGGGAGTCAGAAACTGTCCTGGACAGTGGTGGAGGCTGGGGCGTAGTGAGAAGTTTGAAACACACACCAGCTTCCCGAACTCTTGTTAGTCACATTTTATTTCCAAGTCCCAAACTAGATCAAGTAATATTCAGACCCAAACTTTTGATTCGAGTGTGCTCGTTGGGCGTGGTTGCTCTACTTTCGATGAGGCACAATAACAACTCACCAGAAGAGTAAGGTCTTGGACCCTGTTTAAAATTTTATAATGTTCAGAACAGTGTTCTAATAGAAATGATACTGGGGGAAACAGGAAGACATCCAATCTGCTGTGTTATTCACCACACAAAACAAATGTGTTTTCATTTAACCCTTTATCTAACGAACTGCCCGCACCCGCCCGCGTAATATGCAAACTGAGCAGTTGAAAAAATAATTTTTTTCAAAATATTTCAACAAAACCATATCATGTGACCCCCTTATTGGAAAGAGCTCATTGAGCTCGTTCCATTGAGGGGTCACATGATATGGTTTTGTTGAAATTTTTTGAAAAATTTAAAACAATTATATTTAAAATAATAAATTTTGATATCGTCTGCGTTGGGTAAAGGGTTAACTTTGTCATCATCATTTTTCTTTACTTAAGAATTGAATCATGGCTGTTCGAAATTCACGAGGTAATGAAACAAATTGACCACGTGCAAATTCGGAGCGGTTCATGGTAAATTTGCGCGTGATCAATTTGTTTCATCATCTCATGAATTTTGAACAACCATAATTCAATTCTTATGTTTAATCCCTTCGTAAAACATAATTATTTCATATCCGGGCAGGATATCAGTTGTCTTATCTAAATATTAATTTATTTATTGGTATTTGTTTAAGGTCGCAGGCTTATGCACAATAGCTAATCGTGGCCGTGAGAGTTTTACAGGTGGAGGAAGCCGGAGTACCCGGAGAGGACCACCGAGCAACGACGAGCAACTCTGAGATCCTCAACATTCTAACTCTGTTCAAGCTCCGCTCAAGCAGGGTTACAGTGGTTGAAGATATGTGCACCATCGACGCGCAGAACGCCTTACCACACGGCGTCATCGTGTCCCCATGCAGGCAACCGGGATAAAGTGCCTTGCCCAATGACACAACGCGGGTCGTCCCGGACGGGGATCGAACTCGGGACCTCTAGCATAGAAGTCCAACAGTCTACCACTTAGCCACCTGGCTTATCTACAAGGCACTTCCTTGACTAACCATAATTCGGTCAAGTTTTATTCCTAAAAAAGAAACGAAACAACCTCACCTCTGATACAAAATAGTTCCCTAACCGTGTCAATATAGTGCCTAAAATACAACCCACGCTCGGGTTGGGGGAACCGTCTATTTATAGAACGTAACAGAAAAACCAGAATGTAAATATCGACTCAGGAAAATCGAATATAGTGCTAATATCAATGCGCAATGTTCAAATCTCACATAATCAACTGGCATTCCTGAGATTATTTATTTATTTATTTATTTATTTATTTATTGATGTTTAAGGTCACATATTTCTGCACAAGGGCTAATCATGACCGTGACAGTTTTACGGGTAGAGGAAGCCGGAGTACCCGGAGAGAACCACCGAGCAACGACGAGCAGCTGCCAGCTCCCCAACATCGTAACTCCGCACTGCAGCACAGGCAGGGTTAGATTGGTTGAAGACATGCGTACCATCGACGTGCAGTACGCCTTAGTACACGGCGTCATCGTGCCCCCACGCGGGCAATGGAGATGAAGTGTCTTGCCCAAGGACACAACGCGGTTGCCGCAGGTGGGATTCGAACCGAGGACCTCTCAGCTTGCAGCCTGCACCTCTACCTACTGAGCCACCGCGCTCCCGGCGTTCCTGAGATAACTCACATGATCAACTGGTATTCATTGGAAAATAACATCACCTACGAATCCACTGACAATACAGTGTTCATTGAAAAAAATTCTGTCGTAGTGTAAACAATCGTGTGTATATGTTTACAGTGAAATAAAGAATCAATCAACCCTTCCCCCAAGGTGACGAATGCGATGTGAGAAACCACCACCTGGATCTGAGGACTTCTTCGCTAAATGCGTTCAGGAGTAAGGCAAACAATGTTGTTTTTAATTTCACATCTAACAGTACACCTAACAGTACATAGCAGATAACATCTGAGAAAATTTGATGTACTGTTCGCCTCCCACCTGCATCAATCCAAGAAATTTATTTCCGGATTTGCATCATTAATCATAGGAAATGCGGACGGTAACATGCATGAATAACCTTGCACGTGCTTTTGCCTGATAAACTAATTAATAATTAGTAATACTTCGTACATTCTTATATTCAGATTGCAAGAAATATGCCTAATCTCCGCTATGCATCCACCCACGTGCACCGAGATGGATCATTTTTAAAGGTCGGCAAGTTTAAACTTATTGTACCGACTGAGAAGAATTCATGCAACAAACCCCGCCAAAACAGATCTCTCCAAAACTCGATTAAATGAGAAAAGGAATGGAGGAAACAGAAAACACTAACAGTACTCTCATACGATGACCCAGAGAATAATGATGGCAACAGGTTACTGAGGAAGGCAGAAGCAATTTATTTTAACCCTTTGAACGCCAGAGGTCGCTTTTCCGGGCCAGTAACATAATACTTCATAATTTCATTAAGTAGGTTGACTTTTGAGTGAAGGTGTGGTGTAGACCAATCAATATTTTCAACGTGCAGCCCCAAGGCTGCACGTTAAAAATATTAATTGGTCTACCCCCAAATAAAGAATATGGACTCTTCCCGTTGCTGCCATTGAACTGTTATGGAAGATACCATTAGGGTTCAAAGGGTTAAAAGGACCACATACCACAAATTTAAAAGATAACTTATCCAGGTAATAAGTCTGTACAGGTGTTTTGGAGAAGACAGAGTGTTGTGACGCTAGACACATTCCGAGGTGGATTCAAGAATTAATTAAGAGGGGTCATATTATATAATTTATCTACTTTATACGTAAAAACAGTAACGTTTTATCTTTTATCGTTATCGAAAACTCGCCGTCAATAAAAAATCTTTTATCGTTACTGCAGTAAGAATAAAAGTCACGTGATATCGCAAGAATACAACGTTCACGCCCATCTCATTTGCATGACGTACTATTTCATTCAACACTTTGAATAACTATTTATCGCTGCCGCGGATCGAAACAAATAAAACGGGGCGTATTTATCGAAATGTATTGAATAAAAAAGAAGGCCATTAATTAAACTTACTGAATTGTAAAATTAAAATTTGACGGAAAAGAGTAAAAATTAGTAACTTACACTTTTTCAAATGAGATTATTTCACCCTTCGAGACTTTAATTATCCTGACGTTCAAACGTCACTGGGAATTCAGTTTCTTCAACATTTTTCAAAATGTGACGTCAAACGTCGGAAAGTACAAATAACCAGATATTTTTCACATTAGTGATTATCTGGTTGAAGGCTAGATTATTTTTAGTGGTCTGCATTTGTTAATCAAAACTTGTTTTATTACGGGAGTGGGGGAGGTGGGGGTGTAGATAAAAGGGTTATATACACATGTGCGCGACTCGTAGCTATATATGCCCCCGAAAACGCTCTCGTCGCGATAAACGATTTTTTACAAACACCATGTGTATATAACCCATATTTATTGTTATTTATTGGTGTTTAAGGTTACATATTTATGGACAAGGGCTAATCATGACCGCAACATGGATATAAAGTCAGGTCCAGGCAATCGTTTATACCCATGTTGCCCATTTTAGAGGACTTCCACCCTAGGCAGTCGTTACAAGGACCTATTTACCAGTAAAACAGAGCTTATTTACTACAGTAAATGTGTATACAAGCACTGCGTTTTTTGTCGCGGGATTCTCACGGGGATTAAGAGTAGAGGCGGTGAAAGTCCAGACCAAGGTTCCGGTGCTTCTAGTGTCTTGGCAGTGATTTCTAGACAAATCTTGGCTGCCTCTAAAGGCAGCCAAGACTTGTCTAGAAACCATTGCCAAGGTAATTTGATTCTTGATCACGGGATCTGTTTCTTTGTTTAGTAAAGTACAAGTTCTCATACCGCAAAGTCTGTCAAAGTCGATTAAGGGCCTTTAAGTGTTAACAGCTTTCGATGGATGTATTATTTATTTATTTATTTATTTATTTATTTATTTATTAAGGTTTAACAACACTTTAACAGCCAAGGTCATAATTATCGAATCGGGTGGAGGAAGCCGGAGTACCCGGAGAGAACCACCGAACAACGACGAGGTGCTGCCAGCTCCACAACATCGTAACTCCGCACTGCAGCACAGGCAGGGTTAGATTGGTTTAAGACATGCGCACCATCGACGTTCAGTCCGCCTTAGTACACGGCGTCATCGTGCCCCCATGTGGACAAACGGGGTTAAGTGTCTTGCTCAAGAACACAACACGGGAGTCCGAATCGATTGCTCGGATGGTAACGACGTTGCTTAATTTCGGTGAGCTGACAAGAACCAGTTACGGCAACGCCACCGCCACCCCCCCCCCCCCTCCCCTCCCCTTTATGATATATGGTTTCCAAGCTTAGTCAGAGGACTGTCATTCCATTTGGGACAGCTGCCGTTCTGCCACTCTCTCCTGCTGAGCAGTGTTCACGCTGTTCAGTGCCAATTGCACTAAAAATTTGTTTTGGAACCAAAAATACATCATTTAACACCAAACTATATTTTTGGTAGGTCTCAAAAGCCTTGTGGTTCTTGATTTCAGTGATTCATTTTCGATAAAAATCGTTGTTTGGCGTCACAGACGAAACATAATTCACACCTGGCAAGTACTCTAACGGCAAATCATGACGTAATCATGACTCTCTGTTATGGGTCAACTGAATTAACAGTTTGTCCATTTTATTTATTTCATTCATTCATTCATTCATTCATCCATCCATTCATTCATTCATTCATTTTATCATTCACTTATTTATTTATTTATTTATTTATTTATTTATTTATTTATTTATTTATTTATTGGTGTTTAAGGTCACAGACTTGTGCACAATAGCTAATAGTGCCCGTGACAGTTTTACGGGTGGAGGAAGCCGGAAGAGAACCACCTAGCATCGACAAGCAACTGTCAGCTCCTCAACATTCTAACTCTGTTGAAGCTCAACTCAGGCAGGGCTACAGCGGTTGAAGACATGCGCCCCATCGACGCGCATCGACGTGCAGTACGCCTTTTAATTACACACCCGTAACAGTATTTGTCACGATCACGTGGATTTTAGGGGCATGCGGTAATTTTAACCAGAGAGCTCTAGTGCAATCCGATAAAAAGAACCCTACGCGTGCACGAGGTCTCTCGTTAGACTGGTTCTTATAGTTTGTAGCGTTCAGTGGAGTCGGAATTACCGATTCTCATTGCAAAATGTTTGATGCACAACAATGCTAAAAACCTTTTTAAAGTCATGAAAGACACATGATCTCTGCCAAGAAATTGAACAGTAAAACTCGACCATTGCTTTCGTTATCGAAAATCGAAGAAAACTTAACAAATTTTAGGGCGAAAAAATCCAATTGGGTTCGATATTGCAGCCAGCCACTAGTACAGTTCCTATATATAAAACTTTGTAATGTTACAATGTTGCCTTCTCCGCTGCGCGCTGTCGACGAGTCGACACGAGGTCTACTGTGTAACTGTAATCTTATTCGATTCACACTTCGGCAATGAAGTAGCACGTTTGCCAACGCAAACACACTTTGAAGAGCATGTCAAGTTGAAGAAGTTCTCAGGAAGCAAGACTAAATGAATCTTGAATACTGGTTACCATGAAGTGGCAAAACAGACGACGACACGCTGACAGCGCCTGGAGATGTTTGACAGCTCGCCCATGCAGTTACTAATTAACTATCTCCAATTCCACCCTTACTAGATGACCACCTCCCCCCCCCCCCCCCCCCCCCGCCCCACACTAGCTGAATAAAGAAAATAAATTCGGAAGAATGAAAAACCTGGTTTTATAAGAAAAACTCGGTAGTTTACATTTGTGGAACCAATGTTTTTTTACGTGCTAGTGGGTGTTGGGGCAACAGATTCATTTTATTTAATTTTTTTTTTTGTTGGGGCAGGGGGAAGGGCTTTTTTAGGGGGATAAAGTATTGCTAAAATATGACTTTCTGGAGTTTGTACTGGGGAAATTAAAAAATGTTACCAGCTACCCACTACAGAAATTCTGAAAAGTCTTGAGTAGGGTGGGAATGAGACCATGAAGAGGGCAGGGGTGGTAAATACATGTTGTCTGATAAATGCAATATATTGTCAATCTCGAGAGGTGACTTCTATGAAATTCAAAAATAATTATGAGAATATTTAAAACATAGACAATATGACAATATTTTCCAGACACAGATTGATGTGTATTTTTAAATGACCAATTAAGGATTTTTGCTAGTAATATTTCTGTTTTATACAAGGATATTATTTTGCTTTAATTCTCAGCAACAGAACTTAAATCGAATGCCACCTATGTGACTTAGCTACATGGGCGTATGAGATGGGGAGGGGTGAGGCACTCTCACCCTCACCCCCCCCCCCCCCCTTCACCAATAAGCAGTTAATTTTGCAGTTTTCATTGAAAGGGACTGGTATTTTCAGAACAGATTGTTCAGAGGGAGGGGGATTTATAATTTTGGCAAATATCAGGACAGTGGGAAGAACATTTTCATAGGCAAATTCGAGGCAAGGGCCTGCATTTTGATTTTGAAACAAAAGTTCATGGCAGTTTGATTGGTCAGCCCCTATCCCCGAGAAAATGTTCTCCAAAATCCTATCATTTTAGCCACATTCTACCAGTCCTCTTTAAAACTACTTACTAAATGCAAATTCAGAATACCAAATTCCAAATTTAAGATTGACAAGATATTGGAGCAGACATATAAAAAATTATTTTGTTTTGAACGAGATAACAAGAAAAAATTATTGACAGAACCGTTCAGATAACAAACTGGTGAAGTATAGTACTACTACTAGTACAAATTAATGTAAACATTAATCAATCTTTGAAAATATTATCAACCAAAATAAGTTGAAGCTTACTGGAGAGAACCCCCCCCCCCCCCCCCCCACCCCCACCCCCTATTTCTCTTCCAGCCTATGACTAAGACTGTTGGATACTCATTTCGTGAGCTTTCGAGAAAATGCTGTCTGGTTATAGATGGGTGGGAAGTTTGTAAAAAAAAAAAGGTGTACAAACTAAATTACTTGTGGAGACATGACATGACATTTTCTTGCAGTTATCATGCAATATATTTCTCCCTTTGTATATCTGTAGTATTATGTGGACAACCTAAAGCTTTTATTTGTAAGTGCAGCCCATTTCAAACAAAGGTTATCAAGACTTGGGGTAAAATAAAAAGAAGGTAAATTTAAAGTCAGAAACTTTATAATGTTGAAAAATAAAGTGCAAACTTACCAAGACTGCAGAGTTCACTCAGAGTCAGAATGGAATCTCAAACTGCCTCAGGCTCAGTTACTCCAAACGATCGAATGAATGCCCCGGAAGGTTAATTATTGCACAAAATGTCTTTTCTTGTCCAGTGTGTACTTTTGTTACAGTGCAGAACAGAAATGACCGATGTCCACATGCGATAGCCTAGTGACAGTAGTGCATGTATCGTCAAGCCGAGTTCAAACTTATATTTTTACTGGTACTAGAAGTTTCAAATTCTTTAAAAAGCACGAAATTTAAACAGAGCGGCCAGTTCGCACCGTATTCAAATTAAAATCCTTGTACATTTTCCATCCTCCAGATATAATGATGCCTGCACACACAGTTTTGAAAACACATTTGAGACCTCATAATTTGTGACGTCTGACATGCTGAACGCAATCTTTTGTGTTTTGAGTGTTCGGATCGACATTTTTTGCGAATAAAATGAAATCAACAGCGATTCTACAGGTGGCAAGGTCAAAGACTTAAGACTGGTTCTCTGACAAAATTTCCCGTTTCTCTCTAAAGTTCTTTCAACCGTTCAAATTGTTGACTATTTAATTAAATTAGCGATTAATTACAGTGAATTCTTATTCGTGGTTGGGTGTGCAATAAATACCGGCCCACACTTATGTTTGAATGGGTTAACGGTTACTGGACTCGAGCGTGTGGCGCTGGGATAACCACTCGAGTGGTTATCCCAGCGCCACACGCTCGTCCAGTAATCGTTAACCCATTCAAACACAAGTGTGCTTCTGTATATGTACACGGCGTCATCGTGCCCCCATGTAGGCAACCGGGATAACGTACCTTGCCCTTGCCCTTGCCCGTGGACACAACGCGGGTCGTCCCGGACGGGGATCGAACTTGACTTGGGATCTCTTGAGCCACCGCGCTCCCCAATGCAAGTAGAAATTTCACCAATTCAGCCAAGTTTGACAGCCCTCAATGAGCTCTGCTAACCCTTTACCTAACATGAAAAGAAGACGACACTTGCAAAAACAATTCTTGAATAACTCATTTTTTTTCATTTTTTGTCTCAAAAACATCGGTTATGACCCCTCATTGGAACGAGCTCAACGAGCTCGTTCCAACGAGGGGTCATAACCTGTGCTTTTGAGACAAAAAATGAAAAAATAATGAAAAACGTCTGGAAGATAATAGATTATTTGCTACTAGTTTATTTGGAGTGAATAAACAGTGAGTAAATAACCATCATGGAATTATTTATTTATTTATTTATTTATTTATTTATTTATTTATTTATTTATTTATTTATTGGTTTGTTTATTTATTAGTTTTAGTATTTTATTTCCAATATTTTTATTATTTATGTTTTTTTTGGCAACTACAATACTTAAAGGCGTCAGTGTAAAGTGTTTACGGATTGGGTGGATAACGTTATGTCGCTTACGAGTGGGGAGGGGTGGGGGTCAGAATATTTCGTCCTATTTTAAGTTTATTATGTTGAGAAAATCACTTTTTTCCGTATTGCTGTCTCCATTTTGAAGACAAAGGGAAGAGAGTCAAGTTTAGCCAATCGTTTATCATTAACCTACCCACTTGAAAGGATACGTATCCCGCGTTTAAGTTATTTATTTATTTATTTATTTATTTATTTATTATTTATTTATTTATTGGTGTTTAAGGTCACATATTTCTGCACAATGGCTAACCATGACCGTGACAGTTTTACGGGTGGAGGAAGCCGGAGTACCCGGGGAGAACCACCGAGCAACGGCGAGCAACTGTCAGCTCCCCAACATACCAACTGCACACAAGCAGGGTTAGCACTGGTTGAAGACCGGTGCACCATCGACGTGCAGTACGCCTTAGTACACAACGTCACCGTGCCCCCACATGGGCAATGTGGGTGAAGTGTCTTGCCCAAGGACACAGCGTTGTTGCCGTAGGTGGGATTCGAACCGAGGACCTCTCGGCTTACAGCCTGCGCACCTCTACCAACTGAGCCACCGCGATCCTATTTGTTTATTTATTTATTTATTTATTTATTTATTTATTTATTTATTTATTTATTTATTTATTTATGAGTTTTAATTTTTTATTATCCATATTTTTTTTTTCATTTCTGTTTTTTTTTTTTTTTTGCAACTAAAATACTTAAAACAGGAAGGTAATACTAAATTAAAATATCTTACTTTGAATGGAATAAATGCTTCAGCATTGCAGATGGCGCCTTGTTGCACTCAAGAGGCGATATATGGTTAATTTGTTCTCATTTTCAAACACATTCTATTTGGCACTAAAATCTTTCATTTAGCACCAGAAAAGTCATTGGCACCGGGGGTCATTTTTGTTCCCCCTCCACCTCCTTACTCGAGAAATATTTGTGCATCTTTAACTGGGAGAAAGGAATAGATTACTCTGTTCTCGAACACACCATCAATACCTGGATGGATCGTTCGGGGAGGTCACTCTTATTCAAAGTGAGATCCAAGTCACTAGAATTGAGGGGGGGAATCGGGAAAGGCGGGGAAAGAGTGTGCCAAATGTGTAACCTAGGAGTAACGGAGACCCTGGAACATTTCATTTTAAAATGCTCAAAATATTTGCCTTGTAGAACATAACTCTTTGGGAACTAATGGAAAAATGGGTTGGAAACATGAAGGATAGTTGGATGAGGAATGACATGAGAAAAAGGGTAAATATAAAAATTGGAGAGATCGGAAAAGCACCACTGGGAGTATTATGGAATAGTCTGCGACAAACACAAATGCAAACTATACAGAAAGGCCATTGTTTAAGTCGTTCCAATGAGGGGGGGGGGAGGGGGGGTCATATGCTAATTTTTCTAGATACAAAATGAGATTATTTAGTTTCGTCTGTAATCAGACTTTGATAAAGGGGTAAATATGATAAAACACATTCAAGCGCGCGCTGTAGATCACGGATTAGCGAGTCCAACTTGCAACCGGGAAGGATCAAGACACTTAAATCGACTTGCTCTATTCTGGGGCGCGAAAGTTTCTGAATGGGTAGAGAACAGTGGTGCTCTATTCTTTGTTTGGATGGGGTCACGAAATTCTTTGGTCGCATGAGATGCGATAACTTTTGTTCATGTGTATTGTAATATTCATTGCTGTGGGGACGTTATATTCATGAATATATGGTTAGACGATATTCCTGTGCCCACAGTAAATTAAATTTGGATTTAGCTTTGTCATCCCAGCTGCTTTGCTATCGCCTGTCTGTCGAGGTTGTATTTGGTACGAAAAACCAGGCTTATGTGATTGTGTGACTGACGTAGGAAACAACGCGTTCCTTGAGTTCCAATGTGTTCTATGTGCCAACTGGCACATTGAACACTTTGGAACCCAGGAGACGAACGGATAATCTCTCAAGCTTAAAAATACTCTGATAACCAAGTCAACCTATTCCTCAGCTGCATTGGTAAGACATTCGAACGAATCCTTACCAATCGGTTTAGGGAGCACCTTGAAGACAACAATTTTTTTCAATAAGTGGCAAAGAGCCTATAGAAACCGTAAAGAAGGCATCGAGCATGTCTACCGACTAGTCACTCAAATGAAAACCGCGATCAAAAATCAGCAAATAGGCGCGGCAGTCCTGTTAGACGTCGAAAAAGCATTTGACTCTGGCACAATGGAATGCGCTACAAATTATCAAAAATGAGACTCCCCAAGAAATTGCTCAGATTACTATCCTCTTTCTTAAATGATCGCGAAATTAAAGTCAGAGTGAACAATGAAATGTCTGACAGTGCACCACCCCCCCCCCCCCCCCCCCCTCTTGAAGCGGGCAGCCCACATGGATCCGTTCTAGGCCCCTTCCTTTACATCTTCTATGTAAATGATCTTAACTTCTCCGAGGATCGTGTTCAAGTCTCCCAATTCGCGGATGATAAAGGCCTCTGGGATTCTAACAATACGGCCAATCTGCTCAAAAAACCCCTGCAACGCGCTCTCGATGACCTAGAACAATGGTATGCCAAATGGAGAATTAAGCTGAACGCCAATAAAACCCAACGAATCACCTTTACTCGCAAGACAAACAAATGTGATTTCGACCTAAAAGTAATGGATAACACCCTCCCAGAATGCAAAGAGGCGAAATTCCTGGGCATCACCATTGATCAAAAACTGTCCTTTAACAAACACACCGCCGACATGGCGAAAAAAGCAACCAAACGCATTAACTTATTGAAAATGCTAAAAAAACTTATTGAAAATGCTAAAGGGAACTTCATGGGGAGCCAACCAGTCCACCCTACTCAAACTATACAAAGCCTTTGTGCGCCCAGTACTCGAATACGGGGCAATCATCCCAAAATGACCTCAACCAAACCAATATGGGTAAACTCCAGAAGGTCCAAAACCACGTGCTTAGAGTCGCCCTCCGCGCCCCATGGGACACTCCACGACAGGGCCGATCTCCCCACCATCAAAGACCGCCTAGCCACACTGGCCGCGAAAAATCGTGCCCGGCTAGTCGACAGTGAACTAATTTCCGAACTTGGAGCCATTTGCGGTAGCCGACAAAAGCCCAAAAATTCCAACCAAAACTAAGACTGCTCGAAAAAAAAAGTCCACATTAAACGCTCGCGATCCCCGGCACCTCCATATAATCTCAGACTAACCTAAATAAGGTCGCAACAAGCGAAGGGTAAAACAGGAAAGAAACACCCTCGGGTGTGGTTTAGTGTGCTAAACCTGTTACCCTCCAGCTGCAATCTCATTTCCAGCCGGGGAAGCTCAGCCCACATAAAACGCTCGCGATACCAGGCGCCTCCAAATAAACTCAAACTAATCTAAATACGGTCACAACCAGCGAAGGGCATAACAGAAACACCCTCGGGTGGGGTTTAGTGTCTAAACCTTTTACCCTCCCGCTACAAACTCACTCTCAGCCTAAGAAGGTGAGCTAACAGGCAGATTAACAGCTTAACGGTGCAATCTCTTTCTAGCCGGGGAAGCTCAGCCCACATAAAACGCTCGCGATACCAGGCGCCTCCAAATAAACTCAAACTAATCTAAATATGGTCGAAACCAGCGAAGGGGATAACAGAAACACCCTCGGGTGTGGTTTAGTGTCTAAACCTGTTACCCTCCCGCTACAAACTCACTCTCAGCCTAAGAAGGTGAGCTAACAGGCAGATTAACAGCTTAACTGTGGCCTTCTACCAGAAAGGGCTGCCTTCGCCGACTCAGCTAAAGATTAGATCACAAATTAAAACATAATGTGCTACTTTTATCTTTTTTTATTTTTACATATTCTAATGAAAACTAATTCTGCCTTCTCCTTTTAAGCAGGTACACAGAAGATGCTTTTTGACCAGCACCCCAATAACCGCTATGGACAGTCTAACCGTTATAGAAACGGTAACCCCCATGGTTCCTGAACATCCTCCACTCCATCCCTAAAAGTGGTCGACCACTTTAAGGGAGGCGAGCGTTGGTCCTGCGTCTCGCCTCTACCCCTTTTTGTAAGCGCATAGTGAATCTCTTGTCCCAACCCAATGGGATTACAATGCAGGCCTGCCCCCGAACCAGGGAAGTTCGGGTCTTCTTTCTGGTGGTCCCCGAAAGGGGTTGTTGTTGTTTCCTTCAAAGACGTCCTACCAAACAGAGACAGTCTGAGGCAGATTATACTTGCCAGTGATGGCCATCACTTAATATCATCTCCGAAGTGGCAGACTATACTTGTCTGAAAATCCAGATCGACTGCACCCTCGGGGAGAGGTAGTACCTTTGTGAGAGGACCTAGCCTCTCACACTGGTCCTCAGCCGAGGGTTCAACCGAAATCAGTCAAAGAGACCATCACGCCACAACCGGTGACACCTGCCGAGTACCTGAACCTGTTCCCCCTTCAACAGAAGTAGACAGTCACTGAGGGTCGAAAGGGGCTTGTTCCCAATACCGTCCCTGCGCGCCTTCGGCGCGTTAAACCATTCCATTCGGGCGACAGAATATTTTGTTCTATTTTAAACTTTTTTTTGTGGGGTGGGGGGGGGGGGGTGGGGGTCACTTTTTCAGTATTTCTGTCTCTATTTCGGAGGAAACAGGAAAAGCGTCAAGTTAAGCCAACTTTAGAGAATTCGTATCCCATGTGTTATTTATTTATTTATTCATATATCTGTGTTTAAAGTCACTTTCAGCATCTCTAGCTATATATCATGGCCGTCACAATGTATGAAGTCAAGTTTAACCCTTTGAGACTTTAATTATCCTGACGTTCAAACGTCACTGGGAATTCAGTTTCTTCAACGTTTGTCAAAATGCGACGTCAAACTTCGTTAAGTACAAATAACAAGATATTTTTCACATTAGTGATTATCTGGTTGAGGGCTAGATTATTTTTGGTGGTCTGAATTTGTTATTCAAAACTTGTTTTATTACAAATTATTGGAGAGTGCCCAAAGGCACTCTCCAATAATTTGTAATAAAATAAATTTATAAGATAATAAAATATTATTTGTGTTTGACTGAATTTGAAATATAAGCAAAGAAAGTGTTGGCTTTTGCTCTGGTATCCTCATTTTTTGAAATCCCCAATAGTGGCTTCTAGCACTCAACCAGTTAAGAAGTCTTGACAGCAGGATTATATTAGTATTTTAAGCTGCGATAACATTTGGCTCAACGGTTGTCACTGAGCACTATTCAGGAGAAAATAGGAAATGAGGTTAAACTTGGAAAAAATCGAAAAATAATAACAAAACAAATAACCACAAAATATCAACGCACTGCTTGATTTCATACGTCATAAGACGTACAAAAGTATTAAAGGACTAATCAATCGTTTATGCTGCCCACATTAAGGGACTTCCCTCCCAGGCATTGATTCCAAGTTTTATTTACCAGCAAAACAGAATTTCACGAGAACAGGCCAGTTATGTCCAAATATGCTTCAAATATCCAAGAACAAACCAAGGAATTCAGAACATTTTCTGCGTATTTGCTTGAAGACCCCCCATTCCAAAAGGTTTGTTATTGTCACCTTGCAAGTTAGCGCTTTGTAGAATTAAAAGGCAGTGAATATCGGTGGGTTTTTTTGTATCTGCTGAAAGCCGACAGTTTGGGAATTATCCTCACACAGCCATGTCGTTGCATTTTAAATTATTTTGAATTCGTAGTTTCGTTCTTGGATATCTTAAGCACATTTGGCCACGAGTTGTTCACGTGAAATATTATTTTATTATCTGTTTGGTACGAGTTCTGCAGCAAACATTCAGGAACCGTTTATGCTTGCTATCAATATATTAGCTGAAAGCATTTGTAGGGTCCTCGGTTCGAATCCCACCTGCGGCAACCGCGTTGTGTCCTTGGGCAAGACACTTCATCTCCATTGCCTGCGTGGGGGCACGGTGGCGTGGTGGACTAAGGTGTACTGCACGTCGATGGTGCACTTGTCTTCAACCAGTGTTAACCCTGTTTGTGTGGAGTTAGTATGTTGGGGAGCTGGCCGTTGCTCGGTGGTTCTCTCCGGGTACTCCGGCTTCCGACACCCGTAAAACTGTCACGGTCATGATTAGCCATTGTGCATAAATATGTGACCTTAAACACCAATAAATAAATAAAGCATTTGTAGAGGTTATTTAGTGTTTTTTGAGTGGATACCAAAAATTACCTCACGCGTGACCGAGACAAATGGTTATTTTTCGTGAGCGCTGGCGCGAGCGAAAATAACCGCTTGTCTCGGCCACGAGTGAGATTATTTACGGTATCCACTCAAAAACACTAGATTTTCTTTTTATTATACGCTTTTTGTAAGAATCTGATAATTCCACCCGTTTCAACCTTGAATTGATGCATGAAAGTAAACAGCGCATTGAATCATTGATACGCGGAAGTTGAGTTGATCGATCTGATTCAGCTGGCGGGTTTCTAGTCCAAACAAGGTCTGAAAGTCCGTAATATAAGTTTTTGGTTTGATACGTCCTTTGAAAGGACGTTCAGGCCATGTTTGGATTAGCGGGTTTCATGCATTGATTCAAGTTGAATTCATGTTGAATTATTGCTGGAAATGATCGGTATCCACTCAAAAACACTCGATTTTCTTTTCATTATACGTTTTTAAAACAAATTGATCATTTCCAGTGATAATATGGCTCGTATTCACCTTGAAGTGATGCTTTGAAAGCCGCCATTTTGATTGATACCGTGAAAGTGAAAATTTCTATATCTTCACAGTGGGAGATACGATTTCTATCTTTCCGCAATTTCTTCGATAATCTATCGTTTAGATGCTTCGCAGTTTTTGAACATCAAAAATGAAAAACCGTAACACTGTTTAGATATTTGTCGCTATCGAAAATAACATGTCATATATTTTCAAGCTAAATTACCCCATTACCTTAAGGTGCTATATAAGCAACGGAGAGTTAGATTGAAAATAGGTGATAGGTTATTTTCAATATAGTCAAAAATCTGAACAAAATAATAATTTGTCACTTTTTTGCTGTCCATCCGTATTTAACCCTTTACGCAACGTAACGGCCAAAACCGGCCAGCACTATTCTCAAGATTGCCAATTAATTTTCATTATTTTTTGTCTCAAAAACATAGGTTATGACCCCTCGTTGGAACGAGCTCGTTCCAACGAGGGATCACAACCTATGTTTTTGAGACCAAAAATAAAAAAAAGTTAGTTATTCAAGAATTTTTTTCAAATGTGGTCTGCTTTTCATGTTAAGTAAAGGGTTAACAGACTAACACTTGACTAGGGGGCGCGGTGGCTCAGTTGGTAGAGGTGCAGGCTGTAAGCCGAGAGGTCCTCGGTTCGAATCCCACTTGCGACAACCGTGTTGTGTCCTTGGGCAAGACACTTCACCCCCATTGCCCACGTGGGGGCACGGTGACGTTGTGTACTAAGGCGTACTGCACATCGATGGTGCACCTGTCTTCAACCAATGCTAACCCTGCTTGTGTGGAGTTGGTATGTTGGGAAGCTGGCAGTTGATCGCCGTTGCTCGGTGGTTCTCTCCGGTTATTCCGGCTTCCTCCACCCGTAAAACTGTTACGGTCATGGTTAGCCATTGTGTAGAAATATGTGACCAAAAACACCAATAAATAAATAAATAAATAAATAAATAAATAAGATTTGACTAAATATTTATTAGATATTATGCATTTTATTGATCTACTTACCGAGAGGGGTTGCCTTCAACTTTTGTTGGGTGGCTCTCTCCAGTTTACAAATCATCCTTGTCCATTTCAGATCCAGTGTGAATATTCAGTCTTCAGGGCAAGGAATATCGTCAACAACAATTAGCCTATAACTTTAACCAGGCTGAAAGTCAAACAACTAACACTAACTGTTGTCTGTAATTGACGAAACACCGAGCCATATAGCACTTTGAAAAAAAATTAACATTTCCTTTCTAGAACGAATGTGTAAACTAAAACTGAAATACTATGTTCTAACACCTTTTTTCGCTGTTTACGTGAATTGTTTACAGCTTTGTGGATGTTTATAAATTTTAGATCCGTGTCCTCAGATGTTTTCAGGAATTGCACGAGAAGACAACACAACTGAACGTTTGGTGGGATAGTTATCTTTGATGGGTGGTAAAACAATATTTTTTCATGATCACAAACATGACGTTTTAACCTTTTCCAACCATTATGGATTTATTTATTTATTGGTGTTTAATGTCACATATTTCTGCACGATGACTAATCATGACCATGACAGTTTTACGGGTGGAGGAAGCCGGAGTACCCTGAGAAAACCACCGAGCACCGGCGAGCAACCATCAGCTCCCCAACATACCAACTCCACACAAGCAGAGTAAGCATTAGTTGAAGACAGGTGCACCATCGACGTGCAGTACGCCTTAGTGCAGAACGCTACTGTGTCCCCACGTGGGCAATGGGGGTGAAGTGAACCATTATGGATAAATGTCCACTTGAAGAACCAATTATTGACTCAGTTCAAGGACCGAGATATAGTATGATTTGATGAAAGCGATTTGTAAAAGTTTAATAGGGCTTGTATGATTAAATTATTACTTATTCTTCTTTCAAGTTTTGTTTTAAAAATGCCATTTTAACCCTTTACCTAACATGAAAAGCAGACGGCACTTGCAAACTCGACGAGCTCGTTCCAAAGAGGGGTAATAACCTATGTTTTTGAGACAAAAAATGAAAAAAGTATTGAAACCTAACTGGCGATTTTTGTGAATAGTGCTGGCCGGTTTTGGCCGTTACGTTTGGGAAAGGGTTAACTGTAGAGAGACATTTGTTATGCTATATGTGGGAACGTAGGAACGAAAGGGCGAAAATAAAACAGCATCTCTCTCTCTCTCTCTCTCTCTCTCTCTCTCTCTCTCTCTCTCTCTCTCTCTCTCTCTCTCTCTCTATCTATCTATTGTCGCTGCCGCCATCACCATCATCATCATCATCATCATCACCATCATCATCATCATCAGTGTCATGGACGATAGCAACACTATTGTAGCAGCTGTCATCATTTTATTATCATCATCATTATCATTATCAGTGCCATGGACGATAGCAGCACTATTGTCGCAGCTGTCATCATTTTATCATCATCATCATCATCATCATCATCATCATCATCATCATCATCATCATCATCATCATCATCATCATCATCATCATTGTCATGGACGATAGCAACACTATTGTAGCAGCTGTGATCATTTTATCATCATCATTATCATTATCAGTGTCATGGACGATAGCAGCACTATTGTCGCAGCTGTCATCATTTTATCATCATCATCATCATCATCATCATCATCATCATCATCATCATCATCATCATCATCAGTGCCGTGAACGATAGCAGCACTATTGTCGCAGCTGTCATCATTTCATCATCATCATCATCATCATCATCATCATCATCATCATCATCATCATCATCATCATCATTATCATTGCCATGGACGATAGCAGCACTATTGTAGCAGCTGTCATCATTTATTATCATCATCATCATCATCATCATCATCATCATCATCATCATCATCATCATCATCATCATCATCATCATTGCCATGGACGATAGCAGCACTATTGTAGCAGCTGTCATCATTTTATTATCATCATCATCACCATCATCATCATCATCATCATCATCATCATCATCATCATTATTATCATTGCCATGGACGATAGCAGCACTATTGTCGCAGCTGTCATCATTTATTATCATCATCATCATCATCATCATCATCATCATCATCATTGCCATGGACGATAGCAGCACTATTGTCGCAGCTCTCATCATTTTATTATCATCATCATTATCAGTGCGATGGATCATCATCATCATCATCATCATCATTTTATCATCATCATCATCATCATCATCATCATCATCATTGCCATGGATGATAGCAGCACTATTGTCGCAGCTGTCATCATTTTATCATCATCATCAGCAGCAGCAGCAGCAGCAGCAGTTCCGTCGTCGTCGTCGTCATTATCATCATCATCATCATCAGTTCCATCGACGATAGCAGCACTATTGTCGCAGCTCTCATCATTTTATTACCATCAGTATCATCATCCGCATCCTTATCGACTTAATCTGTTAAAGTAACTTACTACTTCAGTTTTAAAATAAATAGAACCGAACAACATGTTTATTATTATTTCCGATGATATGCAACTGCCTGGGGGCGCGGTGGCGTTGCGGTAACCGGTTCTCGTCAGATCACCGAAGTCTTCAACCAATCTAACCCTGCCTGTGCTACAGTGCGGAGTTACGATGTTGGGGAGCTGGCAGCTGCTCGTCGTTGCTCGGTGGTTCTCTCCGGGTACTCCGGCTTCCTCCACCCATAAAACTGTCGTGATTAGCCATTGTGCAGAAATATGTGACCTTAAACCCAAATAAATAAACAAATAAATAAACAAATAAATAAATAAGATGTGAGTGGTTGCGATTAGCCATTGTGCAGAAATATGTGACCTTAAACACCAACAAATAAATAAAGAAATAAATTAAGATGTGTGACCTAAAGAATGAATGCATTGGGTTCACTTGTGGAACATTACATTTTTCATCAGTTCTGTTTATCATCAGCTGAACAATGCTTGTCCACCCAGTGTAAAAAAAAACAATTTGTCTTAATTCTTGACCAGTCAGCTGTAACTTGTATTGCAATTTCAGTAGAAGGTTTAGCATAGAACAACTCTGTCAGTGTTTGATGTTTGAATTTGGCAATTAGTGTCAACAAAAATTCTTGTATTTCTGTCACAAATTCATTAATCTGGTTATTTTGTTCGCCAGACATGTACCATTTTTGTCTTAAGGTGGCACGCTTTGTCGTTGATACTGGAGAAATGTTTTCGAATGGACAGAGAAAAACATATTTTATTTAATTAATTTTAAAAACACCACGGCTTTCATTTCTCGATAAAGTGCTATAGATATAAGTTTCAAGTTAATTTTGGTTTCATTATTTTAATAGTGTCGTATGTGAATTTATATTTCTGTTGTTAGTGAAATTTGAAAATTAAAAGTTGTTTTACAACAATACAATTAGATTTTAGTTTAAAACATCAGCGCTCAAAATATTATAAAACAGTGTCATTGCCTTCCATTGTTTGAATGAACTTCGTCTAATCAACTTGTTTGGGTACTCTGTTTTATACCATGATTACCTGTTCTAATATATATGAAAAGCTAATGACATAAATTTTAGCTTTACACACCAACCGTGGTGAACACGCCAGCAATGGGATTTCAATAGTAAAAATTTACACCTACAGTGGAACTACATCCAAGCTGACCTTTGGTGACGTCGACCTGAATGCGAACTTATCTAAATTTATCGCACGTCCCCTCGCGAAGAGTGAAATGAAAGTGGCAATTATTCATTACGTTTTTAAATGAGTTTACCCCCATACAACACCAAAAATAACAAACATGCATTGTCTCGTGTTAATAAAGCATCCATAACTCGAAATAGTATGTTATTATGTTGTTAAAAATGAAAAAGATCCCGTTTCGTTTCCTATTTCGTTTAGGTGATAAAATTGACAGCGGAAGTACCGCCCGCCGATGCTCGTGTAAAGAAAAACAAATTCGCACTAATATACGGCTTCTGCTCAGTAAAATGGAGAAAAAATAATAGCGACTCTTCATAATCTGACGATCATGGTATAAATAAAATATACCCATAGTAGCTTGGTGTACCAAATGTTCACCAAGAGTGGTGAAGTGGTGTTAACCGCGCGCCAAAGGCTCGCGGTTAACACCACTTCACCACTCGTGGTGAACATTTGGTACACTAAGCTACTATGGATATATTCCATATGTCTGTTTGCCTCTATAGACCTTAACATAATGAACACTTGTGTACAACGGTCATTATGTGATCATTCACTCGGTAATTTCTTCACACAATAAACTGATACGTGTCGGCGTTGTTTGTTTTTCTGTCGTGAAAATGTGACCCTTCGACAATAACAAGATATGTCAATTACTTTGGCCAAAAAACAGGAATGTCTTCAGTTGGTTGTATTCCGATAGGCGTAACACCAACGAGAATCGCCAAAATGAACTAAATTTTGTTGACGAGTTTAATCGTCGCTTTTGTATGCTGAACGTCATTCAAGCTTCTCAAGTCGCAGGAACCATAGCCTCACTTAAATCAGTTTTTCGTTTAAAACTCTTTGTTGTTGGATAGATTTGACATTGAACTTGTTCAAGTGTCATAACAGGGGAAGAATACACACAAAATATTTTACAAAACCCATCGGGGAAAACTTGGAGAAATAGAACTTGTATGAAAAATTCGAAATGTGAAAATATTTGCATCGAAAATGGATAAATAACAAAGTTTCAAACTTTCGGATCCAACAAACTCTATAAATTCCAGGATCATAGATGGTACACATATGGTGAACGAAACGCTGAATAAGGCAATCAGTAATTTAGTTGCTGAAGTGGAAAATGAATCTGAAAAACACCATCAAGCTGACAAGTTCAACAATGTTTACGATAGTTCGATCACTACATTATTCCCCTGGATGAAAATACACTTAAAGGTATGTATTATTTATTTTATTTGAGGCTTAATGAGAGGGCGGTGTATCAGTGGTTAGAGCAGTGGACTTGAGACAGAAGGGTCGGCGGTTCGATCCATACCCACATTATCTGCTTTAGTTTAAGGGCCTATATAAGTAATGAAATTTTGTTTATTTTGAAAATTCTCACCTCTGATATTCCTTCAATTCAAATTAAATATACACAAAATGTACATCAAAATGAAGGTTGGGAGGTTTAGAAGACGAAACACATGTGCAATCAACTCATAGAGTCGACTGTAGGCACCACTGGTTCCTGGAAGTCTGCTGCCGTATTCGCACCAGAACTGATAAATTAATAATATTTCAAGAAAACAACTTGTGGCCAAATGTGCTTTATATATCCAAGAACAAAGCTAGGGGATAAAAATTCTTCAAAACACGGCGACAGAGCTGCAGTGGGGAAAATTCCAAAGCCTTTGCTTTTGTTTACGTATGAGTATACTTTCGATTTCCGGTCGACGTCATCGGACAGAAAAAGCATGTAAAAACAACGCCGTCTAAAATCAAATAATGAAAAAGATCGCCTTCATACAGTATACTGTTATTAGATAGAGATTGCATAGTTGCCATATTCAATGCAAGGTATCATGACACCTGTTGAAATTTCTTAGAATTACGATTTTGTTTTTCAATGGAAATTCGTGGTAACGAATGATTGCGCATGTCTGTCGAGCATGGAAACCATCTTCAATAAAAAATGCAGACAGTGTTGTGCTTTTCCAAAATGCAGTCCTTTTGCTGTATTCGAAAGTGTTTTGAATGCCTAGCTTTGTTCTTGGGTATATGAAGCACATTTGGCCACAAGTTGCTCTGATGAAATATTATTATATTATCAGTTCTGGTGCGAATACGGTAGCAGACTTCCAGGAACCAGTGGTGCCTACAGTCGACTCTATGAGTCGATTACATATGTGTTTCGTGTTCTATACATCCCAACCTTCATTTTGATGTATGCTTTGTGTATATTTAATCTGAATTTAAGGAATATGAGAGGTGAGAATTTCAAAATAAACAAAATCCCATTACTTATATAGGCCCTTAAGGTTCTATATAAGTAATATAATTTTGTTTTGTTTTGAAATTCCCACCTCTGATATTCCTTAAATTCAGATTAAATATACACAAAGTATACATCAAAATGAAGGTTGGGATGTATAGAACACGAAACACATATGTAATCAACTCATAGAGTTAACAGCAGGTACCACTGGTTCCTGGATGTCTGCTATCGTATTCGTATCAGAACGGATAATACAATAATATTTCCTGAGAACAACTTGTGGCCAAATGTGCTTCTCATATCCAAGAATAAAGCTTGGCATTCAAAACTCTTCAGTGTTCAACGAAAGGACTGCATTTTGAAAAAGGACAACACTGTCTGCATTTCTTTTACTGTACAGAATATGGCAACTGTGCAGTCTCTATATAATAATAGTATGCTGTATTAAGGCGATCTTTCTCATTTGATTTCAGACGTCGTAGTATATCAATGCTCTTTCCGTTCGTTGACGTTGATTTTCACATATCCAAGAACAAAGCTCGGCCATCAACATTCTTTAAACCAGAGCGACAGCGCTGCATGGGGGTGAATTCCAAAACCGACGGTTTTGTTTACATTGGACATTACTTTTGATTTCCGATCAACGTCATCGGATGGAAAAAGCACCGAAAAACAACGCCGCTTAAAATCAAATAATGAGAACGATCGCCTTATTTATTTATTTATTTATTGGTGTTTAAGGGCACATATTTCTGCACAGTGGCTAATCATGACCGCGACAGTTTTACGGGTGGAGGAAGCTGGAGTACCCGGAGAGAACCACCGAGCAACGGCGAGCAACTGTCAGCTCCCCAACATACGAACTCCACACAGGCAGGGTTAGCATTGGTTGAAGACAGATGCACCATCGACGTGCAGTACGCCTTAGTACACAACGTCATCGTGCCCACACGTAGGCAATGGGGGTGAAGTGTCTTGCCCAAGGACACAACGCGGTTGCCGCAGGTTGGATTCGAACCGAGGACATCTCGGCTTGCAGCCTGCACCTCTACCTACTGAGCCACCGCGCCCCCATCGATCGCCTTAATACAACATACTATTATTACATACAGACTGCAATGTTGCTGTATTCTATACGAGGTGTCATGACACCTGTTGAAATGTCTTAGAATTACGATTTTGTTTTTCGATGGAAATTTGTGGTATGGAGTGATTTGCGCATGTCCGTCGAACATGGAAACCATCTTCAATAAAAAAAACGCAGACGATGTTGTCGTTTTCCCAAATGCAGTTTTATCGCTGCATCCTAAAGTGTTTTGAATGCCTAGCTTTGATTTTGGATATGTGACGCACATTTGGCCACAAGTTGTTCTCGGGAAATATTATGGTATAATCAGTTCTGGTACGAATACTGTAGCAGACTTCTAGGAACCAGTGGTGCCTGTTGAGTGTCAACTCTCTGAGTTCATTACATGTGTACTTCGTGTTCTATACATCTTAACCTTCATTTTGATGTACAATTTATATATATTTAATTTGAATTGATGGAATAGCAGAGGTGGGAATTTCAAAATAAACAAATTTCTCTTACTAATAAAGCACCTTCAGGTGCTATGTAAGAAAGAGAAATTTGTTTACTTTGAAATTCCCCCTGCTCCATTAATGCAAATTAAATATACACAAATTATACATCAAAGTGAAGGTAATGATGTATGGAACGTGAAAATATATGCAATCGATTCACAGAGTTGACAGCAGGCGCCAGTGGAAGTCTGCCTGCTACTGTATCCGTACCAGAACTGATAACAAAATAATATTTCCGGAGAACAACTTGTGGCCAAATGTGCTTCATATATCCGAAAACAAAACTAGGAAATAAAACTTCTTCAAAACGCAGCGGCGGAGCTGCGTGGAGGTAAATTCCAAAACTCTCGGCTTTGGTTTCGTTGCCTGTTTGTTTACATTTCGGTCAAGGTTATCTGTACTGAAAAAGCATTGATATACAATGCCGTCTAAAATCAAATAATGAGAAAGATCCCCTTAATACTACACACTATTATTATATGGGGACTGCACAATTGCCACATTATTTACAAGGTCTCATGACACCTGTTTGAATTTCTTAGAATTGTGCGATTGTTTTTCGATTAAAATTCGGGATATCGCCTCATATGCGCATGTCTGTCAGCCATGGAACCCATCTTCAATGTAAAAAGCAGACAGTGTTGTCCTCACCTCAAATGCGGTACCGACGCTGCGTCGTCAAGTGTTTTCAATGCCTGACTCTGTTCTTGGATAATAAAGCACATTTGGCCACGAGTTGTTCTCCTGAAATGATATTTTATTATCAGTTCTGGTACGAATACGGTTGCAGACTTCCAGGAACCATTGGTGCCTGCTTTAAACTCTGAGTTTACTGTATACACACTAAAAACTAAAGTGTTAAAACTGACACTTTCAAGGTGTTAAACCCATTCTAACTCTTAGGGTTTGATTTTAACACTCAAAGTGCAATGCTTTAAGCACTTAGACATTACAATCGTCAGACATCTGAAACTTGAATGGATGGCACTTCCCATGTGTCTAGCATTGGTGCTTATTCCAGAATCGTCCATAATTTGATTTGCGCTTGGTGGGTACATAATTAAAAGGACACAACGCAGATGATGCGGATCAGGCTCGAGAGTTCGAGCCTGATCCGCGTCATCTGCGTTGTTTCCTTTTAAGTGTCGCGACATTACACTTATCAAGTGGTATTATTGTAACACCTGTCAAGTTCTAGGATATCTACACTTGAACAAAGTGCCAGTTCAGCACTTAGTAAGTGTTAAATTCAGCACTTCAAGTGTAGTTTTTAACACTTTAGTTATTAGCGTGTATATGTTTCATTTTCTATACATCACAACCTTCATTTTGATGTATAATTAATTTGTGTATATGTAATTTGAATTTATGGAATATCAGAGGTGGGAGTTTCAAAATAAACAAATGTCCCTTATTAGAGTAGCAGCTTAAACAATATTTATTTCCAATTAACAAAGGAAAAGCACACCACGATGAATTTTTTGTGGATTCGACAGCAAGCTGAAAGCTTATAAAGCTCGTTTCCACCAAAGGTGGTACACTTGCATCTATAACAAACGAGATGGTAGTACTAAGACCATTAACCCTTTACCTAACATGAAAAGCAGACGACACTTGCAAAAAAAATTCTTGAATAACTTATTTTTTCATTTTTTTCTCAAAAACATAGGTTATGACCCCTCATTGGAACGAGCTCGGCGAGCTCGTTCCAATGAGGGGTCATAACCTATGTTTTTGAGACAAAAAATGAAAAAAATAATGAAAATTAATTGGCGATTTTTGAGAATAGCGCTGGCCGGTTTTGGTCGTTACGTTGGGTAAAGGGTTAACCCAAACGCTGATCATACATAGCCACTGCTGTATAAAGTTTCTTCTATTCGATCTAGTTTTAATAGACTCCTCATTATTTTTGGAAACAAATCTTACAAGTTTAGTTTTAATGTTAGACAGAGTAAAGGAAGGGTTAGAACAGGAAATAGAAATAGTACTGGGCTACAATTTAATGATGCCTCGACGATTCTCCGAGTCGAAGACAAGCTAGGGGCTAATAGTATAAACCCTTTACAATTGTATGTTCATGAATTGTATTTTCTGTTTACGGAAATAACTGACTGGAATGAATCATGAACGCTTCAAAAGACGTAATAATTTACCTAATTACCTAAGGTAAATTGCTACGTCTTTTAAAACGCTAATGAATTATTTCAGTAATTTATATTGACAGGTAGAAAATACAATTCAGAAAAATACAATTGTAAAAGTTTTATAATATTGGCACGAGGAAAGTCCAGGACAGTTTCTCTGATAATGTATGCCTCGTTTGTATTGATGCGCCAATTCGTCGGCTGAGTGCTAGAATGTTCTATGTCGCATAGGGGACATAGAACATTCTAGCACTCAGGCGACGAATTGTCGGTAATTGTTTATCGGTATCGGTCAAGAAGTCTCACACTTGTATTGTATTGATAATGGCATAGGTATATTATTTATTTGTTGGTGTTTATGGTTACATACTTGTGCACAATGACTAGTCATGACCGTGGCAGTTTTACGGGTGTAGAAAGCCGGAGAAAACCACCGAGCAACGACGAGCAGCTGCCAGCTCCCCAACTTCGTAACTGCGTAACTGTAACTTTTCAGCGTCATGTTTGTACAGTTTGTAAAGAACACTCTGAACCAAGTATACTAATATACCAATAAGAGAGTTTACGTAGACAGTATGTCTCAAAATATGTGAAAAAGCATGGGAAGCACACGCTGAGTTTCAGTGAATGGACCTTGCTTTCGCTTCATGGTTTCCCATAGTGTATAGGTTATTATCTGGATGTAAATACTACTACCAAGGGCTGTTTGGTCGATATTATTTATTTATTGGTGTTTAAGGTCACATACTTATGCACAATGGATAATCGTGACCGTGAGAGTTTTACGGGTAGAGGAAGCCTAATACCCGAAGAGAACCACCGAGTATCGACGAGCAACCGTCAGCTCCTCAACATTTTAACTCACGTCAAGCTCCGCTCAAGCAGGGTTACAGCGGTTGAAGACATGTGTACCTCGACGTGCAGTACGCATTAGTACACGGCGTCATCGTGCCCCCATGTAGGCAACAGGGATAAAGTGCCTTTCCCAAGGACACGACGTGTATCCTCCCGGACGGGGATTGAACTCGGGACCTCTAGCATAGAAGTCCAGCAGTCTACCACTGAGCCATCGCACTCCCGTTTGGTCGATAATTCTCTCCTATCTGTATCTTATTTCAGACGAAAGTTGTATTCACAATATCTTTTCTGAGAAAAGGGTTTTTCCCCTCCGCTCCCCATCTTCTCCCTAATCGAAAACCCATCAAGGGATAACCATTTTGGAACTTGTGTGTTGGTTGTGTTTAAAAGTTGTGGCTTAAATTTTGGAAATTTGTGTCCTTGGGCAAGGCACTTAATTCCAATGGCCCACGTGAGGGCACGATGACGCTGTGTACTAAAGACTAATGTACGTCGATGGTGCACCTGTTTTCAACCAATGCTAACCCTGCTTGTGTGGAGTTAGTACGTTGGGGAGTCTGACAGTTGCTCGCCGTTGCTCGGTGGTTCTCCCCGGGAACTTCTGCTTCCTCCACCCGTACAACAGTCCGACACCAGGTGACTCTGGCCGTCGGAAGTGTCTTTAAACTCCAATAAATAAATAAATGCATTTTGGAAATGACTCGATTGATTGAAAGAAATATCGAGTCTCCACTGTAGAATTCGCCTCAACTCGAAATTTTCGTTGTCGTACGAGTACCATTATCAATCATTCTGGTGTGTCCTGTCCTACAATAGAGCCGCAAAATGAATTTGAAAAAATATTACTGCACTAGACCAAAAACAAATGATGTCTCCAGTGGTATGGCAACAGGTAATCGCATATGTCTTCTAAAACCTTGCAAGTTTTTCGAACTTCTCTGTGAGATCATCACATACATTTCCCTTATATTGAAGGGAACGCAAGTACCCTCATTGCACATGTAGCCCAATTTTACGAAAACTAGAGACATCATGCAGTTCACCTTACTTTTGCACGTAGTTCTCATAATTAAATTGGTTTTCGTTTTAGACCTAGCGTTCCCAACAACATAACTTTGCTGACGCCTGGATGACGCAATGCAAAAATCATATTATTAGCACACGCTTACAAACAACCACTCAATCATCAGCATGCACCCCCCCCCCCCCCACCCCCGTATTTACGTTCTCCATTGAAGAAAGTCGTTCCAGTTAATGTCATTTCGAGTCAGTACTCACCTTACCTATTTTTGAGGTGCTAGGTAGTTCAGGGGTTACGGTATTGGGCCTCAAATCGAAAGATCCACGGTTCGATCCCCACCAGAGGCAACTGCATTATGTTCTTGGGTACGTGGTCCCGTTTGCAAACGTGTGGGCACCACCGACGTGCAGTATGCCATAGTAAACGGTACAACCGTCCCACGTGGGTGCACAGTGGCGCTGTGTACTACGGCGCACTCCACGTCGATGGTGTGCTTGCCCACAACTAATCCTGCTTGTGTGGAGTTGGTACGTTGAGGAATCTGACATTCCTCGTCGCTGCGAGAAGGTTTTGTACGGGTACACCAGCTTCCGCCATCCGTACAACTGTCCGACACGCGATGATCCTGGCTGTCAAAAATGTCTTTAAAACCCAATAAATAAATAAATAAATAAATAAATATCTATATTCTGGAGCAGGGAGGCGACGTGTCTGTGACTCATCCATGCTCATATTTCGATGCCAGTCAAGGTAAGGTGATTCCATATGTGTTGGCCGGAACAAAGAAACCCATTTGATTTTCTGAGACATTCGAGACCATAAACACACATTTAGGATGCTCACCAGCTCACATTGTTTATATTATGTTTGTAAAATCAAATAAGAAGCTCATGTACCATAATAATGGTTCGTGAAATAAAGAAATTGGAATCATACGCTGTGTTTGAAATTGAGCGCTAGTGGGATGGCATGATACCAAAAACTATGTTGTAAAAAGTCCATTGTTTTTTTTCAATAAAACCATACTAATATGGATATCATTAGAACCAGCACGACGAGCTGGTTCTAATGATATCCATATTAGTATTGTTTTATTGAGAAATTTCTGAGATATTTTAGGCTGTGATTTTTTGCGTTTTTTGTCGCCATGTTAGGTAAAGGGTTGAATACAAGTATTTCTGGTTTATATATTTGAACTTTTAATTGACAAATAGAAGATTGTGCTTCTGAGGATGGTGTATATAATAAAACAGTTATGGACTTTTGTGGTGGTAAATATGATGTGATATGAACCTAAAAAACTTATATTGACCTCGGCTAACGCCTCGGTCAATATAAGTTTTTGAGGTACATATCACATCATATTCACCACCACAAAAATCCATATTTGTATATTAATGGACGGTCTTTACAACTTATTGGATGTTTACTGGTACAATAGTCAGTCTTTCGACACAATTATGGCGGTTACCATTAATGTGTGAATATATTTTTATTTTGAAACCTACTTATTCTCATTTTATATTTTACGTATCGACAACAACAAAATTGTATCATTACGAAACAGAGGCGTTGTGATCCATTTCTAAAAAATGGCATCCCTGGATAAGGAAATTGAAAAGGTTTCTTGCAAGTTCGACTTTATCCTGCAGTAATGGCATTGTCGATACAATATTTCCCCCATGTGTGTATTGAGCATTTTCAATTCCACCGCTCTGCAGATATGGGAAGAGTGATCATTTCTGCAGTTTTTTGATCTTTGAAAACAATATTTTGCCAAAGTTCACAGTTTGTCTTACATGGTTACAAACTGTGACCAATTTCCTACATGCCGTTTTCAAATGGAAGCTTATTTTTTTTCGTGCATTTCTTCGAGGCGTTTGTACACGTCAGAGACGACATGGTAAAATATGCTTTCTCCGATCTTTTCGTGATTTTTCCAATTGTTTACTTATGCCATTGTCTATCATCAAACTGATAAAAATATTTTTTTAGTGAAAAGGTGAATATATTCCACTTCTACTCAAGTCATTATTTTGATTATTAGATACTTTATAAATAAACACATTTCTATTGGCTGGATCTTGTACACGTGACTGGTACTAAAACATCCATGTAAACCGGTTTTCCAGTGAATATCAACTTTCTAAATATAGCTTTTGGAAATCCCCTCTCTAGTTCTATTTCAATCCACGTAATCTATATAACATTGTTTATTTTTATGTTATTCTGTAGATGATAACTATTTTATTGTTATCCCTTTACCTAACACTGTTTTTTTAAATAAATTAAAGTTCACATTTTTCAAAAACAAATTTCACATATTTCCAATAAAACCATACTAATATGGATATCATTTGAACCAGCTCGAGGAGCTGGTTCTGATGATATCCACATTTGTACTGTTTATTGAGAAACGTCCGAGATATTTTAGGCTGTGGTAGACTTATTCTGCTTAATTTTCTGGCCGTTTTTGGTCGCCATATTAGGTAAAGGGTTAATACAAGTAGTTCTGGTTGATACATTTGAACTTTTAATTGACAAATAGAAGATTGAGGTTTTTTTAGGTTGGTGTATATAATAAAACAGTTATGGACTTTTATGGTGGTAAATATGATGTGATAGGAACCTAAAAAACTTATATTGACCGAGGCTAACGCCTCGGTCAATATAAGTTTTTTAGGTTCATATTACACCAACAGCTCGGTCAGTATAAGTTTTTTAGGTTCATATCACATCATATTCACCACCACAAAAGTCCATAATTGTATAATGTAATATGCCTTTATTTACCTCTTTTATCAGTATTTCAGGCATAAGGTGAAAATTTCAAACATTTTCACAAAGTTTTGTAGGACGAACCCTTAAACATGTTGCCAAAGCATTGGGGATTTCTTGTGTTGCCATTCATGCATATTAAGTAATATAACATTCAGTCTTAGATATCAAGAAATTTCAATATTCAATTCTTCTTCAATAAAGGATCTGTGTGACTGTTGAATATGTTAAGATTAATTTCGGGCAACGCTCGCTTCTGCAGTAGAATTATTTTAGTGTAAGCGGGTGCATGGCCCCAAATTTGGATAACATATATAGGTGACCATGGCGTGGTAAAGCGACATTAGAGCGTCTCTTGGAAGGATGTTTACTTTGTTTGCAATGCACTGCATAATTTATTTCGGATGCATGGGTTTTAAATATTAAGCTGAAATGGTCGCTTCTTCATCGCATCATCATCACCATCTCATCGAGTAACAGAACGGCGACAATACTTCGCCGCTCTCACTCTCACTCGTCGTTTCACCGGCATCTCGTGTAATCTTCCATGCTACACAGAGGCTGTAATAAAAAAAAGTCACAAAATGGGGTAGCACCTTTTTATGGGCGGAGAGGAAGGTGGGGCTTCTTCCCCCACATTGATTCGTGCTGGGAGAGAATCTTGGCAAACAACGATAACAATCAATCTACAATTATAATCTCGTTGCCGTAGCAGGACAACAGGTTTCTGAGTTGCGCTATGGTGTTCGCGCACCTATGGCGCAGCTCAGTTCCAGCCGAGGTACATTTTTAGAAATAGGATATATCTTATAATTTTCTTCGCCACACTCCAGCACGATCTGGGCTAAGAACAGGCAGGTGTAAGGTGGCACGCAGTATCACTATGCAATTTTTGACTTTCCTTGAGGCTGATACACGGAATTATCAACCCGATAAAAGTAATATTCATCGAGGCCGTAATATGGTTTTATTACTATAACAGAAAAAATCATTTGCAAATTCGTTGCTTTTGTACATATTTTTCGAAGAAAATGAACATATTGATATATTCAGATTCAGATAATTTACTCACAGTATACATAAATAATGGTTACCAATACATATATTTTACAAGTTGAATAAATAGTATACTGTAGGGGGTGACATAGCCAGATTGGCTGTCTACCTGTCACACCCTGGAAGGAAGTGTAGTTGCAAACGGACTGTGACCAAATGGTTAGGGGAAAAAAGTATGTATGTGACGCTAAGTTGGAACTGGGGCTCAATTTGTTTTCGTTGCTAAAATTTATTTACAGGATGTTTTCCGGCACAAAAGCCAGTAGGAGATCGGTGGTTAGAGATTGATACATTGGTACAAGACTAGCCGCTCTTGGTGGCCACACCATTGCTCGGTGCCAGGTCTCATCAAGCACTCGATGTCGTTCGGAGAACGTTAAAGAAAATAAATCTATGTAAATTGAGCGTCAATGTCGGACAGCGCCTTCAGAGGGTATCATGTTTGGGGTGCTCTACGAAAGCGCCTGCAGACATGTCTCCCATCTTTATTGTGCCAGCTGTGATGCACCTCATTTCTCTCCATGGACTTAGCCCATAGAGAACAATGGAATGCATCACCCCCAGCGCTCAGCAAGAGCTCTTCTATATTACTGGTAACAGATTCTTGTTGGGGTGTTGAACGTATTTTTTGGTGTAACTTTTGGGATGAGCAGCAAGTTTGACCAAGACGAGGGTTCCAGATAAAATTAGAGTACGTGTATTGTGTTATGAAACACCTGTTAGGGTTATTGTAGATCACAAGTTTACTAAGTGCAGTCAGGGCAGTAGGGATTGTCACAATTGACAAAAGTGGAATAAGATGAAAGAAATTTGGATGTCAAGTTATTCTTAAACTCGTTTCTGTGACTGATATTTCGAGTTGTGTCGTCGACAGCGTTCCAAAGTTTCGGAAAGGTATATAGAGGGAGTTTATCAAGAGATTTTGTGCGGGTTTTCTCTATATGTAGGAGGCCAGATTGTCTGGTAGTCCTACCAGATTGATTGTCCACTACCCTAAATATATCATTAAAGGAGGCCGGTAATCTACCGTTTTTTCCAGTCAAAGACGAACAGCAAAGCATGTAATTTAAACAAATCATCAACCTTAAGTAATCTATCTTTCTTGAATAAGGGGTCGGTATGGGCTTTGTATTTTCGGTTATTAATTATTCGTAGTGATCGCTTTTTCATGATCAAGAGTTTCTTAGTGGCCTTGGAACTTCCCCATATCTGGACTCCGTATAACAGCTGGCTGTGTATTAAGGCGTAGTATAGTGTTTTCATGGCCCCTAGGGGAAGAATTCTCTTGACCTTGTTAAGACTATAATTCGCGAGTGCTATTTTTGAACATAATCGAGATATATGAGCCTTGTAAGTCAAATGTTCATCAATATTTATTCCAAGAAACTTTAGGGATTTTACGGCTTTGGTGGTCCCAACCTTGTTTATTATTTGGTTGTTTATTTTTAGCTCTTGGCAAACAGTATTATTACTTCTTTCAGTAGGGTTCAACACAATGTACGTTGTTTTTGTCGCATTCAACATTAGCTGGTTAGCGGAGCACCATTCATATATTTTTTTTAATTTCATCATTAAAATACGTTGTTATGGGATTATTATGTGAGCCTGAACAGTGTGCAGTAGTGTCATCGGCAAATGATAAAATATTGAGTGAGGTTGAGTTACTAATATCGTTGATGTACAGAAGGAAGAGGACCGGTCCTAGAATTGAACCATGTGGAAAACCACAGCACTGGTTGGCAAGGTCTGATTTACATTCCCCATACATAACATACTGCGATCTGTTAGACAGGTAGATCCTAAACCATCTGTTAGTGATACCACGTATTCCATACTTTTCCAGTTTGCCTAATAGTATTTCATGATTTATCGTGTCAAATGCTTTAGAAAGGTCCAAGAATAATGCTAAGGTATTGTTCTTTTCCTGTTTGTTGTTTTCTATTCCGATACTTTGTAGGAGCTGGAGAACTGGGTGGATAGTACTCTGTTGCTTTCGGAATCCCTATTGATGAGGGTATAAAATATTAAACCTGTTTAGGAAGTTTACAAGTCTCACCTCCATGAGCTTTTCCGTTATTTTTGAGAATACGGGAAGTATACTAATTGGTCTGTAATTCGTAAAACTCTGCTCGTCACCTGTTTTAAAAATAAGTATCACCTTCGCAATTTTCATCCCGTCCGGTACTATGCCAGTAATGAATGAACTGTTAATAATATGTGCGAGAAGCTGGACTACTTCATTTACTGTTTGTTTCAGAAGACACGTCGTTATATCGTTACAATCTTTCGACGATTTTGGCTTCATTTTGTTTATCACACGGCGAACTTCTACTGGATTAGTAGGGGTTATAAAAAAATTATTTGGAATGTCACCATTCATATAGTGCAGATAAGAGTTATTTGACTTCGGGGTATTTTCGGATATTGTTTTTCCGATGTTCACGAAGAAAGTATTGAATTCTTTTGCGATGTCGCGGGCATCGTTTATCTCTTTATCGTCGTGAACGAAAAAAGAGAGTAATTTAGCTTCACGTTTTCCCTTATTGATGGCTTCGTTTAAAATTTGCCATGTTTTTCGCGTGTTAGTTTTATTTTCGTTTAAGAGATCCCTATAATAGATTGCTTTGCATTGCTTTTTAACCTTATTGAAAATCCTACTGTAGTTTTTATAGTTTTGAATATTCTGTTCAGTGGGCGCTTTCAGTTTTTTTGTGATAGAATTTTTGTTTATTGTTAGAGGATATAACAAGCCCCCTGGTCATCTATGGTTGTTTTTTGATAAATTTTTGGTTCTGCCGGACACGTTTGAAGGGAAATGCTTTTTCGAAGGCTTCAATGTAAATGGTTAGGAAGGTTTCGTAAGATGTGTTAGGACAATTTCCTCGCAATACTGGGGAAAAATCACTTTGTGATAGCAGCATTTGGAATTCTGCAATACTATCTGGATTTATAGTTCTTTTCGAAATAAAGCTTGGTGGATTCCTTAACTTAGGTGCCACTTCAATATAAAAAACACCAAAGTGATCTGAGACATCAGTTATAATTATTCCGGAACAAGCTGTTTCTGAAAGACTATTAGCAAAGATATGGTCTATCAGGGTGGCGGAATGACTAGTTACTCTGGTTGGCCTTGTGATATAAGGTAAGAATCCCTGACTGAACATGAGATCGACATATTCTTCCGTCTTGGGGAGTCTGCTAGCTTTCAGAAGGTACAGATTAAAATCACCCATGATATAAACTTTTTTATTTTCGGAATTCAGAACATCGGTTAATTCATTTAGTTTTGTTAGGAAAAGAGTAATATCAGCTTTTGGTGGTGTGTTGGGCCTGTAAATCACACCGATAACTTGGGAATTATGTTTATCTTTGACTTCAATAAACAGAGATTCGAGAACATGAGGAATAAATACAGAAATATAACTTCTAACTCTGTAAGATATTCCTTCTTTAACATAAAGACATACTCCTCCTCGACCATCATCATTCTCGGGTCTCATTTTATTGATAATTCGATGATAACCTTCCATGTTATACGATGTGTTTGCGGGAATTTGGTATATTTCGGTAAGTCCGAGGATATCGAAAAAATTTTCTTCTGATTGCAAACTGCATATCATGTTTTGAAATTAGTCTCAGTGAGCTTTCAGACTTTGGCAGTTAATGTGGAATAAGGAGAATCCTACTTCTATTTTACTGGTTTTCGATCGGAAGTCGTTGGGCAAGAAGTACCTGCAGTCGTTTACATGATGTTTGAATGGGGTTTCGTCATTATCGGGCAAAGAACAGACTTTATTATTGTAGAGCCGCACAAAATCGTACTCTTCGTTTATCTGTACCTCGTCGAGTGTAACACTACCCGCCATCAATCATGAACAATCCACCATAATCTCCAGCTGGATAGGTATGCAATATATTCCAAACTGCGATGGTTAGAAAATAGACCCTTCCGAGACTCGCAAGGAAGAATATCAAGATCAATGTTCCATTACAATGTAGATATGGATTGGGCGTCTCTTTTGCAGCATTTTTGGTCACTGGTTGTTGCAATAATAATGTTTTACGTAATACAATCAGGAGGGTAAATGTTAAAAATATGAAGAGAAGCATGTGGAAAAAAAACAAACAAAAAAAAAGAACAATAAAAAACAAAACAACTTCAATGTACTTTCGTATGAAGTTGTGGAGGTATCGTAACCAGCAAAATATGTCGTGCAATATATTATACACAAGGTCATAAGTGTCAAATAAGTAGGTTGATCATCTTTTATGTGGAGATTTAGCGAGCATAATAAGATAATGTGAAGACAAAGAATAAGGTGGGGGAAAATGTTCTATTTTTGTCCATTAAAAGGGTATAGTTTGCCATTGCACACGTGCAATGTTGATAATGTTCAAGTCAGAATAGTATTTTCCGCTGTCATGAGGGATTCTGATACATTATGAAAGAGTGCAAATGAAGGGCATTAAAATTAACTGACACTCAAAAATTTTAGGCAATAAATGTTAAAACGTTTTCTTTTTGTGATAAAATGGCTGAAGATTTACTGAAAATGTACCTCTATTCAGAGTCAGATTTGACAAGTTTACATGAAAGTGGTATTATGACCATCATCTTGCACATTTACAGAAAAGGACTTCGTAATAAGCTGCAGTAGCTGATGAGTTGGATTTGTCGTAATTTCGTTTATCCTTTATGACAAAATGGAGATTTAATCAAAATGTCCCTCTACTTGGAGTCGAATTCTACAAATGTACACGAATCTGAGACAAAAGGCGATAACTGCCATAATTTTCATCGGATATCGCTGGTCACGATACTTAACGGAGACTTTGTTGCTATAGAGACGTATCGTCGTGTGAGAACCAAAGGCTCTATCTTCTCCTGGATAATAAAATCTTATGGTTCTCACGTAGCGATTTTGCGAAAAAGATGGAAATCCGTGTTACTATTGTTACAGGGATGCCCAAAACAAACATTACACGATATTTTTAAACAAAGGGCAATAACTTCCATAATTTTCATCGGATATCGCTTGTCATCGTACTTGACGTAGTCCGTTAACTTTTGTTCAAGTTATGGCATAAACAGATTTTACGGAATATTTGGCAGCAGAGAGATAAAAACCCAAAAAGCTGATATTCGGTTACTAATGTCTAAGTTATTCCATAGGCAAGTATACACAACATTTTGTGACAAAAGGGAAAAACTGCCATAATTTTCATCGGATATTGCAGGTCACCATATTTGACGTAGTGTTTGTTGCTATAGAGACACATCGTCGTGTGACAACCACAAGGCTCTGTCTTCTATTGGAAAACAGAACCTTATGGTTCTCATGCGACGAAATAGCGAAAAGAATTGAAATCCGGTTACCATTGTTGGAGTGCTGCCATAAACAAACTTCACACGATATTTTTAAACGAAATACAATAGCTTCCGTAAATTTCATCGGATATCACTGGTCATCGTACTTAACGTAGTCCATTAACTATTGTTCAAGTTATGACATAAACAACAAAAGCAAGTTTTACGGGATATTTTGTAGCAAAGGACCCTAACTCCCACAATTTTCAAGAGATATCGTGTCCATCGAAATCGACATAGAATGTTTGCTATAGAGACATATACAAAAAAGAAATAAAATCCAATAACTATTGTTCAAATTATGTCATAAACAAACTTCAGAAAACATCGGTGTCTATCGAAATCGACGTAGACATTTTTGCTACAGAGTCATATACAAAAAAAAGAAATAAAATCCAATAACTATTGTTCAAGTTATGTCATAACCAAAGTTCAGACGAACGGACAAACAGACAGGAGGTGGATAAACGAACCGACGTCGTCGTTATATCTCTCCCTTTCGGTGGGGGGGGGGGGGGGGTGATAAAAAGGAACTCTCGGACGCATATCATTGAACTATTGTTCAAGTTATGTCATAAACAAAGTTCAGACGGACGGACAAACAGACAGGCGGATAAACGAACCGACGTCGTCGTTAATTCTCTCCCTTTGGGTGGTGGGGGGGAGGTGATAAAAAGGAATTCTCGGACGCATATCATGCTTATTCCTTCTCAGAATTCTGAGTGAGAATGAATTCAATATGCACCAGACGAAACTCTGCAAAGTGATCCACCAGCAAGGACTATACATCTTCTAAATGGGTGCTAAGCGTACTTTTTATGGTTATATACACGAAACTCTACAAAACGATCCACCCGTTAAGACTATAAGCTTCAGCATGGATGCTAACGTATTATGATATATGATATATATATATATATATATAATTTCGTCAGTATATATATATTGTGATAGAAATAAAGCTTCAACATATATCTTTATATATATATTTTGATTATTTAAAACACAGACAGTCAGGTAGACGGACGGACGGACGGACGGACGGACGGAGGGCGGACGTTCCAAAAGCGGGAGTTGTGAGCTTAATTTTTTGCGGAAAAATTGATCATTTAAAGCGTTCGGACAACTACTAAAAAGTCGTTTCTTCGGAATTTTTTGGTGGGAATAGACATGGTTAGATCCCCCAAGATAAAACTGAAGAGGGGGCAACGCTAACCCCAGCCGTGAATTGACCATAAACCTTAACAAAAACCCGGAAAAATTGCTACAACTCGATTCTTGCCTCTTAAGTATCATATTTTGGCAATTAACCTCATAATATTTTGTCTATAAACTCATAATATGGAAGTAGGTTCATAATGGCTGTTTGGACCAAAAAAAAAAAAGGTTCGTAAGTGTCGTATTATTGTCCGGACGGGCGGACAGCGAATATATGCAACAAAAATAAAGTTAATTTCAACATATATATATGTGCATTAACTTATCTGTTCGGGTTGTAGTTAATTGTTATATTTGAAATGTTCCTAAATATTGGAACAGGGGAATTAAAGAAAGGAGCAAGTTGGAAATACGTTTCTATTCTTATCGCAAACGGGTATTTGGAATCATATCAGCCTACAGGTTTTTCACAGACAACAATGACAGAACGGTGAAATATCAATTCGATTTCGATAAAAATACTGGAGTATATCAACACTTATGATGTGTGTTTTAGCCAATTAACCTACCAGGTTTTTCCTGTCATATAATAAAGTGGTATTGTTGCCTTGAGCGTGATGTGACATTTTGCTCCGACACAATTTTAACCTCTGGCTTTGCTTACTTTTGTTCTCACTCGTGAATGTCAACTTCCCGGGTTACATAGTTGAGTTCACAATGCACACGGGACTGGTGTGGATGCACTGATCTCTATACGACAAGACTGCAGGGAATTCAGCGAAAAACATCACCACTGAAACTGCTCCCTCATCCCAAGATGACATTAAGTCAGTCAACGCGATAACTCCCCTACAGTCCATGACTTTTGATGACGAGAAAGCTGATACGTTTTAGCTCATTGGTCACATATAGGAAAATGCCTCCACCGCCGCCATCTTTGGCGCCGGAAGTTGCTATAAATAAACATTGCCCAACAACAACAACAAAATTTCATTTCTCGAAGGTTTTGAGTTTCTCGACGTTTCGCAATCTCTGATTGCATTTTAAAGAATTTACCTTGAACTCGTTTGTCGTGACAATGCAAATTGAATATTTACAACAATTTTTAATTATTATTGATGGGGACCGCGGTGGCTCAGTAGGCAGAGGTGCAGGCTGCAAGCCGAGAGGTCCTCGGTTCGAATCCCACCTGCGGCAACCGCGTTGTGTCCTTGGGCAAGACACTTCATCTCCATTGCCCGCGTGGGGGCAGGGTGGCATTGTGTACTAAGGCGTACTGCACGTCGATGGTGCACTTGTCTTCAACGAATGCTTACTCTGCTTGTGTGGAGTTAGTATGTTGGGGAGCTGACAGTTGCTCGCCGTTGCTCAGTGGTTCTCCGGCTTCCTCCACCAGTAAAACTGTCACGGTCATGATTAGCCATTGTGCATAAATATGTGACCTTAAAAACACCACTAAATAATCATTATTGATAAAAAAGACGCGATGAGATTGAAAAGTTGATAAGCATTATTAATTACCTTGCAAAATAAACGTCATAACGTTTGATGACTTTGGCGTAACAGCTTTCACGTCGACAAACGTCATGAGTTGGAAAGAGTTACCGCGTTGAGTGAATTGCGGCCATCTAAAAAGTGTGTGTGTGTGAGGGGTGGGAGAGCTGTGAGCGGAGACGTTTTTCGCTGAAGTTCCAGCAACCCAGTTTTGAGATCAGTAATCATGATTAATTGAGGTGCACTCTTTTTTTACTCGTACTGTATATTAACACACAGCGACGGATAGAACAGCAAATAGCTGTCGAAGTTAACAATTCCAGAATACGTCCCCACGGGCCATTTGAGCGAAAATCGCTATCTACTATCATTAGTTATTACTTGTCCTCCTCACCATTTCTACAGATGGTCTGTCATAATAGTTTGGTCACATGAACGAACGCGTTGCTTATTTAAAGATGTGGAAAAAATATTGCTTTGGTGGCAAGTTCGATTGTGCGTTCATTAAATAAATAATGTCCCACGGTATCAGTAAACAATTAACCAAATGGTAGTTTATGGTCTATAAAATAACGGGCATTATTCTATCGCATTTAACTTTTAACCCTTTACCTAACACGAAAAGCTGATGACACTTGCAAACAAAATTCTTGAATAACTAATTTTTTAAATTTTTTGCATCAAAAACACAGGTTATGACGCCTCATTGGAACGAGCTCAACGAGCTCGTTCCAACGAGGGGTCATAAGCTATGTTTTTGTGACAAAAAAAAGAAAAAATAATGAAAATTAAATGGTGACTTTTATGAATACCGCTGGCCGGTTTTGCCGTTACTTTGGGTAAAGGATTAATGTGACTCTGGCAAGTTTGAAGTCACGAATCGATATCTCGCGGCAGAAGAAGATTCACTACATGTGATTAGGATTGATCCTACCCGTAATCAAGTCCGTTGCCCCTCCATGAAGGCGGTATGTTTGGAAGCTTGCTGTGGTTTTCCAAGCCCATCTCCACTACAACCACCACCACGTTTGGCTATGCAACAGTTTTGCATTTACGAAAACACCCTTTCATTGATTTCTAATCAGGTCTTGGATACCCAAATAAAAGGTATGACCCTATGTAACTTATCGTATTATTCATTTATTTACTGGGGTTTAAGGTCACATACTTATGCACAATGGCTAATCGAGACTGTGACAGTATTACGAGTGGCGGAAGCCGGAGAACCCGGAGAGAACGCCCGAGCTTTGACGAGCAACTGTCAGCTCATCAACATTCTAAGTCTGTTCAAGCACCGCTCAAGCAGGGTTACAGCGGTTGAAGACATGTGCACTATCGACGTGCAGTACGCCTTAGTACACGGCGTCATCGTGCCCCCATGTAGGCATCCCGAGTAAAGTGCCTTGCCCAAGGACACAACGCGGGTCGGGATGGGGATCGAACTCGACTTATCATCGTATATCCCATAATTTATGACCTTTATAGATCGCTAGGTCTTGGCTAGAATACAACCAGCAGAGATGAGCGGTACTGAAGTTTGAGTTCCGTGTGTTCGGTACTTTTACGGGGGTGTACCACGGTATCGGTTCGATATTCAGTATCTGTCTTGACTGAGATTTGCTGAGAGTACCAAAAGGAAATTTATATCAAAAAAATACAGAATACGTTGTTCATGTATCACTCTACCACATCGCCAATGAGCTAATGTTTTTGATGCAAAAAATTTAAAAAATTAGTTATTCAAGAATTTTGTTTGCAAGTGTCATCAGCCAATGAGCTAATGAGCTCGCCATTTGCATTCTTTTGCCAGCACAATTGCTATCAACTATAATTTTTGACTTGTTCCAAATTTACCATAACCTTCACGGGCCTATTTCAGGCTTTTGTGATCTCAGAATATGTGCCTTTAACCTATGCCGTCATTAGGTGGTCCTGCTGGCAATACACAAATCACCCGAGCAGTCGTTTCCAGTCAAGTCTTGGCTGCCTGTTAAGCAGTGATTTCTAGTCAAATCTTGGCTGCCTGTTAAGCAGTGATTTCTAGTCAAATCTTGGCTGCCTGTTAAGCAGTGATTTCTAGTCAAATCTTGGCTGCCTGTTAAGCAGTGATTTCTAGTCAAATCTTGGCTGCCTGTTAAGCAGTGATTTCTATTCAAATCTTGGCTGCCTGTTAAGCAGTGATTTCTAGTCAAATCTTGACTGCCTGTTAAGCTGTGATTTCTAGTCAAGTCTTGGCTGCCTGTTGAACAGTGATTTCTAGTCAAATCTTGGCTGCCTGTTAAGCAGTGATTTCGGGTAAAGTCTTGGCTGCCTGTTAAGCAGTGATTTCTAGTCAAATCTTGGCTGCCTGTTAAGCAGTGATTTCTAGTCAAATCTTGGCTGCCTGTTAAGCAGTGATTTTTCGTCATATCTTGGCTGCCTGTTAAGCAGTGATTTCTAGTCAAATCTCGGCTGCCTGTTAAGCAGTGATTTCTAGTCAAATCTTGGCTGCCTGTTAAGCAGTGATTTCTAGTCATGTCTTGGCTACCTGTTAAGCAGTGATTTCTAGTCAAATCTTGGCTGCCTGTTAAGCAGTGATTTCTAGTCAAGTCTTGGCTGCCTGTTAAGCAGTGATTTTTCGTCAAATCTTGGCTGCCTGTTAAGCAGTGATTTCTAGTCAAGTCTTGGCTGCATGTTAAGCAGTGATTTCTAGTCAAGTCTTGGCCGCCTGTTAAGCAGTGATTTCTAGCCAAATCTTGGCTGCATGTTAAGCAGTGATTTCTAATCAAGTCTTGGCTGCCTGTTAAGCAGTGATTTCTAGTCAAGTCTTTGCTGCCTGTTAAGCAATGATTTCTAGTCAAATCTTGGCTGCCTGTTGAGGCAGCCAAGATTTGACTAGATATCACTGCTAAGCAACTGGACATATACAGGTTGTAGTCTAGTGGGAATTTAGGACAATTGTCCGGGCCCTTAAAGATTAACGAAACAGACAAGAAAACCGGTTACTTCTTTCATGAAAATGAACGCTTCAACTGCTGACCAGCCTCAACAAGGCTCTATAAGTAGCAAATGAATAGAAATTTGACAATTCAAGCTGTTTCGGTATTCAATGATGGATTCGGTTTGGTTTTTCGATATATTGCCCATCTCTAGCAGCCGAATCATTACACTGTACCAGGTAAGGTAGAAAAGGGGTGTACGGTTAGCTATAGGCATAACCGTTTCTTAGATACTGCCATCTGAACTCAGATTTCGATTGTATACCTTACAATCTTCCCCCACCTATCCTATTTGATCTGAAGCTGCATGTCTCCTGAAGATGTCAGTGACTAAAGGTATTAAACTGGTTCGAAGCGCGGTGGCTCAGTGGTAGACTGTTGGACTTCTATGCTAGAGGTCTCGAGTTCGACCCCCGTCCGGGAAAACCCGCGTTGTGTCCTTGAGAAAGGCACTTTATCCCGGTTGCCTTCATGGGGGCACGATGACGCCGTGTACTAATGTGTACTGCACGTCGATGGTGCACATGTCTTCAACCACTGTAACCCTGCTTGAGAGGAGCTTGAACAGAGTTAAAATGTTGAGGAGCTGACAGTTGCTCGTCGATGTTCGGTGATTCTCTCCGGGTACTCCGGCTTCCTCCACCCGTAAAATTGTCACGGTCATGTTTAGCCATTGTGCATAAGTTTGCGATCTTAGAACACCAATAAATAATAATAAATAATAATAATTAAAATGGATCAGAGAAATAGTGCGTATACATGCATAAACAATGTTTATACATATATACAGCACCCAGGCGCCATTTACGACCCTGTCTCAGTATAGAGATAGTTAATATCTTTCGGGGGTGGGAGATCTACGTTTTCACTTGTGCCACAGTCTCAACACCCAGAGTATGTCGTCAAGACCTCGGTTCGAACGTATTTCTTTCCACCGCACCAACTCCCTATCTGTCTGGGTCTGTTCGTGCTCCTGGGGGGCCACTGGTTTTAAATATTTAAAGGTGATCGACGATAACGCACAGAAAAGATCATTTATTTACATACATAGTGGAATATACGGTACATGTATACTTACAAACTCATCAGTCCGAGAATTTATAGAGTTTATACACAGAGTCCACATTATGGGGCCAGCGTCGGCTTTCACAGCTAACTCTGTCCTTCGGTTCAAGCATGCATCTCTGGCTTCGGACTCCGTCTCCACGAAGTTTTTGTCCTTGTATCTACGATAGTATTAATGCACGTTTTCGTCGATACTTCTTCCAAAGAGTGAATCCCACAGTCTCCAAGACTCACTTTGCTTAACGTTTTATTTATGGCACGCTCTCGTCGGCCTGTTCACACAATTGCTTCTTTCACTGCTACAGTGCAGTTCTAAACTCACTGGTCTTGCCCTCGCAGTGTTAACTTGGCCACCTCCTACCAAGCCATAACGTATTCAAAATTCTCTATCTCATGGGCTCAACCAGCTCTTCGCAGCTCTTAGTTCCAGAAAGTCTTGTCAATTGTTTAGAATGACCCACAGAGGGTTCGTGGGCGCTAGCCATAAGGGGTAAGTATTGCCACTTATGGCTAGCGCTAGTGAGCTCTCCGCGGTCATTCTTGTGAAGAGAGGAAATGACGGGAAATGACCGGCGGAGGGTTCATGAGCGCTAGTCAGAAGTGGTAAGTATTTACCACTTATGGCTAGCGCCCATGAACCCTCCGCCGGTCATTCTTGTCCGTTGACACGGCTTTGTGGACCTCCACAATGAGTTCTCCTGAGAAGCTGCCCATCCTGCGTCCATTCCTCAAATATATTCAGTTTAGGAAAGAATTAATTTTAGTAATAATTGCCTTCTCTGAATTTTAACACTTCAGCCGATATAAATATATTTGTAACGGACTTTACTTTTATGAAAGATACTATCCTCTTGGGAACCCCGGGAAGTGAAGAGGTGCTTGTTTCCTGTTGTAAACACGCTCTGTTTTACCGGTCAAATAGGACCTGGTCACAATGCTTGGGGTGGAAGTCCTCTAAAATTGACAACGTGAGTGTAATTGATTGGCTGGACTTTATCCGTATTGCTGTCACGATTACCCATTGCGCAGAAATATATGACATTAAAAATAAATAAATAAATAAATAAATAAATAAATAAATAAATAAATAAATAAATAAATAAAGCTCGACATTTTAATGATGTTCAAACATAATTTTCACTTAACTCTTCTAAAGACGTTATGTCCATAAATTATATTAACATACACTCTAAAATCAGTTGGGTTGAAAATCAACCCAAATGAACTGGGTTGAGTGAATATGAACCCAAATGGGTTCATATTCACTCAACCCAGTTCATTTGGGTTGATTTTCAGCCCAACTGATTTTAGAGTGTACCAACTCGCCTTTGCAAACGACAATTTCTTAGCTGTCATATTTTGGAGCCTTCCTAGCTCTTAGCCATCGATGCCCGAATGTTCACGAACCTATTTTCGGCTCCTAGTGGTTAGAAGAAAGAAATAGTTTCGCGCGCCGAAGACGATTTGGGGGACAGGCCCCTTTCGACCCTCGGTGACTGTAAATGATGGTTTTTGCATGTCTAGGCGTGTCAAGGGAGGAAAAGGAAGGAGGGAAGAGGTTTATCCCTTTCTGCCCTTCTTGCGGCTCTTCTTTTTAGGTGGAGGTTGGCTTGTTGATGGTGATGGTGATGGTGATGAGGCTGGTGGTGGTGTAGAGGTGCGCGCGTTGATTTGTTCTCGGGGCTCTCTTGATTTTGCCCGTTCTTCTCTTGTCAGCTGTATTTCTCTCATTATGGCCTCCCTAGAGAGTGGTGGCTGTGGTGGCTGTACCGCTCCTGGGCTTTCCGGTAGAGAAGGAAGGGGGGAGTGAGGGGTGGGAGGCGGTGAAAAAGCAACTTCCAGTTCCTCCTCAGTCTCCACTGGATGTTCCTCATCCAACTGTACCAGCTCAGGAGCCGGCAGTTGGTTGGGTGTACCAGTGGGACTAGGAGGGGAACTGGCGGCTGCCTCCAGAGCCTCCACCCCTCACTCAACTCTTTCTTCCTGTTCCGGAATGCCTCCAAGCGCCGGGCGTCCCTGCGCTTGGTTGATGGGCTCTTCTTCTTTTTCCTCTTCTCAGGGCCTCCGTGCCTCTTCGGGTGAGGACCAGTGGGAGAGGGGATCCTCTCGCCAAGGGTACTACCTCTCCCCGAAGAGGGTGGTGTTGTGTTGTTCTCTTCTTCAACTCTAAATTCCAGGTTCAGATGAACGCTCTTGCCCATTTCCTGGATAGTCCAAGAGATGGGACAAGAGACGCCCAGAGCTGAGATGGCTTTCCTAAGACGATCCGGCAACTCCAGGTTTTCCATTGTTATAAACAAGGTCTTCACGCTCTGAGATCAGAAGTGTGAATGCACGAATGAATGGTTAAACACTACAGTTGCCTTTTATAATCCTTAACGGTCGTGACGGTACACCACACTAACTTTTGGACACAAATTTAGTATTCCCTATCACCAGGGGGAACTTCAGAACTCCTCAAGTGACCGCTCTGACTTCTCGTCTATCGCTAATGTCCCCTCATTAGAAGAAGCCCGCAAAACATGTTCCAAAGAGGGGACGTAGGCTTATGCTTTGGTGGTAAACAATGAAAAACAAATTCGTAATTTAAGAATTTGTTTGCAGGGCTGTCTACCAGTCTAGTTGAGAAGAGTATTTAATCAACACTCACTGTACCGTGTCAAGAAAACCCGCTATGTTATCCGCGTTTTATATTTATGCTATGCGTTGGGGTTTAACGGCACCTTCGACAGCTAAGGTCACCTCGTGTTGGACAGTTTTACGGGTGGAGGACGCCGGAGTGCCGGAGAGAACCACCGAGCAGCGGTTAGCAACTATAAGACTCCCCAACGTACTAACTCCGCATAAGCAGGGTTAGTATAGATAAAGTACAAGTGCTCCATCGACGCGCAATACGCCTTAATACACAGCGCCACCGCGTAGGAAATCGGGATTAAAAGTCTTTCCCAAGGACACGACGCAGTTAACTCTCGTTAATGGGGATCGAACCGTGGACCTTTCGGTTTGAAGTCCAATGCCGTAACCACATAGCCGCTGCTCTTCTTCCGCTTTTTATATAAACGATCATCAAAATTCCTTAGCCTTACATACGTTCCACAAATTGCCCCTTTAACATTGCTTCGGAAAAGTTGTTCCAAGTGTATTCTTTCAAGAGAACTTCATCGGTAAGATCGGTAACCGGTTCTCATCAGATCACCGAAGTTAAGCAACGTCGAGCCCGGTTAGTCCTTGGATGGGTGACCGACTGAGCGATCGATTCCCGCGTTGTGTCCATGGGCAAGACACTTAACCCCGATTGCCCACATGGGGGCACGATGACGCCGTGCACTAAGGCGTACTGCACGTCGATGGTTCGCATGTCTTCAACCAATCTAACCCTGTCTGTGCTGCAGTGCGGAATTACGATGTTGGGGAGCTGGCAGCTGCTCGTCGTTGCTCGGTGGTTCTCTCCGGGTACTCCGGCTTCCTCCACCCGTAAAACTGTCACCGACACGATATGACATTGGCTGTTAAAGTGTCGTTAAACCTTAATAAATAAATGAATAAATGAATAAATAAATAAATAAATAAATAAATAAAAATAAATAAATAAATAAATAAATCGGTAAGATGCATTTATCTTTACAGTGTTGTGACATGATTGTTGGCTGCCTATACAGGCAGCCAACAATCATGTATCAACACTTTTAAGCCACCTGCTGCTATGTAAACGTATATATGACAGTTATTAATGTAAAATAAATCACGGCTTTTAAGGTTAAAGTGTAGAAAACAATATTTGATCGAGATCCACTCCGATGCCAATAAACGTTACGCATTTTAGATTGATGAACAACCTTCCGGTTGGCTTTGTCACGTGGGAGTCTAAGTAATCTTCATATATGACACGTTTATGTCTCCTTGTCGTCCCAGAAGTATTGCACTGATTTGTAGTTCAATATTAGAATTTACTTAGCCAGCAAATATTGGATTAATAATTTGATATATAGGGACATACCGTCAGAGGAAAAATTGTCTGGAGCAAAATACACGTTGGCTCTTCTCGGATCATTTTATTTAACTGATGTTATAATCAATATAGTTGAGATGCAGAATTTCCGAAGATATATTTTTTCTTAATACAAATGTGGTTTTATAAGATGGAGAGATTCCAGAGAAGAATGTTTACTGCGTTGGGGTTTTCAGTCAGTTACTGTAATGACGTCAGCAGTGCGTTGAGTGGTCAAATATCTTCAATAACAAGAAGCCCTAATCACATTAGTTTTTCAAGCATTTGGTGGTTTTGTGCGTTGAGTTATCATTAATTACTTTCATCTACTGCGATTGTTTATTTATTCTTTCCGTAACAGGAGGGGGCACGCTGGCTCAGTCGTTGCGACATTGGACTTCAAGCCGAAAGGTACACGGTTCGATCTTCGCCAGAGGTGGCTGCGTTATATCTTTCGGCAAGCCACTTAATCCTGATTGTCCACTTGGTGGAACGGTGGCACCTTATACTAAGGCGTACAGCACGTCGATGGTGCACTTGTCTTCAATCATTGCTAACCCTGCTTGTGTGGAGTTAGTACGTTGGGGATTCTGACAGTTGCTCTGTGGTTCTCTCCGGGTACTCCGGCTTCCTCCACCCGTAAAACTGTCACCTGCACGAGGTGAATATAGCTGTCGAAAGTGTCGTAACAATAAATAAATTAATTAATTAATTGATTAATTAATTAATTAATTAAATAAATAAATAAATAAATAAATAGGAAGACGACACTTGTTTGTTTGTTTTTTTTTTGGGGGGGGGGGGTTTGTTGCTTCTTCACAAATCGTCCCCTGAGTTCCAATGTGTTCTATGTGCCAGTAGGCACATAGAACACATTGGAACTCAGGGGACGAACTGAAAAAAACGTTCATTTTTACTACGTTCTAATGAAGTCTCATAAACGAAGTTTTGGAGACAAAAATTTTAAAATAATAACATTTGAATGGCGCACAGCCAGAAGGTTTGATTCAGCTCAATGCGCAATAATCTAACTCGATTTTCGTTATTTGGCGTGAAGGGTTTCATCTTTTGAGAATTATTGTGGAAAATTTATAGTATGAGAACATACGGGTCCCTTGCAAGACTATAAATGAATGAAAACGAGTATATTGCATAATCTTGTAATTTCGCCACTTGAGTTCCAATTTGTTCTATGAGCCAGTAGGCACATAGAACACATTGGAAGTCAAGTGGCGATTTGTGTCCTGGTGGAATTCGGGAGGGTACAAATTTATTTTTAAATGGCATTAATTCGTATTCGTGGAATATTAAATCTCAAACAAAAGTTGTCACCGTGTTCCGTTACCTTTGTTGCACGTTTCTGTCAATCGCGTGGTTTTCTCATGGGTGACTTATGAAGGCCTGATATTCTTATATGATTTTCTTTCATTGAGTTGTTATTTATCGAGCTCGGCTGATATGACGTTAATCTCGGCCGATATTAACTAAGTTAGAGTTGTTCCCCTTGATACGTCGATACTAGGCGCAAACAATTTGTTTACATGGAAACTGTTACTCGTCGAACCCAATCGAGAAAACCGGTAATGGAATGGTTTGAAGTGGAGTTTTTGAATGACGAGGAATTGATGATGACAGAGAGTGAGGACTGTGGGGGTGGGGGGGGGGGGAGAAAGAATAGAGTTGTTTTGAAACTTCAACGCAAACTTAATATTCAGATTCGTAAGCAGAGATTCGTTGAAGAGAGAGAGAAGAGAGATTGTGTGGGGGGAAGGGAAGAAAGAATAGAGATTTATTACTTTCCAAAGTGTGATTTACTGGGATTTCCGGTTTGATTATAAACGATAACTTCACAAGTGAATTATGCAATCAACAATTGTGTCATGTATTCGTGCGCGCAAACGAAGACGCTTTGCCGTAGGTGTAATGGGGACTTCATTGTTTTTTTGTTGTTGCTTTTTTTTAACCCTTTACCTACCATGAAAAGCAGACGCCACTTGCAAAAAAAAAATTCTTGAATAACTATTATTTTCATTTTTTGTCTCAAAAACATAGGTTAATTCATTCGAGGCGGGGGACTATATTGTAAAACACTCGTGCACATTCGAGCACTCCTATTTGTACAACGTCCCTCGCCTCTCATGAATTATTTCACGTAACCAGTCCAGTCAAGCGATTACTCTCTATGTATGGAAACTTTAACGCAGATTCGTGAGCAAAGATTCGTCGAAGAGAAAGAGAGAGAGAGAGAGAGAGAGAGAGAGAGAGCGCGAGAGAGAGGGATAGTCCAGCTATCCGAACGCCGCGGTTTTCACACCGTCGAAGCCGAAACGTTCGGACAGCTGAACTAAGAGAAGAGGAAACTTTGGACTTTATGAAAAGAATGAAAAACAATAACACTGTCAGAAATATGTAACAGATCGGAGAACATTTTGGAATTGTTTGTTTGGGTTTAAAAATTAAGAGGTTATTACTTAGTTTCACATCAGCCTTGGAACTTCGGTCTCAGGGTGATATGAAGTTACCTAGGACTGATATCTTGGCCGATATAAAACTAAACAAGTAATAACCTCTCAATATTCTGCATGCTGTGTTATATATAGCCTGATGCAGCGATATTAACCTTCATCCTACTAACATATTCTAGGGAGCACGGTGGCTCAGTGGTAGGCTGTTGGACTCCTATCCTAGAGGTCCCAAGTTCGATCCCCGTCCGGGACGACCCGCGTTGTGTCCTTGGGCAGGGCACTTTATCCCGGTTGCCTACATGGGGCACGATGACGTAAGGCGTACTGCACGTCGATGGAGAACATGTCTTCAAACACTGTAACCCTGCTTGAGCGGAGCTTGAACAGAGTTAGAATGTTGAGGAGCTGACAGTTGCTCGTCTATGCTCGTTGATTCTCTCAGGGTACCCCGGCTTCCTCCACCCGTAAAACTGTCACGATCACGATAAGCCATTGTGCATAAGTATGTGACCATAAACACCAATAAATAAATAAATAAATACTAACATATTCTATCTACAAAACCCACTGACTGGGTTCCACTTGACAATTGAGCCTTTGAACCCTGGTGGTATCTTCCATATCAGTTCAATGACAATAACTGGAAGAGTCCATGTTCATTATTTAGGGGTAGACCAATTAATATTTTCAACGTGCAGCCTTGGGGCTGGTCTACCACACACATGCACTAAGCATACGTCCTATTTAATGAAATTATGACGTATCATGTTCCTGGCCGGAAATGCGGCCGCTCGTGTTCAAAGAGTTAACGGACTTAATGCTCTAACAGCAATTTGATTTAAGAAAATAAAACTTAATCGCAGTTATGGCAATATCGTGTTGCAACTTGCTTAACCAGTATCCTACCAACATATTTTATCAACAAATCTAACTGATTGGGGTCCATTTTGACCTCAGTAAACATTTAATAAAAATAAGCGCAAAAGGTGTCAAAACTTTCAAATTTGTATTTTATGATCCCCATTGGACATTGTTAGAACACGTTATTGTAATTCTTAATGATTAACCCCCAGCTATTAGAACCACCATGACATGGTGATGAAGAGGGCGAAAGTGTACTGCAGCCTACAAAATTAGTTATACCTTGCTGTTGTCTAATGATATCCCGAAGTTGTCGTCTTCCAACATTTTGTATATTTCTCCTCCAAACTGTTCATTTATCCCTATAAAGGAATTGTCAACGAGCTGTTCATTATGTTGTTGCTGATTCAAATGGATGCGACGCCATCCATAACTACAGTCACGCCCTCTACCTCCATCTCTTGCTGTTGTTGTCCCCTTTGCTTGCTGATTATTTAGTTTAAGCAATGTTTATTGAAGGAATATGCTATATGATACAGAATTGAATGCCAGAAGAGTAACAGTGCTAACGCAATAGCTCAAAATATAACATATATTAACAGTAATCAGAATTGCCGAATGATGGAGGGATTTGACAGGAAGCTTGTTCTCCCCTTTGCTTGCTGATTATTTAGTTCAAGCAATGTTTATTGAAGGAATATGCTATATGATACAGAATTGAATGCCAGAAGAGTAACAGTGCTAATGCAATAGCTCAAAATATAACATATATTAACAGTAATCAGAATTGCCGAATGATGGAGGGATTTGACAGGAAGTTTGTAGCTTATGTAAGTCATCTCCCGAGATCATACATACAATTACTCTAAAAGGTGGTATAGACCATATAAATTCACACTTTCCAAAGTGTGATTTACTGAGATTTCCGGGTTTGATTATAAACGATAACTTCACAAGTGAATTATGCAACCCACAATTGTGTCATGTATCCGTGCGCGCAAACGAAGACGCCTTGCCGTGGGTGTAATGGGGACTTCATTGTTTTGTTTTTTTTTTTGTTTGTTTTTTTTTTGGGGGGGGGGGGGGTTGTTGCTTTTTTTTAACCCTTTACCGACCATGAAAAGCAGACGACACTTGCAAAAAAAATTCTTGAATAACTATTATTTTCATTTTTTGTCTCAAAAACATACTTTATGATCCCTCATTGGGACGAGCTCGTTCCAATGGTGGGGGGGGGGGGGGGGGGGTGTCATAACCTATGTTTTAGCGACAACAAATGAAAAAATAATGAAAATAATGAAAATTAACTGTCGATTTTTGAGAATAGCGCTGACAGGTTTTTGTTCGTTACGTTAGGTAAAGGGTTAAATAATATAATTATCATTAATAATGAAACGTAATAAACAGAGTAATTGCTTGACTGGACTGGTTATGTGAAATAATTCATTCGAGGCGAGGGACTATATTGTAAAACACTCGTGACTCTCTATGTACAGAAACTTCAACGCGGATTCGTGAGCAGAGATTCGTCGGAGAGAATCCCCTCTTGCAGCTTATTTATCTGGGGATCCGATTTACAATATTTTCATTTGAGGGTTGATTGGAGAGCTGGTGTCCATCAGTTTGGTTTTCGAGTGTTTTGTCAATTGTTTCTTTGTCACTGTGGTTGGATGGCTTGGAAATGTGGTCAGAATCTGTGTCCGAAGTGTCAGAATCTTCCACTTCTGATTCTTCCTGGTTCTCAATTATTGCCTTTAAGACCAACCTCAGCAGTAGTGTATTCCGCGTTTCGAGCATTTGCAGCCACCATTTACCGAAAAACAACAAATAAATACTATTAACACAAAATGGTACTAAGTTCAATCTCCTATCTGAGGTGCATTTGGACCCGAAATAAAATGTATCTCAAAATTACGCCTAACTTGCCGGCAGCTGAGCGACAAACTAGCTTCGGCATACGTAAACGTTTACAAACAATGTCACAAAATCCAAGCACAGGTATGTTCCTAATTTCGAGGCTGTGAACAAAAAATACAGTTGAGATCCATTTTGACCCCACTCGTTGGGGTGAAGGCAGGGACGTGGCTAGAGCTTTCCGATAGGAGGTGTAGGGTAGTTAATTTCCAACTATGGGGAGGGACCGGGAGGGGGAAAGCCCCTCCCGGTCCCTCCCCTAGTTGGAAATTCACTACCGAGAAAGATTTGAAAATGAAGCCATGAAAGGGGGTATAAAATTGATTCTTGTAACTAAAATGCCAACACATTTATGATAGAATTATCAGGTTGTTATTATTATTTGGTATTTTTCTGGGAAATGAATATGTGCTAAACAAATGCTCAAGCTGAGAACTTTGAGCAATTCACACTGTCCTAACATTAAATCAGATCTTATGCAGGAATGATCAATTTTCGATATTTCATCATTTTGTAACTGTGAATGACCGAATTAAGTCAGGATAATGATTTTACACGATGTGATTTTCTTGAAGTGCATTTCGAGGATTTCTTTTGTTACGATAAGTAAACGTACTATAGAAATCTCGTACCGACTCATGCATACTTATGAAGCTCGATATTACGTCCACTGTTGTTGCAAACAGTAACAGTTAGAATTTTTGCCGATTTGAAACCGTGAAGTAAAGGAACATCAGCATCACCAAAGAAGCTCTAAAATCCAGATAGATGGAACTTCCAAGTACTAATGACTTGCCCTCCTAATTTCCAACTATAGGAAATTTGGGCCAGGATTGGGGGGTGACACTCCCCCCTCTCCCATGTCGCCACGTCCTTGGGTGAAGGTTAACCCTCTGTTCACTGATGTCGATTACCAAATTTACCCATAATGCAACCAGGAGTTGAACTATTTTAACCAATTCAGTCTTGTTTGACATAACTTATGGCGACCTGTTTAAATTTGTAGCCGGATTATCGGAAAGTTTCCTGCTTGAAATTTATGTATTTTGACAGCACTGTTCGTGGATTCAATTTGATAGTAACCTGGTTTCTCTAGAACTCTTGAGAAAATTAATATGATGTGTTTCAATCACCTTCTTTGAAAACTGACACTGAAGTTTCTTTAAAATATTTTCCTGATCAATTTTTAACAAATATTCTATGAATTGCTATCGGCTGTTTGATTTTTGTATGAGATCAGGCTGTTAACATTCACAATTTTGACGCATGTGTTTTCAATAATTCCTATTGATTAATTCTCAAATTTATAAAGCGATGAATATTAATAAGGCGTCAACAACAAAAAAATCCCACTGATTTTCTCAAATTTCCCTTTTAAGATAGAGCTAAATTATTGGAAGTGACAAATTCATCATAATGAAGGTTGATAGTGCATAAAGGTGTCTCTTTTTGCAAGCTGTGATGTAGCGTTGTCGACACATCCATGACGTGCTAAATCTTATAAACCAATTCTGAAAGTTAAATTTCCGAAGGGTATTATTACAGGGAAATCTTTAAAACCAAGCAATAAAGACGAAGGCATGGAATTTTTGTTACCGCCATGAATACTTAGTAACCGCTATGGATTCTGGTCATCCTTCACTCCATCCCCACAGGTCCTGCGTCCCTCTCCTGGCCCTTTTTGTAAACGCCACATGTGTGCATTCATGCCCTGGCCAAATAGCTTAATATACAGGCCTGCCTCCGAAGCAGGGGTCTCTCCTTTGGTGGTCCCCGAAAGAGGCCATAGGCTGTTTACTTGATTAAGTCTACTCATGTAAAAGAAGCCTGCGTGAAGCCAGCTCAACCTCCGACAATTGCCCGAGGCAGAATATACTTGCCAATGAAGGCCCACCACAACAAGATAACTTAACCCTTTAGCTAACATGAAAAGCAGACGACACTTGCAAAAAAAATTCTTGAACAACTACTTTTTTCATTTTTTGTCTCAAAAACGTAGGTTATGACCCCTCATTGGAACGAGCTCGACGAGCTCGTTCCAATGAGGGGTCATAACCTATGTTTTTGTGACAAAAAATGAAAAAATAATCAAAATTAACTGACGATTTTTGAGAATAGCGCTGCCCGGTTTTGGCCGTTACGTTGGGTAAAGGGTTAACAAGTGGCAGACTATGACTATACTTGCCTGAAAACATCGGTACATCACCCTCTAGGAGAAGTAGCATCTTTGTCGAGAGGACCCCCTCTCATACTGGTCCTCACCCGAAGGAGAATATCAAGGAACATTACAGTAATATCACATCAACTCGACAAATAACTAAGAATACCAAGATACCGGACACCTGATGAGAACCCTCCGTTCTCCTCCTTTGACGCGAAAACTTTATTCTACCGTTAAAGAGGGTCAAAAGAGGGTTGCCCCTTGCCGCCTCTGCGCGCATTCGGCGCGCGAAACCATTCATTCTTCACAAAGGCATACCTTGATAATGTTTTTGGAATAATTCATCATTCGAGACTTGAGCTACCGCAGTCGGCACCAGGCGCGTTACCAGGATTCTATAATCGGACATAGCCATTTTTTGGAGAGGGAGCAAACATTATATTTGAAGGCCGTTGTGTGGAGTTTCGGGGGCTGCCTCAAGTCCTAACTTGGACCCTCTTGAAGGGAAGTGGGAGGAGGGGGCAACGACTGGAGGGTTCTAGTTGGGACAAGAAAAAAATTTGCAAAATTTTGTGCTCTGAGAGCGAATCTGTAGCGTGTGTGGCCCCTATATTGGCGACCATTTTGGTGATCTATGTTGTATGAAACTTGCATTGGGCCAATGTTTTTGGAGAGCAAACTTTTAAGGAAGCGGGGGGGGGGCGTCCCTTCATCCAATGCTAACTCTGCTTGCGTGGAGTCAGTATGTTGGAGAGCCTGACAGTTGCTCGCCGTTACTCGGTGGTTCTCACCGGCTGCTCTGTCTTCGGTCACCAGTAAAACTGTCCGGCATGAGGTGAGTGACTCTGGTTTTCGAAAGTGTCGTTAAGCCAAAATAAAAAATAACTTAGATACTGTATCTTACATGTACGTTGGGCAGGATACGTTTTAAGGATAGACACTTGTTCACCCCAAATCTGAAGTCTCGTCAAAAGCTTTTGTGAATCCTGCCCACCATCTGCATGGGGCATCACTGTTATTTTTAAGCGACTCGCATCCAAAACTTGAAAAGAAAGTTTCTTTGATGGCACGAGAGTCTATTGTAAATCGCATCTCCTTCAGTCGCTCCTTCTTCAGGCCTACACTTCCTGTGGAACCCAGGGAAGTGAAGCAGTACTTGTTTACAGAAGTAAACAAGTTCTATTTTACTGGCAAAATAGGACCCGGTCACCAATGCATGGGGTGGAAATCGTCTAAAATGGGCAGCTTGGGTATATAAGCGATTGGCTGGACTTGACTTTATATCCATATTGCCGTAACGATTAACCAATGTGCAGAAATATGTGACGTTAAACACAAAAAAAACATCCAGGCCTGCACGCGCCTATTTTATCACCCATTGCTTAACGTATCACTATCGCCAAAGCTGTTCACAAAAGTCACCATTCATATTATTTTATTATTATTTTTTTCAATGTTCACACCCAAAACATTGCTTATAACGCATCATTGGAACGAGCTCATTAAGGCCGTTCCAATGAGGGGTCATAAGCTATGTTTTAGGCAAAATGGAAAATGTTATTTATTCAACAAAGTTGTTTGCAAATATCGAATACTTGCCGTGCAGGTAAAGATATAACTACAACAATATGTAACAGACTTTATTAGTACTTCCGATATTGATAGATGTAAGCCCCACGTGACCTTTATTTACTAAACCATAAACACCTGTTAAGCGAAACGGAATGACGGCGATGGCGGTTACCGCCAATTGCTCCATATTTCACTTATTTCCTAAAGTATAACTCAACGATACAAACTCCTAAATGTGAAATTAAGAGTTGTCCAAAATTCTTAGTTACAAGATCGGTTTCGATTGTCTCGATCTCGTCAATGGCTTTTTTCTTTCTTTCTTCTGCTGTGGTAATTGGCGATTTAGCCTTTTAAAGTTTTTAGGAGAATATTATAATTCCTGATGGGTACGGGTGTGGGATGGGAAAATCTCACCTGAGGGCAAGATATTTGGGCCAGACACGAGGCTTGCCGAGTGTCTGGACCAAATATCTTGTCCCGAGGGTGAGATTTTCCCATCCCACACCCGTACCCATCAGGGATTATTTTTCTCCCCCACCATACAGCGGTTACGTTAGCCAGAGGTAATCGGCGGTCACGTGCTGATATAATCAACTCATTTGGTATTCGTTGTTTTGAAAAACTAATGCCACCATCGGAAAGACCATGCAAAAGTTATGTATATACCAAAGATATATACCACGAAATCAATTAGGAACGGTGGCATCTTGGGATTTAAAGAGTTTTAGAGCATCAAACTTTGAACACACGTTATTCTGATGACGTCAATATGAATTAGTTGGTAGCAAAAAACTATGCTTAGCGTCATAATAACGTTATAAATGTATAACGTCACGTGGGTGGGGTGGGATACATCTCTCTCTCCCTGCTATCTCACCCTGGACAGACGTATGTTACACATGCAGTGGGTCGAGAACATTTTATCCGCTATCGTCGAATAATTTTCGAAATCGCGAAAGAATGACCACAATTAGAAACAACGAGAAGAACACTGGATTTATACTTTACGAGCGCCCCAAGCAAGCCGAATAGGTTAGACTGGGGCAACCCTTCTTTGTAATTCTTTCTATCGAACTCCTAAATGACGGGGATTGACAATACTTTATTTATATCACAACATTTAGAATGTTAAACTGTCGTAATGGTAGTTTATAGTTTCGCTTTGTAAAGCAACGAAAATACGCAACTTGATTCAGACTGTACGCAGTCACATTCCTTTTTGTTTTTTACGTAAAATTTCTTTTTCACCTCAGATTTACTATATTAATTAATATTACGGTTGATACTTACTTCAAAGTTAATTAAAATATAAATGATCACGCGCGTACCATACCAATATCGTTTTATTTACCCTTGGAGTCGAGTTCATGTCAGCCATTTTCTAACAAAGCTTGTGCACTGCTAACGTTCCTCGAGTGATTTGTTTTGAAAACAAAGGTCTTGTGAGTGGACGTAATCAAAACAGGAAATGTTGATCTCTATTACCAGAACTTATCGTCTGAGACGGCCTGTTTGACTAGCTTGCAATATCACATAGAGGATTTTTAATGAGTGGTGATTTCATATGAAATTTGTGTACAAGTTCATTAAAATCGATCTGAGCCACGGTTAGCCGTGGCTCAGCTCGATCTTATTGAACGAAGTTCAGAAGTTTCTGTCAAATCGTGTCAAATTTGAGATTGGGGCGCGGTGGCTCAGTGGGTAGAGGTGCAGGCTGCAAGCTGAGAGGTCTTCGGTTCGAATCTGACCTGCGGCAACCGCGTTGTGTCCTTGGGCAAGACACTTCACTCCCATTGCCCGTGTGGGGGCGCGGTGACGCTGTGTACTAAAAGCGTACTGCACGTCAATAGTGCACATGTCTTCAACCAATGCTAACCCTGCTTGTGTGGAGTTAGTATGTTGGGGAGCTGACGGTTGCTCGCCGTTCGGTGGTTCTCTCCGGGTAATCCGGCTTTCTCCACCCGTAAAACTGTCATGGTCATGATTAGCCATTGTGCAGAAATATGTGACGCTGTGTACAAAGGCGTACTGCACGTCGATGATGCACACGTCTTCAAGCAATGCTAACCCTGCTTGTGTGGAGTTAGTACGTTGGGGAGTCTGACAGATGCTCGTCTTTGCTCGGTGGTTCTCTCCGGGTACTCCAGCTTCCTCCACCCGCGAAACTGTCCGTCACGAGGTAACCCTGACTGCCGAAAGTGTCGTTAAACTCAAATAAATATAAAAAAGTGTTACGACGTTGACGTCTGTCGTGATGTCAGTAATAGACGTGTTGTGAGCGATATTTATGTGATGGGCTATGTGATTTTGTGATAAAAGTAATATTCGTGATGGTTTTCATTAGAAATCGTTGATACAAACATACTCTCGAAAAGAGAGATCATTTCTCACATTCTGGTCTTGGCAGTTGTAATGTTAACTTGTGCGTTGTGTCTACAGCTTTTAGTTATTTGTGTATTTCAAATAGTCAGTGGTCGATAAACATGTCATCACGGTTATTCAAAGTACAGCGGTGATGCATAATTCTTCAGCTTCCGCATCTTCACCCGTTAATTCATCTAAATTGATGGATCTTTTTTCTCGTCTTTTACTCTACGTATTAATTAAATACGGTTCTGGAGAAAAATAAGTGACCTTTTAATAGCGGTACCAAACTTTCTAGAACAGGAATATCTTTTCTAATTATCGCTGTGGTGAATCTTCACTGGATTAACCGTGTATCAACAAACCGGTGAAGCTGTTTCGTCCTCTGTGTTTTTCATCGAACGGCCCCCACACCAACTCTCTCTCGGACAGCAAAACTGGAGAAAGCCGGATGGTCCGGAGAGAAGCACTGAGCAGCGGCAAGAAATTATCAGAGTCTCCAACCAAACCTGGAAATAAGCAGACAATCATTTGTAGAATGAAGTCCACATGGGGTGAATTTGGTGATGCTACCCTGCACAGCAGGGTAGCATCACAAAATTTACCCTTTGTGAATCTCATTCCAAATCAAGGTCTCAGAGTTACACCGAGAGAGGTACCCAGAGATTAAATTGGCCCTCTGTATGGGATATCATCTGAAAATGCACCCTCGGGGAACCTCATTCTGCAAATGACCGATTGCATATTTCCAGGCTTGTCTCCAACTTACTAATTCTGAACAGGCAGATTTAGCAGTGGTTGGTTCCAGCTCACCATCGACGTGCAGCACACTTCAGTACACAGCGCCACCGTGCTCCCGCGTGGGCAATCGGGATTAAGTGCCTTCAAGCAGGACACAACGCTGATGGCTTGTATCAGAGTGGAACTGTCGATTTTTCGGTTTAAGGTGCTAAAAAGTAAATGGAAAGTAGCTTGAAAATAGGCGATAGGTTATTTTCGATGGCGACAAATGTAGGCTCCTGCGAAAATTCGAAATTCGATTCGAAAGTCAATATTCGATTCGAAATCGGAAATTCGAATATTTTTTAGTATACTTCGGCTACAGGTTTGTGACAGTTCTGAGTAGAAACGTAACTGACTTGTAGCGGTAACAGTGTTTGTAGCTACAACTGTACAACAGTTGTAGGTACATCACTACAAACACTGTTACTGCTACAACTCCCGACTGCCCACATGGGGGCACGATGACGCCGTGTACTAAGGCGTACTGCACGTCGATGGTGCACATGTCTTCAACCGCTGTAATCCCGTTTGAGCGGAGCTTGAACAGAGTTAGAATGTTGAGGATCTGACAGTTGCTCGTCGATGCTCTGTGGTTCTCTCCGGGTACTCCGGCTTCCTCCACCCTTAAAACTGTCACGGTCAGGATTAGCCACTGTGCATAAGTATGTGACCTTAAACACCAATAAATAAATAAATACTGTTACAACTTTTCATTTCAACTGATTGTGCATTATTGCACAACTGTTCAACAGTTGTATCTACATCACTACAAACACTGTCACTACTACAACTGTTAATTTCAACTTATTGTACATTATGACCAGTGACCATTTTTGAGAATTTTATGTTTCGAATTTTGAAAAGTTATTCAGCTGTTCAACTTCAATAAACTGTTTGTTCCACAACATTATGACATTATTTTATATTGAGTATTGTTCTGTTCGATCACAGTTTTTTTGTTTGTTTTTTTTTTATTCGGGTTGAACGACACATTAACAGCCAGGGTCATATCATGTCGGTGACAGTTTTAGGGGTGGAAGAAGCCGGAGTACCCGGAGAGAACCACCGAGCAACGACGAGCAGCTGTCAGCTCTCCAACATCGTAACTCTGAACTCTGCACCACGGCACAGGCAGGGTTAGATTGGTTGAAGACATGCGCACCATCGACGTGCAGTACACCTTAGAAAACAGCGTCATCGTGCCCCCGTGTAGGCAATCGGGGTTAAGTGTCTTGCCCAAGGACACAACGCGGGAGCACGAATCAGTCGCTGAAATGGTCACCCATCCAATACTAACCGCGCTCGACGTTGCTTAACTTCGGCGATCTCACGAGAAAGTGTTACCGCGACGCCGCCGCTCCCCCTCGATCACAGTTACTGGATACATCGTCAAAATCAACAGTTTTCTAAAAGAATACCCCTGATTATTATATAAACAGAAGTAGAGCAGGCTTTAATTTACAGGCGGATAGACTCCATTCGGCGTTGAATTATCGTTTCGTTTTAGAAATTCCGCATTTTTATTTAACCCTTTACCTAACATGAATAGCAGACGACACTTGCAAAAAAAATCTTGAATAACTCATTTTTTTCATTTTTTGTCTCAAAAACATAGGTTATGACCCCCCACTGGAACGAGCTCGACGAGCTCGTTCCAATGAGGGGTCATAACCTATGTTTTTGAGACAAAAAATGAAAAAAATAATGAAAATTAATTGGCGATCTTTGAGAATAGCCCTGGCCTGTTTTGTCCGTTACGTTCGGTAAGGGTTAAAACAAATAGCTTCACCACCGGAATGGAGTCGATCCGATTTAAAACGAGTTTTTTTCCGAAAAAAAACATGTGATAAAAGTGAGGTTTCTGCCCTGTCAGACAGGTTCGTTTAAAAATGTTTATTACTGCAGTGTCGAAGCTACAAAGTCAACAGTTCAAACAGTTGCAATCAATAGCTACTATATTGGTTTATATCTTACCTCCTACAAGTATCTGGGAATTTCATTGGTTCAAAGACGTCACATTCAGACTGCATATAAAACCATATACTGCCTGTCAACATCAATATACGCTGACAGCTATGGGTAATCTCCCCTTTGTTCATTGATTATTCAAAATGGCGGCATCCGATAAACGCTTCAAGTTGAAAGATTGAGTGGAATCCCATATTTGGTCTGAAGTGCAGGTTAGGCAACTTAAAAGGCTTCATATTCTGTGGATGTGTGTCGTGTTACCTTCGAAATGAAACTGTTTGGTATGTATGAATTTGCCTTGTTACAATTTATGGGAGAGTGCCTGCACTTTCCCATAAATTGTAACAAGGCAAAGACACGTGAACACATTGTGAGAATTCTCTCATTTAATTTTGATCGCTGTTGTTATTAGTTCTGTACATCGATGCAGCAGTCGGTAAGATAGATTCTTTACACAGTTTGTTGGTGGCCTAATATGGTATATATGGTGTCAGTTAATTCCATAATGGACTCGAGCTTCGCTTATTGGACTCGCGCTTCGCTCTCGTCCAATATGGAATTAACTGACACCATATATACCATATCAGGCCACGAACAAACTGTGTATCTAATAATATCTCAGTTTATAACACGGGAAGTGGTAAAGCGAACAATGCACTTTACATAACTGTGTGTCTTTAAAAAAAACTTTCTTTTGACGACATATTCATTAACTGCGATTCGATTCGAAGTTCTATTTGAAATTCGATTCGTTTTCACCAATTCGATTCGATATTCGATTCGATTAAAATCGGCAATTCGCAGGTCCTTTGACATTTATTTATTTATTTATTTATTTATTTATTTATTTATTTATTTATTTATTGGTGCTTCAAGGTCACATATTTCTGCACAATGGCTAATCATGACCGTGACAGTTTTATGGGTGGAGGAAGCCGGAGTACCCGGAGAGAACCACTGAGCAACGGCGAGCAACTGTCAGCTCCCCAACATACTGACTCCACACAAGCAGGGTTAGCATTGGTTGAAGACAGGTGCACCATCGACGTGCAGTACGCCTTAGTACACAACATCACCGTGCCCCCACGTGGACAATGGGGTGAAGTGTCTTGCAGGCCCCTCGTCAAAACTCTGAACAAAATATTAATTTGTCAATTTTTTGCTGTCCATCCGTATTTATGAACAATTCTACGCAGTTTTGAATACCAAAAATAGAAATATTCTAAGATTTTTTAGATACGACTTGACGCCAAAATTAACATGTCGCCTACTTTCAAGCTAAATTTTCCTTTACTTATATAGCACCACAAAGCGCAGTTCTCTAAAAAATGGCCCATTGTGCTCCCAAAGTTTACGGTTCTTACAGGAATGAGATTACGGTTGTGACGAGTGGAAGTGATTTATGAATTTGAAGAAACGAAAAAATTATATATTTGTGGAAATAAATATTGTTTCTGACTTTGTTCGTGTTACAAAATAACTGCCATTTTTCAAAATCATAATTTGTTGCCAACGCTATGATTAGTTGTGTATCGATTATTGGAAGAAAGCTCGTACTGGAGCCGACACTGTAAAACTTTTAAAATTCTGCTTTCTAGAGTTGTATTTTTTTACCTATTAATATAAGTTATTAATCCCCGTGGGAACCCCGGGAAGTGAAGCAGTGCTTGTTTACTGTGGTACACAACCTCTGTTTTACTGATAAAATAGGACCCGGTCACCAAATCCTGGGTTGGAAGTCCTCTAAAATGGGCATCATGGGTATAAACGAGTGGCTGGACCTGACTTTACCTCCATGTTGTGGTCACGATTAGCCATTGTTCAGAGATATGTGACCTTAAACACCAAAAATAAGGCACTTAACCCCGATTGTCCACATGGGGGCACGATGACGCTGTGTACTAAGGCGTACTGCACGTCGATGGTGCGCATGTCTTCAACCAATCTAACCCTGTTTGTGCTGCAGTGCGGAGTTACGATGTTGGGGAGCTGGCAGCTGCTCGTCGTTGCTCGGTGGTTCTCTCCGGGTACTCCGGCTTCCTCCACCCGTAAAACTTCGACGGTCATGATTAGCCATTGTGCATAAGTATGTGACCTTAAACACCAATAAATAAACAAATAAATACACCAAAAATAAATAAATAACTTATTAACATGACTCATTAGCACTTTAAAAGAATTAGCAATTTGCCAGCTGGCAAATTGCCACATCTTTGAAAATGCTAATGGCTCATTTCATACCATTGAAAATCTTAACTAGAAAAATACAATTCTAGAAAATACAATCGTAAAAGTTCTATAGTGTTGGCTCTTGGTGCCTGAAATTTACATTTGTAAACTGGCGTAAACCTTTTGCCACATCTCTTTGCTCAGATCTGTAGCCACTATCACTGACAAAAGAACGGTTCAAATTCGTCCCTGTTATACAAAAATACCTTCGTGCATACTGATCTAATGAGTTAATTTAGTATTTTATGTAGAGATTCTGTTCTTTGGATTGAGTGGAAGCGATGTGAGGTTCACTAACCTTGACACTGTTTTCTAATTTTTCGATACCTCAACTGTGAACAAACGAAAGTGGACGAACGATTTATTGTTTGTTCATTATCGCCAAACGGGCACCCTGTCAAAACTATATCCACAAAACGCTAACTCATTTTTGACAAAACGTATTAATTTTGAAATTTGACAAATCTCTGAATAACACAGGCATAATACACATCAAAATTAAGGTTCTGTTCCGTACGAAAACCAGTGGGGTTAGAAATTAACCCAAATCAACTTGATTGGGTGAATATGAACCCGATTTGGTTTATATTCACTCAACCCAGTTGATTTGGGTTGATTTTTAACCCAACTGACTTTAGAGTGTACAACCCGAATTACAACATATCTACAACAAAAAGAATATGGCTCCATAGAACCCTGAAAGTCTGTTACCGCATTTTGGTGATAGCTGTAAACGGAGACAAGTTATATAAAAACTATCTGTGGTTGATGTTACTTAGGATATCCAAGAACAAACATCAGACAAGTCGGGTTGGCACCAGCTTCATATTCGAATGATTAATTCAAATTGTTTCAGTTTCGTTCGTGCATGGGAAACGCCATTGCTCCTTCTTATCATGTTTTAAGTACCGGGTGCTACCCTATTTGGACAATCAACAGGCCTTCACATGGACAATTGTACTCGTTTAAAAAATCGAAACATGAAATCGCCGAATGGATTATCAAGAACAATGGCAACTACTGTCACATAACATCGCATAGAAAATGTTTTCCAATGAAATTTGAAGTTTTTTTGTGATAGTTTGTGAGAATTTCATGGTTAACCCTTTATCCAACGCAGGCGATATCAAAATTTATTATTTTAAATATCCTTTTTTCAAATTTTTCAAAAAATTTCAACAAAACCATATCATGTGACCCCTCGTTGGAACGAGCTCGTTCCAACGAGGGGTCGCATGATATGGTTTTGTTGAAATTTTTTGAAAAATATTTTTTCAACTAATGAATTTGCATATTACGCAGTCGGATGCGGCCGATTCGTTGGGTAAAGGGTTAAAATATGAATCAATGATCATTACATGTCTGACGTGACTTCCTCGTGTTCTGATAGTGTTGTGTTGCAGTCATTGACAAAAAAAAATGGAAAAAAGCATGCGAGTAGAGGTATTTGTAGTCGTGTTATGTACCAACACATGTACCACGTAACTAATAATATTTACCGTATATATAGACAATAAACATATAGTGTGTTTTTATATCTGTGTTATACAACGAGTTGAAATATGGTTTATTTTTTCGAGGCTTCGCCGAGAAAAAATAAACCATATTTCAATGAGTTGTATAACACAGATATAAAAACACACTATATGTTTATTGTTTTTATCTGATAACAAACACACACCCGTCCCGTGCGTCTACCCGACTTATATATGCTTCCCACGGGCTTCCAAAGAAAACCAGTCTACGAGACAAAAGAAATAGGACAAGTCGCATAGAGTTGTGTCCCTTACATTACAAAATCGATGACGGGATTGTAAAGTGCGATTGCACTTCTTGCATCATGCAACTGCGCTGGAACAAAATAAATTTCAACTATTTTATTAACAGTAACAAAACGGTGTTTCAGTAGAGTTATTCTTTTTTTGACATAGTTCCAGTTTTCTTCCGTGTTTTATGCTGTAGTCCCAATATAACAAATAATTTTGCGTTTGTTTACAATTTTTACGAAGTGTTTTTTTTTTCAGGTAGAGCAGACGAACTTTTAATTAGCGCAGTTCCGCGAGTACTTTTGATCGAGGCCGTGACTATAAATAGTTCGCAGTCGCCGCATACTAATTACTATTAACATTCAAGTAATTTCTACAATGTTTTGAAGCAAAATTTTAGGTTGCCTTTATTGAAGCAAAATAAATAAGAAATGACACCATCAGAGGATTTTGACAAAGTGCAATAAGCGTACAATTAAAACCTGCCCTGTGATATAACGATGTTTCATGAATGAATGAAAATGGAATTGAAAGAGGTCAGAGGTCGTTCGCATAAATTATAATTATATACAATACCCGTTGTATATACTTCAAGTATATACAACGGTTGTTATACTCTATGGTTATCAGATAAAACCGATTACTGCTTTCGAAATAGGTAACAAAGAAGTATAAACCTGTTTCCCAAAGTCGTAAAAGTCACTAAAATTCAACTGAAAATTCATTTTGGCCTCCCAGATTCTTTTTTTCTCTGTGAAATATAAAATCAGGTTAATTGTTGTGAAAACGGGTGGTTCTGTCGACCACATCGTTCATTGTTCTTCCTAGCATAATTGCTTGGTGCGATAATTTATTAAGGTATTATCCAGTTGATTAAAGAGCTTTCAGTCAACCTGTAATGAAGAGGAAAATCTTGTATACAATCATTTGGGTTAAAAATCAACCCAAATCAAATGGGTTGAGTGAATATGAACCCAATTAGGTTCATATTCACTCAATCCGGTTGATTTGGGTTAATTTTTTACCCAGTTGATTTTAAAGTGTATTGTTACCCCTCATTGAATAGAATAGACAAAACTACGTTTTGGTTTAGTTTTCCGCATTCTATTTCGCACTGATGGTCTGATGCGGAAAAGGGGGATAACTTGCACTCAAGTTGAAATAAGTGCAAGGAAACATTGCGAATGCGTGTGCTTGCCGATGTATGCATGTACCCTGGGCGCGTGCATTTGCGATTATTCAATGTCTGCGTGTCGCTGGGTTTTTTTCGTCTTTTGTCTGTTTATGCTTATCTGTCACTTTTATCTGTTTTAAATTGTCATGTACCAATGTTATTGAACTTTCGACATTAAATATTATTATTATTACATAAAAGTTAAGGCTGAATATTTCAGGTAGAACTTCTTGATAATGAAATTCGACTAATCTCTGGATAACACTCACATATAATACATCAAAATAAAGGTTTTGTTGCGTAGAACTTGAATTAATACATATCTACAATTAACCTGGCAGAATAGGGTTACAGTTATTCTTGAAATTCTCCTACCACACTTTGGTGATAGCTGTAAACTAGTTATATTTGAACTACCAATGTTTGAAGTTGCTTTGGACATCCACGAACAAGACTTGTACAGCAGATATATGGAGTTGGCAGCAGCCTTCATGTTTGAACAACGTTTTCAAATTATTTTCGTTTTGTTCAAGGGAAAGGCTATTGCTCTGTATTGTCATATTTTGAAGTTACGAGTGGTATCATATTTGGACAATCAACAGGAGCCAATACTATAAAACTTTTACAATTGTATTTTCTAGAATTGTATTTTCCACTTATTAATATATCTGACTAAAATGAATCATTAGCATTTTAAAAGATATGGCAATTTGCCAACAGGCAAATTGCCATGTCTTTGAAAATGCTAATGGTTCATTTTAACCTATTTGAAGTCATGACTAGAAAATAAAATTCTAGAAAATACAGTTGTAAACTTTTTATAGTACTGGCCCCAGCAGGTTAGTACGTGAACAAATGTATTCTTCAGAAATCGAAACATGAAATGTCTCATAAAGTAAACTGTTAACTTCTGTCACAAACAATGCGTTCTGCGCTCTTGAAATACAGGAAAGATACCAACTTGGGTCGTTTAGTCCAGTCCCCCTGCTCCACCCTCGTTGTGTTTTGTCTTATTGCCTTCCTATTCCTTCGCTTTCGTCTCCGTGTGAATAATTATGCCCCCTTTTCAGTGTTCAAACTACAGACATCATACTGTCGAGTTGCAAACGGTATTGACCAAGTGTTAATATGATTATTTTGACAGACATCTCACATCACGTGCAGTGTACAACAAAGTTAACTGTTTCCGTAACTTAACGGAAATATCCGACAAGCACTGTATACAAAAAATTGTCTTTCAACTTTTACCATTTTTTCAAGCTTTTGCCTTTAAAAAGTCGCTTATGGCTCTCATTGGATTGAACTGGAATAAGATTCAAAACTTATGTTTTGAAGGCAATTGTTGAAAATTTTGAGTTATTCGGGAGATTTTATGAAGCGTCGTCTTCTTGTAGCGTTTGGTAAAACGTTAATAGGGTATATATCGACGTGAGGGAAGGTCATCCCATTGATTGAACCTCTTTATTTAAGTAGCAAAAAAGAATTATGTTTTTTTACCTACACAATATTACAAAAAACACACTGTTAAAAATTATCGTTCAATATACGGGTACTGTGTCCTACCACCGTGAAATTTACGGATAACAACCATTTCCTTTCAAAGTGTAATCACCCCAGCGGAGAAGTGCTTATGTTCCGTGGAAATTGCTTGTTGAGTTCGCAAGCATTTAATTCTTTAATGACTACTTTTGCATAACAGGGTCATCCAGATCGACTTGTCTGGGAAGAGTCCGTTCTCAGGGTAGACCAATTAATATTTTTAACCCGCAGCCAATCGTCTGCAGGTTAAAGATATTATTAATTGGTCTACGTTTGATCACAAGCGTCTGGTATAGTCAAGCTATATTTACATTTCTTGGTTCTGCTTCTTGATTGAACAAAATGTCCATTGGAAGCGTGAAGCTATATATACATATCGGATCCTTGGTTCTGCTTCTTGATCGAACAGAATGTCTCCATTATAAAAATTCATCGTTAACCGTAACATTATACAGTAGCATATCGACAGCTAGTTTCCAGTACTTCACCGAGTTTTCGCCTTTACATCGCACGCCACTAAAGTACAGTGGCCGTTTACTGGTCAATATTTTCACGGACGCAATAATAATAATAATAATAATAATAATAATATAGAGGATATGAAATGAGTGTTTTTCTCATATAATATTTATGTTTTCTCATATAATATTTATGAAACGAGTCTAAGAATTTTCCGTTTGGGCGAGCCTCTGGCGAGCCGAAATGGAAAACTCGGACGAGTTTCATAAATATTCTATGAGAAAAGCACTCATTTCATATTCTATTTATCATATGACACACACACGCACGAACAAATTAGCCACTTAGTATGACTTTTTAACTCATCGCCTAACTTGAATTGCAGACGGCACTTGGAAAAAACATCCTCGTATAACTAAAAATTTTCATTTTTTGCTTCCAAAACATAGGTTATGACCCCTCATTGGAACGAGCGCGACACGCTAGTTCTAATGAGGGGTCATAACCTATGTTTTGGAAGCAAAAAGTAAAAATATAAAAAAAAATGAATGGCGTTTTTCTTGTATTGCACGAGACGGTTTTTGCCGTTACGTTAGGTAAAATATTAATACAATATAACCCACCCCAAATAGGACAGATAACGTAAATTCTCCCTACCGAAATTATGCAAATATGACCCAGTTGTATTTTGTTTAGCCAATCAAATTGCCCAGTTTTGAAATTGACCAATGAAAGCTCCCAACTCTAATTATGCAAATTATGAAAATGTGGCCCAGTTGTATTTTGTTCAGCCAATCAAATTGTCTAGTTTTGAAATTGACCAATGAAATTGACGGAAGGCTTTATTTATCACTGATTAATATCAAAACAAAATATCAAATGTTTTAAAGTGAACAAAAGGGACGAGTCATATGATAAACACATTTATATAGCGCCAAAATTATAGTAGTTCAGAAGATATAGAACCATATTCTAAGGCGCTGTACATGTTACTGAGGTCGTGCAAATATACAAACGGAATATGTACAGCATCTTACAGTTCAGAACATCACTTATAGCCTTTTTGAAACAGGTATGTTTTGATATCTTTCTTGAAAAGGTTGATATTTGGCAGTCTTTTTAGGTGTTCTGGTAAATTATTCCACACGTGAGGGCCAGCAAATGAGAATGACATATCTCCGAATGTCTTACACCTATGTTTTGGAACATGTAGTAGCATTTTACCATCAGACCTCAGGTTGTATTGACACACATTCTTGGTATTAAGGAGTTCTTCTAAGTAGGCAGGTGACATGTTGTTTTGTGTCTTAAAAACTAATAATAAAGTTTTGAAAATTATTCTGTACTTGACTGGCAGTCAGTGCATATTCCCTAGAACAGGAGTGATGTGCTGGGATCGTGATAATCTACACACCACTTGGGCTGATGCAATTAGTACTATCTGCAGGCGAGAGTACTGATATTGTGGAGGGTTGAGCAGTAAGACATTACAATAATCCAAATGTGAAGTTACAAAGGCATGAACTAGGGTTTTTGTTGAGTCTTTGGTGAGGAAATGTCTTATCTGTTCAACTTTGTATAGACCTCTGAAAGCCTTATTGCACATATTTGTAACATGTCTGTCCATAGACATGGTAGAGTCGAAGAAGGCACCAAGATTACGTGCACTGTTACTTGCACTGATGGCGGAATTTCCTACCTTCACTGAATTGATGTCAGCTTTAGTGAGTTGTTGTCGTGAACCAATTATTAGGAATTCAGTCTTATCATCATTTATCATTAATTTGTTTGAAACCATCCATGTGCGAATGGATTCCAAACACTAATTACAGGAATGGTCATCAAACTTTTAATTAATGAAGCACCGGGTACAACCCGGTGCTTCATTAATTAAAATTTTGCTGATGATTATTTTCATTACCTGGTAAACGCATGCGTGGACATCACTCCCCTCGCGTGGATTGCGACAAGTCCACGGCGACTATCCTGTATGTAACGGAGTATTTTGAGAAGTTACCCATGAACAGAGAATGTGAAATTATCGATTTTTTAACTGCTGTCTTTCGCAAGACATAAGCAATTTCAAATCCTTTGACTAGAGTCTATGGGGTGTTTCGCGAGTGGAGAAAGCCGCCGAACAAAGACAAAGAACGGAGTTCGCCGTGTTACTGTCAGATCTTACAATCTACTTATCGGGATTTCCGTTGGACCCCATTGTGCTAATGCGCTCCAATTACAAATCGATAGAGGGGTCCTTCCAGCACAAATTAAATTACTTGTAAATGTTTCGAACGAGTGACCTCATATCACAAATCGGAAAAGTGTGCTCACGCAGGATAGCTTCTGACACGAGACAGAATGCTGTTTAACTAAACTTGACCAGACCAAACGATAACCATTTGAAATGAGGCGTTTAACGACACGTGCACAGCGCACCTGTCCTTTGTGCCACATGCCAAAGGTTTCTGGCCATATCTAATGGATGCCAGTTACCGATCAGATGAAATATTTAGGTTAGTATAGATATAACCTTGACCAGACCAAACAGAAACCATTTGGAAGAGAAGTGTTTACTGACACGTGCATTGCGCAGCTGTCCTTCTGTGATGTGCCAAAGTTTCTGGCCATATATTACTAATGTCAGATACGGCTAAATGAACTGCTTTATCTTGTGTAGATTAGAAAAAAGATAGGAACTCATTCCCAAAAGAATTGAACACAACACTATCATCTCAATTTTGACCCTTTAGCCAGCTAGATGACAATTTTTAGCTCACCAACTTCAGTTGGGTGAGCTTATGGCATGGCTCGATCGGTCGGCGTCAGCGTCGGCGTCAGCTTCAGCGTACGTGTCCAATAATGTTAAAGTTCTGTTTAGGTCACTTACTCGCCCTATTTCCATATCATGGCCTTTATAAACATTTATCTTGACATTTTTAGTTGCGTTTAGTTTTCTGTTCAGCTCAGAATTTCATGTTCAACTTAGTGTTTAGGTCATTTGTTATGTTCCTTCTCTTCCTACGGCACTTATATTCCTCATACACATTCCTCATTATCATTGTTCCATGATTTAACCCTTCTTCAGTGAATTTCTTCAAATTTTTCATCACATTTTGAACGTTAAGTTTTCTGTTCAGCTCACACTTACATATTTTCAGTGTGTTAAAGTTTTTTTTAAGTTCAGCTGTCGACACCCTTTTCATCCCATGCCATTATATTGCTTTTATATGGTACTTATTGTCATTCTATCTCTATTTAACCCCCGCCCAGTGCATTCTAAACTTTTTTCTTACCTTTTTTAGCTATGTTTACTTTTCTGTTCAGCTCAGATTTTAGGTTTAACTTTGTGTTCAGGTCAGCTGATGTGTTCCTTCTCTTGTCATGGTGCTTATATTCCTCATACATGTTCCACATTATCATTCTAGCATCATTTAACGCTAGTCCACTGAAGTTCTTCAAATTGTTCATCAAATGTTTAACGCTCACACTTACACACTTTCAGGGTGTTAAAGTTTCTGTTTAGGTCAGTTGCCGACACCATTTTCATCCCATGGCCTTTATATTGCTTCTATGTGGTGCTTATTATCATTCTACCATTATTTCATCCTCATCCAGTGTGTTTTAAACCTTTTTCTTAACATTTTCTAGTTGTGTTTACGTTTCTGTTTTGCTCAGAATTTCATGTTTAGTTTAGTGTTTAGTTCACCTACTGTGTTCCTTCTCTTCCCATGGTGCTTATATTCATCATGCATCTTCTTCTTTATCATTCTACCATGATTTAACCCTTGTCCAGTGAATTTCTTAAAATGTTTCTTCCAATTTTGAACGTTTAGTTTTCTGTTCAGCTCACATTTCGACATTTTCAGTGTTATTAAATTTTTTGTTTACATCAACTGCTGACACCCATTTCATCCCATGACCTTTATAATGCTTCTATATGGTGCTTATTATCATTCTACCACTATTTAACCCTCATCCAGTGTGTTTTAAACGTTTCTCTTAACATTATTTAGTTATGTTTACTTTTCTGTTTAGCTCAGAATTTTCATGTTTAACTTAGTGTTTAGGTCAGCTGCTGTGCTCCTTCTTTTCCCATGGCACTTATATTCCATCACACATGTTCCTCAGTATCATTGTTCTATGATTTAACCCTTTTCAAATGAATGCCTTTAAATTTTTCATCAAATTTCGAACGTTAACTCTTCTTTTTACCTCACACTTACACATTTTCAGTGTGTTACAGTTTCTGTTTAGGTCAGCTGTTGACACCCTTTTCATCTCATGGCCTTTATATTGCTTCTATATTGTGCTTATTATCATTCTACCATTATTTAACCCTCGTCCAGTGTGTTTTAAACCTTTTTCTTGCCATTTTAGTTACGTTTACTTTTCTGTTTACCTAAGAATTTCATGTTGAAGTTTGTATTTAAGTCAGCTGCTGTTTTTCGTCTCTTCCCATGGTGCTTATATTCCATCATACATGTTTCTCATTATCATTCTAGCATCATTTAACCCTTGTCCGGTGAATTTTTTCAGATTTTTCATCCCATTTTTAATGTTAAGTTTCCTGTTTACCTCACACTTAGACATTTTCAGTGTGTTAAAGTTTTTGTTTAGGTCAGCTGCCGACACCCTTTTCATCCCATGTCCTTTATATTGCTTCCATATGGTGCTTATTATCATTCTACCATTATTGCATTCTCAACCAGTACATTTTAAACCTTTTTCTTAACATTTTTCAGTTACGTATACTTTTCTGTTTAGTTCAGAACTGCATGTTTAACTTAGTGTTTAGGTCACCTGCTGTGTTCCTTCTCTTCCCATGGTGCTTATATTCCTCACATATGTTTTTTATTATCATTGTACCATGGCTTCACCCTTGTCCACTGAATTTCAATCCAAATTTCTCTTCAATTTTTGAACGTTGAGTTTTCAATTTAGCTCACAATTGAACATTTTCAGTGTGTTAACGTTCTATTCAGGGCAGCTGCCACACCCTTTTCATCCCATGGCCTTTATATTGCTTCTATATGGTGCTTATTATAAATTTCTACCACTATTTAGCCCTCACCCTATGTGTTTTAGATCGTTCTCTTAACTTTTTTATTTATTTACTTACGTTTAGTTTTCTGCTTAGCTCAGAATTTCATGTTTAACTTAGTGTTTATGTCAGTTTCTGTGTTCCTTCTCTTCCAATGGCCTTTATATAAATCATACATGTCCCTCATTATCATTCTACCATGATTTAACCCTCATCCAGTCAATATTTTTCAAATTTATTTCCACATTTTTAACGTTAAGTCTCTGTTTAGCTCACACCTTTTCAGTGTGCTACAGTTTCTGTTAAGGTCTGGCAACACCATTTGTAAAACATCATTTCCGAGGTTCCTCATATAATCAACAATTAATAATCTAATTAATAATATAATTGTGTCATGTTGATTTTCTTCACCAGTAATTACAAATGATAGTACACGGAAAAGGCAGTTTCCATCACCACATGTTGTTGTTTTTTAAAACAGAAGGTTCTTCCATTTCTCTATGTAGTGTACTATCAGGTATCTGATAAGTCACAGCTTTTTGAAAGTTTAAATAAAACATAGTACACTGAAGCATCTACCAATGAAGACTGGTTGGTTCAAAGTAATACTTCTCACTTAATAATGTGGCCATTAACCCTTCTGCTTTAAAATTATTGGGTTTTTTCAGTTTTACTTTTAAGAGGTTGTGTTTAGGTCAGATTTGTCGCATGTTATGAGCCTGTTTGATACAGTTCTTGTGTTTGCCAAAGTTACTATCAAAGAGGAATGTTGGTGAGATATAAGGCGTTGGCGTCCTTCTTGTCTTCCTTTTTTTTTTTTTTTTTTTTTTTTTTTTTTGCTTTAACAGTTAGCACCAGGGGCACAGATGCCAAGGGGAAAGCTGCCCTCGTTGCCGTCTTTTACGTGACAAATGGTGTCAGTTAACTGGCAGACTGCCGGAAGTCCATATTTGGGTTCCCTTGTGAAGTGCAGGTACTGACTCTTAAAGGCTTCAAATTTAGTGGCCATGCTTCGTATTATCTTTGAAGTGATATCATGTAGTTTGTTAGGATTTGCCTTGTAACAATTTATGGGAGAGTGCCCTCAGGCAAAAATAACTTAGCACTCCGCCACTTAATTCCCTGTGGGGTGGATTATTATAATCCCTGGTGGGTACGGGTGTGGGATGGGAAAATCTCACCCGAGGGCAAGATATTTGGGCCAGGCACACTAGTGTCTGGCCCAAATATCTTGCCCTCGGGTGAGATTTTCCCATCCCACACCCGTGCCCATCAGGGATTATTTTTCTCCCCCACCATACAGCGGTTACGTTAGCCAGAGTTAATCGGCGGTCACGTGCTGATATAATCAACTTATTTGGTATTCGTTGTTTTGAAAAACTAATGACACAATCGGAAAGAGCATGCAAACGTTATGTATATACCAAAGGTATATACCACGAAATCGATTAGGAACGGTGGCATCTTGGGGTTTAAAGAGTTGTAAAGCATCAAACTTTGATCACACGGCATTCTGATGACGTCAAAATGAATTAGTTGGTAGTAAGAAACTGATACGATATGCATAACGTCATAATAACGTTATAAATGTATAACCCCACGTGGGTGGGGTGGGATACATCTGTGTGTCCCTGCTCTCTCATCCTGGACAGACGTATGTTACACGTGCAGTGAGGGAGAAAAGTTTATCTCTTTACCTAAAACGAGTAGGAGAGGACATAATTAAAAATTGTCATTTTTCGCTTTTGTTATGGAAATGTGGATGATTTGGAGCTCAGCAGAAAACGTTATCCAGAACGCTGGAAGTATTGATGAACTGAAGCTTTGGCAACCACAAGGGAACATTGAAATACGGGTATATTGGGAATGTGTAAAAAGGTTTGGTAAGCATCGAAAGCCACCGAGGAAAATCGACAATATTGCGAATTTGCAGGAAAATTAAACCCAACAACGTCGAGAGACTGTTGAAAGATGGAATCACTGGGACGCAGTGGAGAGCATCAACTCTTTACTCAAAAGTAACGCGCAAAACCGACTAGTGGTATTAACAGAGAAATCGCCATTGAAAGTTTTTCTGTTTTTTTTATTTTTGTCTCAAAAACATAGCTTATGATCATCCAACATTGGAACAAGGTCAACGAAACCATCTTTGGAGGCAAAATTTGATAAAAAAATATAAACTTTTGATTAAATGGTAGTTCTTGTGAATAGCGCTTGCCGAATAAATCCTTCACGTTAGGCAAATGTTTAACATACAGTTTTATAGAGGTTATATTTTCAATAAAGTGAAAAATATTATTTTGACGTTTAAAATTTTAAATTTCCCTGTCTATATACTCTAAAGTTTTCTGATGCAAGCCCCAACCAGAAGTCGATCGGGCACCAAATCGCCTAGCCCTGAACGATCTGCCACCACACTCGGTGAGCCAACGACAACCCCCAAAATAAAAGAAATGCTGGAATTAACTAAACTTGTATTTTGATTAACGTTCAGAATATTCATTCAGGACGTTCAGAATTCTTGGACACATTTTAATAGTTAGAAAGAGAAGGTTCGTGAAATCCTTAAACAGTTTTAGAAATGGTGTTTATTACATGCCTGTTATATGTAATCCCCATCTACAGCAACACTAAACCATACGAAAAATGAAAATCTGTTCCGTACATATGTGCGGAACGGAAATCGTTGACGGACTAGTTCTAAATAGAAGCGAAATTTCACTTGCATCTTCTACAAATCGTGCGCCGATATTTTTTATTAGGGTTTAACGATACATTAACAGCCAGGGTCATATCATGTCGGTCACAGTTTTACGGGTGGAGGAAGCCGGGGTACCCGGAGAGAACCACCGAGCAACGACGAGCAGCTGTCAGCTCTCCAACACCGTAACTCTGAACTCTGCACCGCGGCACAGGCAGGGTTAGATTGGTTGAAGACATGCGCACCTTCGACGTGCAGTATGCCTTAGTACACAGCGTCATCGTGCCCCCATGTAGGCATTCAGGCGTAAGTGCCTTGCCCAAGGACACAACGCGGGAGCGCGAATCAGTCGCTGAAATGGTCACCCATCCAACTATTAACCGCGCTCGACGTTGCTTAATTTCGGTGATCTGACGAGAACCGGTTACCGCAACGCCACCACCCCCACCCCCCCCCCCCCCCCCCACCCCACGCCGCAATTACAATTTGAATCGCTAGCGATAACTAAAAATCATCCCCGGGTTCCAAATGTGTTCTATTTGCCAGTAGGCACATAGAACACATTGGAACTCAGGAGACGAAATAGTAACCTGGGTTCCCCTCGCAAATGTGTTTGGCGATAAAATTTGTTCTTTTTGTTGATAGTTGTCAGATGAATTGCTGAGTGTCCTTCTAATAATTGGGTTTTTTTTATAGACGTGAAGGCATGTAATAAACACAGAACGACACACGTGTGTCGATGGGTTAATCGATATGGCACTAATTTCATCGCAGTAAAACATGGGGGCACGATGACGCCGTGTACTGAGGTGTACTGCACGTCGATGGTGCGCATGTCTTCAACCAATCTAACCCTGCCTGTGCTACAGTGCGGAGTTACGATGTTAGGGAGCTGGCAGCTGCTCGTCGTTGCTCGGTGGTTCTCTCCGGGTACTCCGGTTTTCTCCACCCGTAAAACTGTCACCAACACGATATGTTAAAATGCCTTTAAAGCTTAATAAATAAATCGGTATATTGTAACATATTTGATCAGTAATTGTGTACCGTGTTACGTGATGTGTGGAGAATTATCCACCTCGATCCATTCAGTGAATAGTTGGGCAATTCAATAATAGATACTGTATGTCTACAGATATCAGAAGTATAGATTTTATCTGTTTTTATAAGCCCGTTTTGAAAAAAAACTGGTCGTATTATGGTATACCGCTGTCCGTCTGCCCGTCCAGTCACACGTCGTACGATAACTCAAGAACGCTTCGGGAGATTATCGTGATTTTTGGATAGGTGGTGTATATCGATGGAGGGAAGCTCTCTTTCGTTTAGTGTCGCCGTTCGATTAGTCATTCCAGAGTTATAGGACTTCATTACTTAGAAAATTGTTGATTTTTTACACGTCGTACGATAACTCGAGAACGCTTTGAGAGATTTTCACGATTTTTTGGTAGGTGGTTTATGTTGATGGAAGGAAGCTTCCTTTCGGTTGGTGTCGCCGTTCGATTAGTCATTCCAGAGTTATGGGACTTTATTACTTAGAAAATCATTTATTTTTTTCTTGAAGTTATGATCTCTATAGACATAAGATATATACATGAAATTCAAATAATTTTATTTCCAAATTATTGAACACAGTATGTTGTTGATTATGATTATTGTACAAGAATATAAAAAAAACCTGACAAGTACACATGTATACTCATATTGTGTGCTTCCCTCTTGTAATTAATAACGGACGTATCATGCGCTCATAGCGCAGCGGTTTATTATAATGTAATATTATATCTCACGTGACTTCCTTGCATTCTGATTGGCTGAAAGATGATGCCCCATTTCGTGTAGTTTGCATCCACAGAACTGACCAGGCACTACACCCAGGCATTACACGTTTTCTATTTTTAGCACACTACTATATCAGTTTTCTTTTCATACTGGCCAAATAAAACTGATCAGGCTAAATTTAAAAATCGATTCACAGAGGCATAACATCCGCAAAACGACCCGGAAAGAAATCTTTGTGGAAAAATGTATCGCTTATCCATTGTTGAAGTCACATTTTTCGAGGCGTTCATTTTATTCCTTGGGAAGATGATCCATATCTCGTTTCGAAGAGAATGGTCCATACCTGGGTCCAACTTTCAAGAGAACGCGTCCGGATATGAAAAATCGTTTGTTTCGCTGCTCATATTATTTCGCTATTTAATTGTATGTTTTGGGCAGTAAACGAATAAATAGTGGAATTCAATTGACTCTTCGGAGTTTGTATCCCGTACTGACCCATTCGGTAATGTATATGTGTGACAAATGTGTGGAAATTATCAAACTGCGTTGTTGTCAAATTTCGAAAATTGTAGCTTTCATTCGCGAGTTGCGCGATTCTAGAATACACAGTTCCGTTTGAGGGAAATGTTTTGTTTACCCTTGCCGACCGATTCAAAATCTGTCTTCTGCTCATATCAATAATCCAAGTTAGCCGTGTTTTGGAAGAAGAAAATGTTTTAAAAGCTACATGGTATTTTTTTCTATATAACGCTGGTTGATAGGGCTGGTACCTTGGTAATAGATTAACAAATCGGACAGATGTTTTTCTTGATGGGTGTTCGATATAATATAAGGATTAGTGCATGTCTTGTCGTTGACTACGCCCATATAGTGCCCAGTGAGGTGGTGTAGTTCCCTCCGCTTCGCGGCGGGAACTACACCACCTCACTGGACACTATATGGGCGTAGTCAACTCCAAGCCATGCACTATTCCTTAAATATAACCCAATAAAAATTGAACAGCATGGGTAACTCCAGGTCTATCTCAATTATGTAGTTAATCATTCTGAAGTGAAAAATGGAGATATTAACCTTATAAAGTCTGAATGCGTCCAATGAAGTTGTATGAATATTTAACTCATAGAAGGCTGGGAAGTAGGTGTGAATTTGTTGAACATAAACAAATGTGAAGCTTTAAAGCTAACAGTTGGTTCAGGTTCAAGTGAAGTGTTGTCTGCTTATTCAGACAGACTACACCTAAATAGAAAGGCCTGCACTGAGGTTTTCCCTTTTACCATCACTCTAACTACCTCTAACAGTAGCACGTACTCTACAACATTCGTCATTTGGTTTTTAGAGTTAAATACAGGACAAACGTACAGTGTTATAGAATAAACGTATAGTGTTTTCAAGTAAAAAAATTATTCTACGAGTAGGATTAAGAATGAAACCGACGAGCCACTGGCGAGACTGTTTCATTCTTAATTCTACGAGTAGAATAAACTTTTTGCTTGAAAACACTATACATTTATTTTGTTTATCCCATAAATCTTTTAAAGGGCAGTCGCGGCGAAATCGTGTTGTTACTCGCTACAAAACACAGCGAGAAGTGAGGAGCATATAGGTCCAATTCGATCGATAAGCAAAATTGCCCAAAATAAAAAAGGCGCAGTGATACATTTCTGTCTAAAAATAAATCCCCTACAAACCTGAGCTAAACTTGCAAAAATACTTTATATATTAAATGAACAATGTGTAGTGTTTTCTACTGGCATTGTGTAATACATTCAAACATGTTTAAAGAAAACAAGAATTGAACTGTTAATGACACTACACGAATGCGGTAGAGGTCAGAGGTCAACAAGTCCGTCTCTACTGTTGGTATAAATTCATTCAGTGTAAAACCTATGGGGAACATTTATCACCCTACTCGGTGAATAAAGCAAAATTTATCCAAGGCTTTTATTGTTGGAATAAACATATATGTATGGGATAAACTGACTTAATTTGTTGTGCAAAATAATTCACAATCATATACAGATTATTTGGAGCTTGATATTTGTTTTTTTTATGGAGCAATAGGTCAGTTCGTTATTGATCTCAAAACACGGTGAGTAAAAAAAGAGTGCACCCGAAATTATTAAGATGCGCTGTTAGCAGAAACTGTCGTCGCAGCTCTTCAAGGCAAGTGATTTTTGCAACAGTATGTTATTTTATCACATATGCACCATCAAATAACTCGTTACGGAAATAACGTCCATAAGACATCTAATAAACGCGTGACGTCAAAAGTCAACGTCATAACACTGCCAGTGAGTTGATTCAGAACTTTTTATCTGACATGATGAATAGCGGACGACATATGCAAACAAAAATGTTCCCATGAATTCCGAAAAATTTTCATTATTTGCTTCAAGCACATAGCTTATGAGCCCTCGGCGGAACGAGGTCGTTCCAATTAAGGGTCATAAGCTATGTTTTTGAGGTACAAATTGAAAAAATAATAAAAATTGGTTGGCGATTTTCTAAACATCCCTGACCCGTTTTACTCAGTACGTTTTATATGAAGGATTAAATTACACTTATTACATTCCTCAGTTCGTTTTGCATTGAATTTAATGTTGATTAAAAAGTGGCAATGTCACTAGTGAATTATGTCACTTCAACAGTAACTTTGGAACGACTGACGTATATAAGCCACGCCCCCACCGATTTGTTGATGTTTTGTTTTCCAGTTCCACATCAGTTAATTAAAATGAGTTTTCCTTCTGAATATTTTTAAAAATCCTTTCTTTCCTCTATGAACAGGTTCGTTAGCACAGTTGACAAAATCCAAATTGAAATGTTTTATCTTATGGCTGAATGTCATTCCGTCGTTGCTCGGTGGTTCTCTCCGGGTACTCCGGCTTCCTCCACCCGTAAAACTGCCACGGTCACGATTAGCCATTGTGCATAAGTATGTGACCTTAAACACCAATAAATACTAATAAATGAATGTCATTCCCCAAATGCGACTGGAACGCCACATAAAATAGTAAAATATCGAACGAAAGTCACAAAAATAAAACTGGGCCATTTCCAATCGAAGATTTGACACAGAAAGTGATGTATTCATACGCGCTAATTTCAGAAGTATTTCAGAGTTGCATTTGCGAATATTTTGTGTTGAGTTATTTTTAATGAAAAACATTTTGGTCTACAATGTCATTTACTAAAGAGAGTGACCCATTCTTACGGCAAGTTACGGTATATAATTCGCCTCGAGACAGGACTATTTCGTATTTCCTTCCTGCTAATTTTAGAAATGTTTCCGTGTTTACACTAAATTGGATTATATCTGACAATAGTTTGGGTTGAATTATTATAGTAAAATACCTCTTTATTCCAAATGTCATGTGATAAACAGAGTAATCAATTTGTTTTGAGCGTTACGGTAAATAATTCATCTCGAAACGGGACTGTTTCGTAAATCACTCGGGCTACGCCCTCGTGATTTACTCACGTCCCGTCTCTCGGTGAATTATTTACCGTAATGCTCAAAACAAATTGATTACTCTCTATATAATCTGATATAAAGAAATTCGTCACAATTTGACATGGTTCAGAAATTTCACATCAAATTGTGACTATTTAGGAATCCTATATTACTGCACACGACTGAATTCTATATCTGTAGTATCACCTTGTTTACTGATTAGCTGCTCTATCAGTAGCTGTTATAACACAATGTACAGTGGTGAGCATAACTTGGATGATAATCGAATGAAAACTTTACGCCGCTTCCAGGGGCTTTCAGTGTGAAGTGACAATGTGTATTATTATATACATAAAACAAGAGGCCCCAGGGGGCCTGAGGGCGCTCACCTGACATGGTAGCCCAAATATCAACCCAGGGATTTCAACAAGTTGAATCTGCCCCTCCTAAGAAAAACTTATACCAAATATCCAAAGAGTCTCCAGTGGATCTAAAAAAAAAGAATGTTCCTCATATTGAACTAAGTAATAATTCGGACTCCCACAGAGAGCCCAAATATCAACCCAGGGACTTGGCTTGAACAAACTTGAATCTCACTCCCTTTGGGATGCTGCATACCAAATATCAAAACATTCCGACTGCTGGATCTGAAGAAGAAGATTTTTAAAGAAAATTCCTCATTTTGAACTAAGTTATAATTCGGACTCCCACAGTGAGCCCAAATATGAACCCGGGGACTTGGCTTGAACAAACTTGAATCTGCCCCCCCCCCCCCGCCGCCCCAAGGATGCTGCATACCAAATATCAAAAGATTTTGATTGGCAGATCTGAAGAAGAAGATAAAGAATATTCGTCATAATGCACTAATTTAATATTTGGGCTCAATAGAGAGCCCACATATGGACCCAGGGTTTTGATTTCAATAAACGTATGAAATACTCTTCCAAAGATGTTATATGTAAACTTTGAAGGCTTTTGGAGCAAGGTTTCGGAGAAAAAAAGTCTTAAATGTTTTTCCCATTACCACAGTGTTACAAAAATGCTGACTTAGCACTTTTTCAAAGTCCCGAAGAAGTACCACATGATAAAACCGATAGCAATTTAATTTGACCAGTCCATTCTGTTGGTCCTAAGGAAGCTTCTCACTAAATAGGAATTCTCAGTGTCGTTTTGTTTTGGAGATATGGGCGTTTTAATTTTTTTCTATTTTTAGCTCCTGTGGTTTCCCATGGGGCGACGGGATATTGTTTTTGGCATAAATTAAGCACTTCTGACCCAATAAGCCCTCCTGTCAAATTGTTCAAATCAGCCTCTCTGTTTGGAAAATAGAATTTTTGGGCGTGGCGAAAATTCTTGCTCCACCCATAACGAAATATAGCTCCTCCAACTTCTCTTGAACAAATCTGAGTCTACACCTCACAAGGAAGCTGCACACCAAATATCAAGTCTCTGCTACTGCTTGTTCATGAGAAGAAGATTTTTTAAGATTTAAGCACACTTCTTGGGCGTGGCCCTATCGAGGCGCGAGGCAACTTGATTTGAACAAAATCAAAATGCAATGTCATAACAAACTATTATCTCAAATTTCAATTAAATTAGTTTAGCGATTTTGGAGAATACGCAAACACCATGTTCACGGACGACGAAAGCCGGACGGTGAGCGATCACAAAATCTCGCCCGACTTTCAGTCAGGTGAGCTGATAGAAAACATCATTTTGTCAGTTTTGTGTTCATCGAACGCTCTGTGCGATTTTCCATTTCATGATAAATTGAATGATAGCAGTTGAATCTTTTGGAGCGTCCCGGAATAGATTGTCACACGCTGCAAATACTCTATAGAAAATACCGAATGATGAAAAATGGATCCAGTTCGTGGAGGTTGTTCACTAAGCAATAAGACGGTTTTCAGCTTTGATAGATTTTTATAACACTTAAAAGAACAAGGTCTATGTGTTTTCAGATGATGTGCACACTCTTGGTAAGATTAAGAGAATTAAACGTACGCCCCGTCCAACAAGGAGAAACTATTTTTATTCCTTTCAATAGGATTGTAAATCGGACAATAAACATATCTGGAAAGGACGAAAACAATTAAGAGAAGGCACATTATATATATAGAATAAACGTATAGTGTTTTCAAGTAAAAAATTTATTCTACGAGTAGGATTAAGAATGAAACCGACGAGCCTCTGGCGAGTCGGTTTCATTCTTAATTCTACGAGTAGAATAATTTTTTTACTTGAAAACACTATACGTTTATTTTGTTTATCCCATAAATCTTCTACAAGGCAGTCGCGGCAAAATCGTGCTATAATTCGCCACAAAACACAACGAGAAGTATGGAGCACATTGGTCCAATTCGATCGACCAGCAAACTTGGCAAAAATAAACAAGGCGCAGTAATACATTTCTGTCTAAAAATAATTCCCCTACAAACTTTAGCTAAACTTGCAAAAATACTTTATTATATGAGCAGTGGGTGGTGTTTTCTACTTGCATTGTGTAATACTTTCAAGAAGATTTAAAGAAATCAACAATCGAACTATTAATGATGCTAGACAAATGTGGTAGAGGCCAGAGGTCAACAAGTCCGTCGCTACTAGGGGAGTAAATTGTTTCAGTGTTAAACCTTTGGGGGAAATTTATCACCCTACTTGGTGAATAAAGCAAAAAAATATCCAAGGCCTTTATTGTTCAAATAAAGGAGCAGTTATGGGATAAATACTTTTTATCACTCTAAAGAATGAAGATTGTTGTTTATGAAATGATGCGCTGACGGTTGATTCGATTTTTTAACATCCCGGCATTTCAATTAACAGGGAAAATTCGCAAAACATTAAAGATTTAGCGAATTAAAGGTGGGATAACTCTCTTGAAAGTCATTCTGTGTGAAAAATATAACTGACCATGTCGCTTTTTGTTGTTGAGTCGAGAACATTGAGACATTCGGCAGAATTAGCCATGCAAAACATCGCTATGTGTCACTTGTGATACATAGCAATGTTTTGCATGGCTGATTCTGGCGGACATTTTATGGTCGCGTCTCGACCCACCCTCATATTAGAAATATACATGGGTTTTTTTGCAAGAAACGCTTGTTTAAAAAGGGGGCGCGGTGGCTCAGTAGGCAGAGATTCGGGCTTCAAGCCGAAATGTCCTGTGGCAACCGTAGACATTTCATCCCAATTGGCCACGTGGGGGCACGGTGGCGACGTGTACTAAAGCGTTCTGCACGTCGATGGTGCACTTGTCTTCAACCAATGCTAACCCTGCTTGTGTGGATTTAGTACTTTGGGAAGTCTGACAGTTGCTCACCGTCGCTCGGTTGTTCTCTCTGGGTACTCCGGCTTCCTCCACCCGTACAACTGTCCGACACGAGGTGACCCGGGCTGTAGAAAGTGTCGTTAAACCCCAATAAATAAATAAATAAATTGTTTAAAAAATTAGATAGAACCATAAATTTGCGACACAATTCTCGTTGGTGACGCGTTACCACCTCCTCGCCAGTGGGTCGCATTTAATTAATCCATGGCTTCGAACATAAATATTAAAAATATTCCGTTGATGAAGGTTAAAATAACCGACACTCGTTATTTGTTTGTAGAATATTTTTCTTAATTACACTTATTGATATTCTGCCTCAGTACAATAGCCATTTTATTTTTAAACGTTCTGAAATTATCGGAAGCTGTGCTGAAGAATTTCATTCAAAGGTAAAATAATAGCCTATGTTTTTTTTATCGAGCCTTTTCAACGCACATAAATCCAAACCATAATGTTGTGGTGGATGAAATCAAGTTAATGGTGGAAATGGCCACGACAAAGCAAAAGCAGAAACACATGTTTACTCCAGCTAAATTCATTCTCTCCAAAGCTTTTAGAATTCTCAATTGCAGCACTCTACACATACCAACTGAATATTCATGTTCGTTTTCTAGCACGTATCTGTGATTTTTTTAACTTATTTTAAAAAAAAGGAGTCCTTGTGATATGAAGGGTCGAATTGAAGGCAACGAGAAAGATTGGAAGTTTTGACTGTCAGTTTGCAGGCGCCGCATCTGATTGTGTTCACGATTTAATCCGAATTAAACATATTTATTTACGTATTTATTTATTGATGTTTAAGGTTACATACTTATGCACAATGGCTAATCGGTACCATGACAGCTTTACGGGTGGATGAAGCCAGAGTACCCGCTGAGAACCACCGATCATCGACGGGCAACTATCAGCTCGTCAACAGTCTAATTCTGTTCAAGCTCCGCTCAAGCAGGGTTACAGTGGTTGAAGACATGTGCACCATTGACGTGCAGTATGCCTTAGTACACGGCGCCATCGTGCTCCCATGTAGACAACCGGGATAAAGTGCCTTGCCCAAGGACACAACGCGGGTCGTCCCGCACGGGGGTCTAACTCGGGACCTCCAGCATATAAGTTCAACAGTCTACCACTGAACCACCGCGCTCCTTAATTATACACATTAGAAAGCTGAAAAATCATAGCTCGAGGTGAAAGTGGGTTTCAGTTTCAATACAATACAATAAAATATTTTATTTTATTTACAATATACACGTACATATAGTGTAGTTACAAATATGAATGTATTTAGATTTTTCCCCAAAAAAAATATATTGTGTAACTAGAGGCGTTGTAACAAACATGCATGTTGTAAGGAGACGGCATAGCCCAATGGCTGTTTTCCTGTCGTCTCCTAGTTGGAAGTGCGAGGTTGTGGCAGTACAGGTGGTAAATAAGTTTCAATTGCCTCTCAGGAGATGCAAGACATAACAGAGACCGGTATTCTTTATGAAATGTTTGGGAGAGATTCAGGCAAGGAAAGCATTACAGATCTGGTCACACCTTAAAGGCGATCTACACCGTGTTCTTATCTTACTATGTTTATCTGAGCTGCTGTTATTCATGGACTAGTCACGCAAGAGATCACTGACTCTAGTGTTACAATCAGGACACTGTGGATTGAAACATGTTGGGGTGTATTATAAGTTTCCAAAGCATGTAACATTATGGGGCGCTTGAATATAGAACGACTCGGTTCAGATTTAATGCCATTGCTTAGGTCATTCCATAGTTTAGGGAATGGGTGTTTTGGTAAATTTGCAGAGAAGCATGTTCGAGGTGTATTTCTATTTAATTGCCCACTTTGTCTGATTAGCATTCCGGTTGGTTGATGATAGATTTGGAGGAAATTTTCAAAGCTTTTCGGCAAGTTTCCAGTGTGCCAATCACGAACGAACAGTAAAGTGTGTAGCATGAAAAGATCATCAAACTTGAGAATTTCATCTTTGAGGAATAAGGGGTTCGTGTGGGAATTGTATTTTTTATATTTATAACACGCAAAGCTCTCTTTTGTAATATACAAAGCTTTTTGTGGCTGTTGCGTGACCCCAGACTTGAATTGCATGCAATAGGTGACTCTGAACGAACGTGAGGTAGAGTGTTTTAAGGGCTTGATGGGAGAGAATTCTTTTTGCCCTATTTATTGTGTATATCGCTCTGGAAATCTTCGATGCTATATATGAAACATGGCTATCGAATTTGAGATTTTCATCAAAACATACTCCTAAGAATTTTATTGTCTTCGTGTCCGATCTATTTGATATCTGGGTTAATTCTGAGTTATTAAGGAGAAGGCGACGCTGGGTTTGCACATACTTTGTATGAGGTGGGTGGATGGTTATGTACTTGGTTTTTGGGACATTTAGGGATAATTTATTTGCCTTGCACCATTCACTTACTTTTGTGATTTCGACATTTAGAGTGTTAAACAACGTGTCAATATTTTCGTCAGATTTGTACATAGTCGTGTCCTCTGCAAATGACAGAACATTCGAGGAGGTTGAATTTCTAATATCATTAATATAGATCAAAAAAGTATGGGCCCTAAAACTGATCCTTGAGGCACTCCACACGTAAGTACTTCATTATCTGAGGATGAATCTTTATATTGAATGAACTGGCTACGATCACAAAGATAACTTCGAAACCAGTCGTTAGTTATTCCACTGATGCCATATACTTCGAGTTATTTCAAAAGAATACTGTGGTTAATGGTATCAAATGCCTTTGAGAAGTCTAGAAAAAGTGCGATAGTGTGGTGATTTGGAGATAGATCATTACTATCGGCTACTTCGTGTAGAAAATGCAACATTGGGTGGAAGGTTGAGTGTTTGGGTTTGAAGCCATATTGGTGTTTATATAAGATTTCGAATGTGGATAGATAAGAATAAAGTCGTCTATACATTAATTTTTTCCAATATTTTAGAAAACGCTGGCAATATACTTATTGGTCTATAGTTATTTAACGAACATGGGTCTCCAGATTTAAAGATAGGTATAACTTTGGCCATTTTCATTTTATTAGGGAAGAGACCTCGTGTGAATGGTAAGTTGAAGACGTGGGTCAGAGGTTCCGCGATTTCATTAATAGTTTCTTTTAGTATTTTTGTAGAAACGCTCGCTATAGCAGTCAGTGCTTTGTTTTCCTGTTAGAATATTTGTAATGGCGATAATTTCTTCTTTAGTGGTCGGTGTGATAAAGAAGTTATCGCTTAAGTCATGCCGAAGATAAGTGTCGAATTCTATGTTAGTGAGAGGGATGTTATCGTTTATTTTTTGTCCAATTGTTGCGAAAAGGTTATTGAGCCAGATTCAGAGATTTTTCTACCATCAATAAGGAATTCAGATGGCAATTGTTCTTTGCAGAGAGATTTGTTAAGGGCTCTACGAAGGATCTGCCAACTTTTTTTAAATTGTACTTATTTTCGATCAAGATGTCTGTATAGTATGGGGCTTTTGCGCGTTTTTTAACTGCGTTGTATACTCTGCAGTATTGCTTGTAGTTATCGATGTTAGTGTTTGTTGGGCGCTTTAGTTTATTTACAAGTAGATTGATTTACTTTATAGAAGATTTTAGGATACTGCTAGACATCCATCGCTGCTTTTTAACATACTTTTTGGGTACATTGTTATTTCCTATAGGAAACGAAGTTTCAAAATTTTCCATGAACATATTTAAGGATATGTTGAAAGATTCATTGGGACATGTAGATTCAATTTCTGAGCTAAAGTTCGTATCATGTAATTTATTTCTGAAAGAAGAAACTATTTTTTTCATAAATGAGCGTTTAGGTTTTGGGGATACCTTTTGAATCAACGTTGTTGCTTCCTCAGTATAAAAAGTTCCGAAATGATCTGAAATATCAGTAATTATGATACCACATTTACCACCATCATCAAGGCAGTGTGCATCTTATTTTTCTTTCCTTTTTATGGTAGAGTCTTTCTTGAAGGCGACAAATCGGTAAAGACAATTATGCGTTGAGCAAAAAACTATTGGTGTGAGTTCCCGTACTGTTCAGTCTGCGCATGTGTATAGACTTTTATTACCCTTTTACAATTATACAACCTTACTGATTGGTCAGTAACCAATGCATCCAGTACGGTACATTTAACCCAAACAGGGTGTACGAAGCTCAACGGGGTGTATTAGAATATCACATGACAGTTAAAAGGGGTGTTCAGACATTCTATGGTACACTTCGCCGATTTCCTTTTCATCTATCGCCTCAAACATTTTCGTCAGTAATAATAAACATTCAGACTCACAAACAAAATGAGAACAATATTGTTTCATTAGAATATTCCTAACACTTGAAACAAAACATGCATATATACGGTCCAGGGCTGGGAGCAGTTAACGTTTCAAACGTTAACGTGTTAAATTATTTTAACAACGTTAAAAAAATTAACAAAGTTAATAACGTTCAACTTTGAAGATTATAATTGTATAATATGTAGCATTGCATCGTTATCTTGTGTTTACCCAAGCCGGATCGCGCGTGCCGATGACGTCGAATTTTACACCATTTAACGAAATTGAAGAACACTAATATCCTAATTTAGATGTCCGTAGCCCTCCTACCAGCGTTGGCGAAGTTGGCCCGCCGATATTTGACGATACAGCAATATCAGCTTCATCCGAATGACTATTTTCCATGTAAGGACTGGGATTCGAGCAACGGCGGATGTCTCTTTCTGAGGATACGGCCGCTGCGATTGTATTCTTAAATGAAAACATCGCTGAATGTTAGAATTTAGATAACCTGAGACAACTATATTAACCACTCGTCCCGTGAGTTCCAATGTGTTCTATGTGCCAGGAGGCACATAGAATACACTGGAACTCAAGAGACGAACTGCGCATAAGTTCAATTATATTCAAATTCAAATCAATAAAAATGGCCGAAGTTATTAAAAATTTTGTTCATTTTAACATTTAACGTCATTTAACTCGTTAACGCAGAATTATTCAACACGTTAACGTGCTAAGCAAACTTTTAACTCCTCCCAGCCCTGTATATATCCCCTGTGTCCGATTTTACTGCCGAGAAGTGGGATTCTCTTGTCTTGTGGTGTTTCTATTCTACAAATCCGTGGTGGTTTCGAGAAACTTGCAGCCTATCTCGTAAATGAATTGTCTCTTCAGTGACACTTAATAAAGCATTTGTATGAGTTTGAATATAGTGTCCTCAATTCTTCAAGACACTAGACGGTGCCAAGCCATTCAAACATCTGTATGTCAGAAAGTTAATTATAAACTCTATTCTTGGTTTAATTAGAAAATAACATGTGACAAAATGTCTTAACAGCTCGGTCTGCACAGTTTGATATGCTGAAGAGTGGGACTTTTCACTGCCAGATAACAGTTGTTTCAGTAGCATTAGCAATTTTTGCAGCTGTTTAACCCTCGACCCAATGCACACAATATTAAAATTTATTACATTAAATATTATTTTTTCATTTTTTTTTCAAAAAATGTTGACAAAACCATATCTTGAGATCCCCTCATTGGAACGATCTCGTGGAGCTCGCTTCAATGAGTGGTCATGTGATATAGATTTGTTAAAAAAAATTTAACATAATTTTTTTTTCAATTGCTTAACTTGTAAATTAGGCGGTAGATTGCTACCGATTCGTTTGTTAACCCTTCACCTAACGTAACGTCCAAAACCGTCCAGCGCTATTCTCAAAAATCGCCAATTAATTTTCATTATTTTTTCATTTTTTGTCTCAAAAACATAGGTTATGACCCCTCGTTGGAACGAGCTCGTCGAGCTCGTTCCAACGAGGGGTCATAACCTATGTTTTTGAGACAAAAAATGAAAACAATTAGTTATTCGAGAATTATTTTTGCAAGTGTCGTCTGCTTTTCAGGTTAGGTAAAGGGTTAAAGGATTAAGATCGGTAAGAGGTGTAATGTTACTGGAGTTTCGAAGCTGAAAAAGCTGCACAACAGATTCTATTTACACGCTCATGATCGAGATTCTCATCAAAAGCACATCCTAGACTACATACCGAGAAGATAGGTGTATCACAATGCGATTCGTTTACAACGTTTCCTGTTCAAAGAACAGAAAAAGGTGTGAAACGTAACGTAATGAGGTCACATGGTTTGGTTTTGAAACCTCTTTATGCAGTAGAATGTTTGGGTATCAATCTTTTGGTCTTTACTTGAACATTACACATAATGCAAAAGCTTCCATTTCAGTATTTATTTATTTACTTATTTGTGTTTAAGGTCACATAATTATGCACAATGGCTAATCATGACCGTGACAGTTTTCCGGGTGGAGGAAGCCGGAGTACCCGGAGAGAACCGCCGAGCAACGGCGAGCAACTGTCAGCTCCCCAACATACTAACTCCACACAAGCAGGATTAGCATTGGTTGAAGACAAGTGCACCATCGACGTGCAGTACGCCTTAGTACACAACGCCACAGTGCCCCCACGTGGGCAATGGAGATGAAGTGTCTTGCCCAACGTGGTTGCCGCGGGTGGGATTCGAACCAAGGATCTCTCAGCTTGCAGCCTCAACCTCTACCTTCTGAGCCACCGCGCTCCCTTCCATTTCAGTAGGATTTCTTCAGAAGGAAAACGAATGACAGATTCTGGTTCACTCTGAGAAATTTGACTCGTCATTTATCACATAGATCAACCGTTTGCCGTGTGCAATGACATCCCGCGGTCACATCATTATGAAATACCATTTATTTGTTCCGATTCACGGCTCTATGATTGCCTACTTTCGTTATAAGTTAAAAAAAACAGTATGTCTGCGATACGATGGACGTTGTTTGATTATCTTGAGGGACAATTTCATAGTAAACAGTTTTTCAAACGAATGATTAAATCGAAACCAGGAACTTCTTTGTTCGGTGGGCACTCGTAAAAAACGTCACTGTAAAGCGTCTAAGGGGAGATAACCTTTAAGTTGGAATTTTTCCTGATTGAACATCACGACTGTGAAAGCATATATTTTTTATTTCCCACAAAATGGTAATCGCGCGATAGACAGAGTATGAAATTGTGTTTTCTCATGAATGAAATTCGCCCAATTTTCTAAAATGAATAAATATTATATTTCGAGAGACAATATCTCAAGACACAAGTCAAATTCTTAAACGAATCTGACGCTATTATAGTACGGAACCAGTGTAGCTTTATATAGCACATGACCTATCTTTAAATTCAATCAGATGGAATATTTCAGTTGGCCGGAAAAATTACCAACTGAAATATTCCATTCAATTAAATCTTAACCCTTTACCTAACGAAACGACCGCATCCGCCCCGGCAGTTTTCAAATTTAGCTGTTTAAAGTTTAAAAAACCATATCATGTGACCTCCTTTTTGGAACGAGCTCATCGAGCTCGTTCCAATGAGGGGGCACATGATATGGTTTTATTGAATGTTTTTAAACATTTTGAAAATCAATAATTAAAATCATGATGAAAAATAATTTAAATAATAAATTTTGATATCCTATTCATTGGTTAAAGGGTTAAAATATAGTTGATATTCATTTTCTTTGAGTCAATGCAATTTATATTTTGCAATCGAGACTTCACAAAATCGTAGTAGTCCCAAAGCGACCTCCGACCTTGCATATTATTAATTTCGGGGGAGAGGTGGCTCAGTAGGTAGAGATGTAGGCTGCAAGCCGAGAGGTCATCGGTTCGAATCTCGCCTGCTGCAACCGCGTTGTGTCCTTGGGCAAGACACTTCACCCCAATTGCGCTTGTGGGGGCATGGTGACGTTGTGTACTAAGGCGCATTGCACGTCGATGGTGCACCTGTCTTCAACTAATGCTAACCCTGCTTCTGTGGAGTTAGTACATTGGGGAGTCTGACAGTTGCTTGCCGTTGCTCGGTGATTGTCTCCTGGTACACCGGCTCCCTCCACCCGTAAAACTGCCCGACACGAGGTGACCATGGCTGTCGAAAGTGTCGTTATGTTGGGTTGGGCTGACGACAGTTGCTCGATGTTGCTCGGTGGTTCTCTCCGGGTACTTCTGCTTCCTCCAGCCGTAAAACTATCGAGGTCATGATTAGCCATTGTGCAGAAATATGTGACCTTAAACACCAATAAATAAATAAATAAATAAATAAATAAATAAATAAATAAATAATCATTAACATTAAACATGGGCAGTGCACTTATACACGTTTGTTTGCTAATTATTTTAAATGAAGACCTATCACAACTGTAGTTTTAGAATTACAGTACGTGGAGAGTGTATTATCATTAAATCACCCGCAGAGTGGAGATTCCACCCAAGCAATAATTGCAAATTTGTTTCAAAGCATAACAAGGACAGGCAAAGTTTCAACCAATGGACCTCCGGGTTAAACCCGGAGGTCCATTGGCTGAAACAGTGCCTGTGTTTTTTATCCATATGTATAAAATTTGAAAGTTCTAGTTTCGGTGATAACTCCACTCCGCGGGTGATTTAGTTACAATCCAGTCTCCACGTACTGTACATCACATAGTTCATCCAACTGTGTTGATATCTTGATGTTTTCAGTGTGAATTAAATCTTTATTTATTTCAATATCTACAACTGTAACTCGGAAGAATATCTTATACTCGATAAACTAAGGGAGATCACACTCTATCAATGGTAGACTGCGCGCAAACCAAGCGAAAAGTGGGTAAACAAATGGCCCATAACAGCATCGAATTTCTCACAGAATTTGTCTAGTGGCCTGCGAACTTCATCGCGTGTATCTTAAATATTGCTATTTGCTTTGGGTATTTATTGTTGTCTAATAATATAGCTGTGGTTGGGATATCAAAATTTCTAGGCTGAATATTTAATCAATAATATTAACAATAACTCCTCCCAGAGACTTAAACTCTTCCACTGCTCGATACTCGTTGACAAAATGCAGGAAAGGCGATATGTATTAATGGTATATTAGGGAGTTCGGTGGCACGGTGGCTCGGTGGTTACGGCACTGAACTTCAAACCGAGAGGTCCACGCTTCGATCCCCGCCAGGGATAACTGCGCTGTGTCCTTGAGCAAGGCACTTAATCCCGATTGCCCACGCGAGGGCACGGTGGTGTTGTGTACTAAGGGGTAATGGACATCGATTGTGCACTTGTCTTCAACCAATTCTAACCCTGTTTGTGTGAAGATAGTACATTGGGGAGTCTGACAGTTGCTCGCCGATACTCAATGGTTCTCTCAGGGTACTCCGACTCCCTCCACCCGTAAAACTCCCGACACGAGGTGACAATGGCTGTCGAAAGTGCCGTTAAACTCTAATAAATGAATTAATTAATTAATTGTATATTCGTCATTCATAAGTGCTTTCGACAATATATGTGGAAGTGACTAAATTACATATTATTCTAATAATTAGACAGTTCTACGGGTGCGGGAAGCCGGAGTACCCTGAGAGCACCACCGGGTGATGGCGAGGAACTGTCAGCTCCCCAACATACTAACTCTACACAAGCAGGGTTAGCATTGGCTTGCAGCCTGCACCTCTACCTACTGAGTCACCGCGACGCCGTACAGAAGACTCAACGCAAACTGAAATTCGGAGTCGTAAGCAGAGATTCGTCGAGAAGGCGATAGTTTAGCTATCCGAACGTCGCGGCGTCCCCAGTGGGGAAGCCGAGACGTTCGGATAGCTGAACTAAGAGAAGAGAGAGGAGGAAACGTGGGATTTTGTGAAAGAATGAAAAACAATAGCACTGCAAAAGAGCTGTAACAGACTGAGAACATTTTGTGAGTATTTGTTTTGGTTTAATAAATAAAGAAGCTATTACTTGGTTAGTTTCATATCGGCCGAGATCTTAGTTAACTTCATATCAGCCTGAGACTGAAGGCCGAAGGCTGATGTGAAGTTATCGAGTGCTGATTTTTCGGCCGATATGAAACTAACAAAGTAATACCCTCTTTATTTATTAAACCAGAACAAACACTTAAAACATTCTTAGATCTATTACAGTTTTCTAACAGTGTTATTGTTTCTCAAGTCCACAAAGTTCGACGTTTCCTCTTCTTTTGCTCCTAGTACAGTATCCGAACGTTTCGGCTTCCCCGCTGGGAAAGCTGCGACGTTCTGATAGCAAAACTACCTCTTCTCTCACTTCGACGAATCTCGTCTTACGACTCTAAATTGTAATTTGCGGTCCATTTTCTGTACAACTCCTTTCTTCCTTCTCTCCATCGTCTTGTCGTATTGCCGGGGGCGCGATGGCGTTGCGGTAACCGGTTCTCGTCAGATCACCGAAGTTAAGCAACGTCGAGACCGGTTAATCCTCGGATGGGTGACCGTCTGAGCGATCAATTCGGACTCACGCGTTGTGTCCTTGGGCAAGGCACTTAACCCCGAATGTCCACATGGGGGCACGATGACGCCGTGTACTAAGGCGTACTGCACGTCGATGGTACGCATATCTTCAACCAATCTAACCCTGCCTGTGCCGCAGTGTGGAGTTACGATGTTGGGGAGCTGGCAGCTGCTCGTCGTTGCTCGGTGGTTCTCTCAGGGTACTCCTGCTTCCTCCACCCGTAAAACTGTCACGGTCATGATTAGCTATTGTGCATAAGTATATGACCTAAAACACCAATAAATAAATAAATAAATAAATAATGGTATTGCCATCATTAATTCCTTGTCGACAACTTTGATTTATACCACTCAACCATGCCCAGTAACGCAAATGCTCCTGATTAAATTCGATGAATAACTGTGAACATTACTAAGCAAATAAATTGGTTACGTCCATTAACGACTCAAGTGGAACAATCCTAGCTTTACTCGTATCGGCGTCATCTCAGCCGATTGAAACCATATCAGCCGAAGTCTGGGAAAGAAAATCATATATAATAAAACACTTTTTACTCACAGGTCATACATTTACAGTTATTTTTTATTTCTTTATTTTTAGTCTGTGTGAAACACACAGACTATTGTTTTTGCACGGTTTCTTTTTCTTTCTTTTTTTTCTTTTTTTTCTTTTTCTTCTTCTTCCTTCTTCTTCTTCTTCTTCTTCTCTGGTCTTCTGTCTTCTCATCACTTTTTTGTCCGCAAGATAACTCGAAAACGAATTGCCCTATCTCGTTGATTTTGGGCATGCTGATAGACAGCCACAAGTTCTCGGCACTGAATATTTTTCAGATTCCTGGGGTATCAGGGGTGTCTGTAAGGGTGTTTTGAAAGTGGGTCACGCCCATATCTCAGGCGTGGTATGACCTACAGACCTGGGACCAACACCAAATGAGTCGACATTTGATGGAGGTTCAAAATATGGGTCAAGGTCACGGAGGTCATCTAGGGGTCATTGAGTGCATTTTTCAGAATTGCTGGAAATCACATTTTTTGACCCCCTAAAGTATTCCTGACGTACACACATGCATTTTGACGAGAAAAAGGTGGGCGTGGCCAAAATTTTTGAAAGTGGGTCACGCTCATATCTCAAGCATGGTATGACGTATGGACCTGGGACCAACACCAAGTGAGTCGACACTCGATGGAGATTCTCAAAATATGGGTCAAGGTCACGGAGGTCACCTAGGGGTCATTAAGTGCATTTTTCATAATTGCTAGAAATCACATTTTTTGACCCCCTAAAGCATTCCTGACATACGCACATGCATTTTGACGTGAAAAAAGTGGGCGTGGCCAAAATTTTTGAAAGTGGGTCACGCTCATATCTCAAGCATGGTATGACGTATGGACCTGGGACCAACACCGAATGAGTCGACACTCCATGGAGATTCAAAATATGGGTCAAGGTCACGGAGGTCACCTAGGGGTCATTAAGTGCATTTTTCATAATTGCTAGAAATCACATTTTTTGACCCCCTAAAACATTCCTGACATACACACATGCATTTTGACGTAAAAAAAAGTGGGCGTGGCCAAAATTTTTGAATGTGGGTCACGCTCATATCTCAAGCATGGTATGACGTATGGACCTGGGACCAACACCAAATGAGTCGACACTCCATGGAGATTCAAAATATGGGTCAAGGTCACGGAGGTCACCTAGGGGTCATTAAGTGCATTTTTCATAATTGCTAGAAATCACATTTTTTGACCCCCTAAAACATTCCTGACATACACACATGCATTTTGATGTAAAAAAAAGTGGGCGTGGCCAAAATTTTTGAATGTGGGTCACGCTCATATCTCAAGCATGGTATGACGTATGGACCTGGGACCAACACCAAATGAGTCGACACTCGATGGAGATTCAAAATATGGGTCAAGGTCACGGAGGTCACCTAGGGGTCATTAAGTGCATTTTTCATAATTGCTAGAAATCACATTTTTTGACCCCCTAAAGCATTCCTGACATACGCACATGCATTTTGACGTGAAAAAAGTGGGCGTGGCCAAAATTTTTGAAAGTGGGTCACGCTCATATCTCAAGCATGGTATGATGTATGGACCTGGGACCAACACCGAATGAGTCGACACTCCATGGAGATTCAAAATATGGGTCAAGGTCACGGAGGTCACCTAGGGGTCATTAAGTGCATTTTTCATAATTGCTAGAAATCACATTTTTTGACCCCCTAAAACATTCCTGACATACACACATGCATTTTGACATAAAAAAAAGTGGGCGGGGCCAAAATTTTTGAATGTGGGTCACGCTCATATCTCAAGCATGGTATGACGTATGGACCTGGGACCAACACCAAATGAGTCGACATTCCATGGAGATTCAAAATATGGGTCAAGGTCACGGAGGTCACCTAGGGGTCATTAAGTGCATTTTTCATAATTGCTAGAAATCACATTTTTTGACCCCCTAAAACATTCCTGACATACACACATGCATTTTGACGTAAAAAAAAGTGGGCGTGGCCAAAATTTTTGAATGTTGGTCACGCTCATATCTCAAGCATGGTATGACGTATGGACCTGGGACCAACACCAAATGAGTCGACACTCGATGGAGATTCAAAATATGGGTCAAGGTCACGGAGGTCACTTGGGGTCATTAAGTGCATTTTTCATAATTGCTGGAAATCACATTTTTTTGAGTATGGCCCAGTAGGCCACAGGGTTTTCACAGCCTCCAATTTCCTGATACAGTAAATTCTCCCCAAGCAATACGATGTTATGTTCACACTGGAGACTATGTAACCACCAGTGGAGTAATCTGTCAAAATGAAATCTGACCTTGTCATCATAATGGGATGTTAGTTCCTGAAACTAAGTTGAGAGAAACCCTTTGCCTTGCAAGGAAATAAATTGTAAATTATTCAGTTCACTGCTTTTAACCCTCTCCAGACTTCTATGTGGATTGCACATATTTTATTTCAGGCAGAATAAAGTTAACCCTTTTCATAAAACTGCACTGAATAATTGTTGAAACCTATCTTATTCAGTTCAATGCTTTTAACCCCTCTCAAGACTTCAATGTGGATTGCACATATTTTATTTCAGGCAGAATAAAGTTAACCCTTTCCATAAAACAGCACTGAATAATTGTTGAAACCTATCACAAAACTGTCAGGGTGCCGGTAACAATGCAATACTGGCATGGTCGACTGTACTGTTAACTGTGTTAGTGCTATGACTGTTTAAAACTAATTTGTTAGAGGAGTTCTATAGTCTTTCACTGCGCTCATCTCGGCCTCACCGAGAGTGCAGAAACCTTTGGTGTCAAAGTGCCATTAAGAGAATGTCTCTGATTTGTGCCGATCCATCCCTCCGGAGTGCAAAAGCAGGTACTGTCAGCTGAGAAACTTAATGTTTTTCGCTTTATTTTCATAACATTTAATTCTATGTGGAATGGGACACCTTTTCAGTGTGCCTTCCAAAGTAAGGGATTCTTAACCCTTTAGCGAACATAACAGCGAAAACCGGTCAACATTATTCACAGAAACGTTTATTCAGTTTTAATTACCTTTTCATTTTTGCTTGAAAAAACATAGCTTATGACCATTTATTGGATTGAGCTCATTTTTAAAGGATTATTTATTTATTGGCGTTTAATGTCACATAATTCTGCACAGTGGCTAATCATGACCACGACAGTTTTTTAGGTGGAGGAAGTCGGAGTACCCGGGAAGAACCACCGGGCAACAACGAGCAACTGTCAGATCCCCCACATACTAACTCCACACAAGCAGGGTTAGCATTGGTTGAAGACGGGTGCACAATCGATGTGCAGTACGCTTTAGAACACATCGCCACCATGCACCCACGTAGGCAATGGGGTGAAGTGGCTTGCCCAAGGACAGAGTGAGGACCTCACGCCTTGCAGCCTGCACCTCTGCCAACTGAGCCACTGTGCCCCCATTTAAAGGATTAAAATGGAGTATTTAAAGGGAATATTTTAACTCTCTGAAGATCTTAATATGGGGGCGTTTTTCAGAAAGACTGGGAAATGCATTTTATTACACCTTAATGCATTTCTAAAGTTTATGAATGTATTTCATCACTCAAATTAGTGGGCAGAGACAAAAATATCCATTTCTGATTCGTGTATCAAACCCTTTGAATGCTGGTCACATATATGCCATTTCTGGTTTCTTATAAAAATGTTCTGATTCCTGTATGAATATTTTCTATCCCCTTCCTTTTGTCTTGACGATAACTCAAAAACAAATCATCTGTCCTGGGGGGGGGGGGGGGGGGGCGCGGTGGCTGAATTGGTAGAGGTGCAGGCTGCAAGCCGAGAGGTCCTCAGTTCGAATCCCACCTGCGGCAACCGCGTTGTGTCCTTGGGCAAGACAATTCTTCCCCATTGCCCACGTGGGGGCACGGTGACGCTGTGTATTAAGGCGTGCTGCACGTCGATGGTGCACCTGTCTTCAACCAATGCTAACACTGCTTGTGGAATTAGTAATGTTGGGGAGCTGACAGTTGCTCGCCGTTGCATGGTGGTTCTCTCCGGGTATTACGGCTTCCTCCACCCGTAAAACCGTCATGGTCATGATTAGCCATTATTCAGAAATATGTGACCTTACACATCAATAAATAAATAAATAATCTGTCCTGGGGCTGTTTGGCATACTGGTAGCCTGTCACAAGTACTGGCCCAGCTATGTTATCAGGGAACCTTTGGGAGTGGTCCATTGGGCCACAGAGTTTTTTATACCCCCTAATTTCTTTGTAAAAGAAAAGCATCATAAAGAAATAGCTGTTTATATTTATATACACAAGAGAATAATGTAAACAATCAAATTAGAGAGAAGTTACTATAGATGACAGCCTGACACATATTTACTCTTATCAGCTGTCAGATCAGAATTAAATTCCATCCCCAAACCAAGTTGAAAAAAACCCTTTGAGTGGCAAGAAAATGTGTTTATTATACAGATCTGTCTTACAACACTTGATTAATTGTAGTTGAATAAATAACCCTTCACCTTTCATTGCATTTTTTTATTTTTTTTTCATTCTCAATCATAACTCAAGATCAACAGGTTTCGGGCCGAGTGGTAAGCGGCTCTCTCGAAACACTTATCACAATTATGAATTAATGAAATGGAATATTTAAATGGTCTGTCTTTAACCCTCTTCATACTTCACCGCCCTCTTCATATTTCACCGCGAAGATCAAACAACATCATTTAACTTATGACGGTAGAACCTTTTGCACGCTTCCTGCCATATTGCCACTCTTTACGCAAATGCCATGATTCAAGATTCCACCATCTTATTTTATGTATGCCTTGTTTAGGGCACTAGATGCTCTTAAGGTTAGGCCTTTAAACGAGCTCTTCGGGCTTTTAAGTTTTTATGGCACTATCTCAATATAGAGTCTATGCACCCATTGTCGGCTCGATAACTCAAACACAAATCGTCCTATCTCTATTCGTTTTGGCATGCTGGTTACCAACAACCAGTTTGCACTCATCTTTGTTTTTTCAGCTAGTTTGAGGCCTTGTGTATGATACAGTAGGCTGACTGCCTTAGAGGCTTCTAAATCATAATAAATATTTGCTATCATCGCCTAAAAATGACAGATCTGTAGTTGGTGGAGCCATTTCTTTAAAGTAGGTGTATACATGGGACTATACCGACTGATTTAAAAACTGCTGGAGGTTCAATATATGGTCCGCCTGAAAGAGGTCACCAAGGTCATCCAGTGCATTTTATTCAGAAAGACTGGGGAATGCATTTCATTACACCTTAATGCATTTCAAAAGTTCATGAACGTATTTCATCACTCAGCTTGATGGGCAGAGCCAAAAATGTCCACTTCTGATTCGTGTATCGAACCCTTTGAATGCTGGTCACATATATGCCTTTTCTGGTTTCTTATAAAAAAATGTTCTGATTGCTGTATGGATATCTGTAAATACTATTAACGAAAATCCATTTCTGATTTGTTTGAAAATAATTTACTCCTGAAAATAAGACTCCATAAATTCTCCTTCTGTATAGTTTATTCCTGATACTTTAACCCTTTTCACACAGACTTGAATTTACTGGGTGCAGTAAATTCTGTTTCTCTAGTTTTTTATTATATTTGCAGGTTCTTGTGCGCGTTGCTTAAATGTGTGTTCTAGGTTGGATTAACGATCTTTGCTTCGGCGAAAACATGTCTTAACGATGTAGTTGGAATCAGGCCTTTAATTTCATTTATTTTGAGAACATCGTTTTGCCCTAATTTGGGCACATTAAAACCAGAAATAACAGTCTTATCCCCTTATGTGTTATTGTTATTCCTTTCTTTGTGTTTATGTGGTCAGATTGCGATGTAGTTTTTCTCAAATGTAGAAGAGGCACAGAAATTTTATATATTTTTCATGATGTATTCACACCATCTCTAATTTGGGGACACCTATAAACAGCGTGAAATTAGGGTAATCTGAAGGCCTGTTGGAATATTAGTCATTCGGGAAATGAGTCACGACATTTGGGATAAATCGGGCTCCCCCTCCCCTACCCCTTTGTACTTTTCATTGATCCACTGTCATCTCGTATATGGTATTCAGGTTTGGGGTTATTCGACCTACACCAACAGAATTTTCAAGCTACAAAAAAGAGCCGTCCGAATCATAACTAGGAAAGCATATAACTCGCACACAGACCCTCTTTTCAGAGATTGTGGCATTCTGAAATTTAAAGATCTCTACAGCCTTCACCTTTCCCTCTTTATGCATGACTGGATGAACAAAAAACTTCCTGTGTCATTCGATAACACCTTTCGGATCTACAGAAACCCTTCGGGGATGAATACAAGGCAGACTGGTAAAATAGAAACACACAAACCAAGAAGTCAGTTTTCTGCAGAATTGCCGTTCCATTCCTTCCCAAGAATTTGAAATAGTATAGACCCTCTAACTCAGCAATATAGTAGACCCAAGTTCAAAAAACCATTAACGCATAGAGTTTTAAGTACTTATTCCAGCCCAAACTTCAAGTGCGACAATCCAGCCTGTCCCAATTGTATCAGCCATCAAAAATCTCTGGTATCTCATCCTCCTCCAAGCATTTGACCTATTGATCCCACCTAGCCGCATGATTCATAGACCCACTATCAAATATTCCTGTCTTTGAAAAGAATTTTCGTTACACTGATGCCAAACCGAGTTGATATATATTTTTGTGGGAATGGCAGGAAGACAGCCTTTTAGGCTATGCCATTTCCAAGCTGTATACTAGATTATGTTCTTGTAGATTGTAATGTTATGTTGTTGTTAATGTACTGGTATACTGCAGAATAAAGATATTTATGTACCCCAATCGGTCATCTTCGCGACGGCCGTTTCTTGAAGTCACGTCTTGCTATGGCGCTTTCATATTCCTGTCTACAAAGTAGTTTACGGGACATTTTATTTTGTAAGTTACATTTTTCCCACTTTTAGAGTTTTCATATTAATGAGGTTCAGTATATGTTTTGTTTTAGGATTATTTGTTTTTATTGTGGAGTTCTCAGATCAAAAGAACTCTTGTTTGATTGATCAAAAACTTGTGGCGGCGTCAGAGTTACAAAAGTGAGGGGGTATCGTTGGGGACTGTGCAGCGCCGAGCTGGGGTGGGTTTCGGAATTTTTAATTGTTTTGCAACAAAATCATGCGAATATGGGTATCATTGGAACCGGCTGAACAAGCCGGTTCCAATGATATTCATATTTGCATGATTTCATTGAGTAAAACCTTTGAGAATTTTTCTAAAATATTAAATTTTATTTATTTTTTAAAATTGCTGTAGGCTGAATTCCAAACGGATGCCTTGCACGCTCTCGATTCTAGCATTCGTCGAATACTCTTAAGCACTATGTTTCATTCCGTTTAAACGCGGCATGTCTTGTTGCAATTCGGACCCTCGACTCTTGTTTGTTCTGTGCCGCTAGCGTGTGTGTGTGTGGGAGGGACGGGGGGGGGGGCAAATATAATTTCAAAACTTCTCTGATTTTGTGCACTTGGGAATATGGGATTAAGCATACCGACCATTACACCGCAACGTTCAATGCAACAAAAATTAAAATGATTGTATTGTTTTACTACGCTTGGCGAAAAAAGTGGAGGGGTAAGTACCCCCACATACCCCCCCCCCCCTCTCATGGCGCCGCCACTGTCTATAAATAGTCTTTAAATTTAATTATTGTTTTCTTGTCTGCTCTCATTTCTCAACTTCTTTTATTTATAAATATCAAATTGTTGCAATTTATTTTAACCCTTTACATAACACGAAAGACATCCGATACTTGCAAACAAAATTCTTGAATAACAAATTTATTTTTAATTTTTTGCTCAAAAACATAGCTCGTGACCACTCATTGGAACGGGCTCAATGAGCTCGTTCCAATGAGGAGTTATAAGTTATGAGACAAAAAAGTTTTAAAAATAATGAAAATTGAATAGTGATTTTGTGAATAGCGCTGGTCGGTTTTTGTCGTAATGTTGGGTAAAGGGTTATAGCATTATGTTTTTGAATATTTCAACAGAATATGTCAATACAATTTGATGCAATGATTACCTGTTTTACTATATACAAATAGCCTATGACATAACTTTTAGCTATACACACCAACCGTGGTGAACACGCCAGCAATGTAATTGAAATTTACACCTACAGATGAACTACATCCAAGTTGACCTTTTGTGACCTCGACCTCAATACATACGTGTCTAATTTTTTACTCGTCGCCTCGCAAAGAGGGAAATGAAAGCGGCACTTATTTATTACGTTTTTGAATAAGTTTACCTCATAAGATACAAAACATTAACAAACATACGTTGTCTCATGTTAATAAAGCATCCATAACTCGAACAGTACGTTATTATGTTATTAAAATGCAAAAGGCCCAGTGATTTGTGCGTTTCTTTTTCCATTTCGTTTCGGCAGTAAAATTGACAGCGGAAGTTCCGCCCACCGGTGCTCATGTAAACAGAAACAGGTTCGCACGTGTGTACGTCTGCTGGTCGTTAAAATTGAGAAAAAATAATAGCGACTTATGAATCGAGCTTTAAACTCTTAATAATCTGACGATCATGGTATAAATAAAATATACCCAAAGTAGCTTGGTGTACCAAATGTTCACCACGAGTGGGGAACATTTGGTACACAAAGCTACTATGGGTATATTCTGTATGTGCAAATCTGGGATACCGGTGGAATCACCGTGACGAGATGAATCAAATGTCATCCATATTTTGTTAATATAAAATTAATATATTCTTAATGAAAAATTCTAACGATTTCCAGGTTGTGTTCAGTCAATTTTTTTTTGTCTCGATTGGTTTAAAATTTCTAATTCTGTCATAAGAAAACATTTTACATTTTACTTGACTAGTTCAACGCGTCTGCGGGGAACAGAAACCGTGGCCACTAGAGTCATGGTAACAATGATTCGGAGGGGGGGGGGGGGGGGGGGACTTCGGAGGAACCGTTCTATATTCGATTACAGAATTACGTCTAGCCGCTGTATGATCTTGTCGAGACAATATTAGACTTTTCCCATGAGAACAACAAGAAAACGGTGGTCATTAAGTCTATGCAATTTCCTTGCTTCGTGTGTCATAGTTCAAGCAGTCGTGAGATAAATTACTGCTTAATAAAGCTCGATTACACTGAAAAATAAACCCTAGACCTTTGTTTATGGAATTAATCATCTAAACATGATTCTCAAACGACTTTACCGAAGCCTATCGCTAATAGAATAACCTGCAAGTCTTCCTGTTCTTCCAAACAAACCTTAACCATTTGAACCCGAGCGGCCACTTTTCTGGCCAGGAACACGATACGCCATAACGTCATTAAATAGAATGGCTGTTCAGTAAATATGTTTGGTAGGCAAATCAATATTTTCAACGTGCAGCCCAAGGCTGCACGTTGAAAATATTGATTGGTCTACCCCAAATAATGAATATGGACTCTTCTAATTGCTGCCATTGAACTGGCATGGAAGATACCACTGGAGTTCAAAGGGTTAAGATCGTGTATGTATTAGTCCAGGTGGGAAGAGCGTGTGTGTATGATAGTGTGTATGCGTGTGTATGAGATGTGTCTGTCTTCCCAACTTTGTGAGAGCCTACTTCTACGCTAGAAGTCCCGAGTTCGATCCCCGTCCGGGACGACCCGCGTTGTGTCCTTAGGCAAGGCACTCTATCCCGGCTGCCTACATGGGGGTATGATGACGCCGTGTACTGGGGCGTTCTGCACGTCGATGGTGCATGTCTTCAACCTCTGTAACCCTGCATGGACGGAGCTTAAACAGAGTTAGAATGTTGAGGAGCTGACAGTTGATCGTCGATACGCGGTGGTTCTCTCCGGGTACTCCGGCTTCCTCTACCCGTAAAACTGTCGCGGTCACGATTAGCCATTGTGCATAAATATGTGACCTTAAAACACCAATAAATAAATAAATTGTGAGAACCTAGACAATAAGGATTTTATTTGTTTTCTCCATGTCCACATAATGAAAACAATGGGGTAGGTTTTGTCTTACCGATTTTGGGGAACTCTTTGGTGATTGTCTGTCACCAAGAACAAAAGGAACAACAGCAGTTCTCCGCAACGACGTCTAAACAAGATTGAAGAGTGAGGATGTGTGTTTGTTGGGCGAGGGTGGGTGGATGAGGATGAGCTTGAGAGACAGAGGTGGGAGGGAGAGACACTAGCAGATAGACAAAGACAGAGCGGGATGGGGGTCTGTGAAAGTGATATTTGTGTCCAAACTTGAATACATGGTAAAATATTGTATTGTTTTAATGAGTGAAGAACTGAGGAATCTATCACATGTTATATAAGAAAACGGGAGTTGTATCTCGGATAATGCTTGCAAGGGAGACTTACGTTGCAGACAGTAAATTGTAGTCTTAACGATAAAATCTAAAGGCGACCGGGAATTGTTTGTTCTCGTCGGTGTAACGGAAATACTCTGAAAGTCTCGGGACGCAGTGGTTATAGGGTTATAGTACGAAAACTAAAAGCTGAAAAAAACGACGCGCTGATAAATAGAGGATATGGAATGAGTGTTTTTCTCATATAATATTTATGAAACGAGTATAAGAATTTTCCGTTTTGGCGAGCCCAAACAGAAAATTCGGACGAGTTTCATAAATGTTATATGAGAAAAACACTCATTTCATCTTCTATTTATCATATGACACACACACGCACAAATTAGCCACTTAGTATGACTTTTTAAACCATCACCTAACTTGAGTTGCAGACGGCACTTGGAAAAAACATCCTCGTATAACTAAAAAATTTCATTTTTTGCTTCCAAAACATAGGTTATGACCCCTCATTGGAACGAGCCCGTTCCAATGAAGGGTCATAACCTATGTTTTGGAAGCAAAAAGTGAAAATATAAAAAAATGAATCGCGTTTTCCTCGTAGGTAAAAGATTAATACAATATAACCCACCCTAAATAGGACAGATAACGTAAATTCTCCCAACTGAAATTATGCAAATGTAACCCACTTGTATTTTGTTTAGCCAATCAAATTGTCCAGTTTTGAAAATGACCAATGAATGCTCCCAACTCTAATTATGCAAATTAAGAAAATGTTGCCAGTTGTATTTTGTTCAGCCAATCAAATTGTCTAGTTTTGAAATTGACCAATGAAATTGACGGAAGGCTTTATTTATCACTGATAAAGATGAAAACAAAATATCAAATGTTTTAAAGTGAACAAAACGGACGAGTCAAATGATAAAAGAATATTCTTTTTGTTTTTAATTATATATTATATCTATACAATGTCATTTGACACCATTTTGTGTCACTGAAGCTAAATTAGTTCTTGAATTTGAAGAAAGAACCACAAACAGGCTACTAACCAAAGAACGCACTTGACAACACACAAACATCATCAACATTACTGTTACTCAACATGACATAACGCAACCGCCCGCCAGAATACATATTATTTTGGGTCATTGCTAATTGCAGTTAAGTCTTATGAATCTCAAATTTCGGATCGAAGCGAATCCCGAATTGAATCAGACAGGGGATTTCGAATCGAATCGAATTTCATCGTTCATCAAGTTGTAGATATTGCCCCTTATTACAAGCGTGGGAGAGCGGTGGATCAGTAGATAGAGATGCAGGCTGCAAGCTGAGAGGTCCTCGGTTCGAATCCCACCTGTGGCAACCGCATTGTGTCCTTAGGCAAGACATTCGATCCCAACTGCCCACGCGGGGATACGGTGGAGTTGTGTACTACGGCGTACTGCACGTCGATGGAGCACTTCTCGTCAACCAATGCTAACCCTGCTTGTGTGGAATTAGTATGTTGAAGAGTCTGACAGTTGCTCGCCGTTGCTCGGCGGTTTTCTCCAGGTACTTCTATCCGTAAAACTGTCCGACACGAGATGACTCTGTCTGTCAAAAGTGTCGTTAAATCCAAATGAATGGATAAATAAATTACAGGCGTAAATATTGTCAGTCTGCACTCAAGTATTGTATACACGCACAGAACGACACTTGTGCCATCGCGGAAGGATAAAACCCGAGGCCTGCGGCATCTCGTCTTATTCATCCGCGCTGGCACTCGTGCCATATTGATTAACCCATTTACACGCGCGTCTCTTTCTGCGTTTGTTACACGCCTTCACGTCTATATAAACAATTATTTATTTATTTATTTATTGATGTTTAAAGTCACATATTTATGCACAATGCCTAACCATGACCGTGACAGTTTTATGGGTGGAGGAAGCCGGAGTACCCGGAGAGAACCACCGAGCAACGACGAGCAGCTGTCAGCTCCCCAACATCGTAACTTCGCACTACAGCACAGGCAAGGTTAGATTGGTTGGAGACATGCGTACCATCGACGTGCAGTACGCCTTAGTACACGACGTCATCGTGCCCCCATGCGGGCAATGGAGATGAAGTGTCTTGCCCAAGGACACAACGCGGTTGCCGCAGGTGGGATTCGAACCGAGGACCTCTCGGCTTGCAGCCTGCACCTCTACCTGCTGAGCCACCGCGCTCCCATAAACAATTATTAGAAGGAAACTCAACAATTCTTTTGACAACTATCAACAAAAAGAAAACATTTTATCGCCAACCAAATTTGCGTACTCCTACTCTTCTGAATATTCATCATCCCCTTCATATATCGACTTTATTTCTCTATTTCTTCTTCTCGTTTTCTTCTTCTCTATTTTCGTACTCATTAAATTCGCCATATCCTTCAATTTTAGACATTTTATTTAGTTATTTCGCAATCGGTTCAGTTTCGAGTGATCAGTCGTCTGCTCAACGATTTCCGTTCGGCACATGTAATAAAGTGAGGACTCGTCTGTTTGCGCAAATCAATAAAACGGAATATTCCAGAACGGAATTAAAATAGATTCGGAAGCAGAACGTCCTTGAACTCTTCTTCTTCAAGTCTCTTGAACAGAACACCTGAGGAGAGAAGACCATTTTAGGAGGAGACATTTGGTAGAATTTTCACCCTTTGAACTCTGATGGCATCTTCCATGTCAGTTCAATGGCAACAATTGGAAGAGCCTATATTCATTATTTGGGATAGACCAATTAATATTTTCAACGTGCAGCCCTAAGGCTAAGGAAATATTGATTGGTCTACCCCACACTTATCAACCACCCCATTTAATGAAATTATGAGGTGTCATGTTTCTGGACTGGACAAGCAGGTTCATGTCAGTTCCGTGGCAACAATTTATTTATTTATTTATTTATTTATTTATTTATTTATTTATTTATTTAATTATTTATTTATTTATTTATTGGAGTTTAGCGACACTTTTCGACCGCCATGGTCACCTCGTGTCGGTCTTTTTTACGGGTGGATGAAGCCGGAGTATCCGGAGAGAACCAACGAGGAATGGCGAGCAACTGTCAGACTCTCCACTGTACTAACTCCACACAAGCAGGGTTAGCATTTGTTGAAGAATGTTGTTATAGTACGCCTTAATACACAGCGTCACCGTGGCCCCACGTGGGCAACCGGGATTAAGTGCCTAGCCCAAGGACAAAACGTAGTTACCAATGGCGAGGATCGAACCGTGGACCTCTCGGTTTGGAGCTCAATGTCCTAACCACTGAGCCACCGTGCTCCTAATGGCAACAATTGGAAGAGTCCATATTCATTATTTGGGGATAGGTTAATTAATATTTTCAACGTGCAGCCTTGGTCTGACTGGTCTGCCCCACACATACACTTAGCACGCATGCTACTGAATGAAGTTATGACGTATCATGCTCCATAAGCAGGCTTACGGGTTCAAAGGATTAAGAAAATTCCGATGGTTCGAAAAGTTCAGAATCATTTCGACTCAAATCGAATCAAATCATCGAAACGATTTCAAATGGAATCGAATTGAAGTTTCGAGTGGTACTTTTCATTTATTATTATTTATTAAGGTTTAACGACACATTAACAGCCAAGGTCATATTTACGGGTGAAGGGGGCCGGAGTACCCGGAGAGAACCACCGAGCAACAACGAGCAGCTGCCAGCTCCCCAAAACTCCGCACTGCAGCACATGCACTGCTAGATTGGTTGAAGACATGTGCACCATCGACGTGCAGTACGCCTCAGTACACGGCATCATCGTGCCCCCATGTGGACAATCGGGGTTAAGTGCCTTGCCCAAGGACACAACGCGGGAGTCCAAATCGATCGCTCAGACGGTCACCCATCCAAGGACTAACCGGGTTCGACGTTGCTTAACTTCGGTGATCTGACGGGAACCGGTTATCACAACGCCACCGCGCCCCTTCGAGTGGTACTAATTTGCAGGTTGGTTGCTCAAGAATCTTGTCTTTAAATCCTAGCGTACTGAATGCTAAAGTTATAAACTAGTAATTCAGCTGCTCCTCTTTCAGCTGCTCCACTAGTAATGACGTTTCAAACCTTGCGGGTCTATAATTGTAGTTTCTGGTTTTCATTTAATATCAAACCAGTAACACTGGCTGTTGACAATTTTAACCCTTGGGTTCTATTGTGATAATAGGGAGGTCAAATGCTGTGTCAGCTGAAATAGAGTGTTGAACAGCCAAAAGAAAATAATGAGCCCATATTTCCTCTGTTGGTAATATGAACACTTTACATCGCTTCTTGGGAAGCGAGAGCTTCCCAAGAAGTGATGCCACGGGATAGAAGTTTGAACAAGGAAAAATGTAACAGACTCGTTTTTATTTTTATACGCGTCTTATTTCAACAGCCGCGAGAGAGTTAAAACAATTTCATCAAAGTCCGTAGTTTCTAAAACAGAAAAGGTTTTTTATTGTTTATTTATTTATTGGGGTTTTAACGACACTTTCGACAACTAGGGTCACCTCGTGTCGGACAGTTTTACGTTTTACGGGTGGAGGAAGCCGAAGTACCCGGAGAGAATCACAACGGCGAGCAACAACCCAAGCAGAACGTCCTTGAACTCTTCTTCTTCAAGTCTCCTGAACAGAACACCTGAGGAGAGAAGACCATTTTAGCAGGAGACATTTGGTAGAATTTTCACCCTTTGAACCCTGATGGCATCTTCCATGTTAGTTCAATGGCAACAATTGGAAGAGCCTGTATTCATTATTTGGAGTAGACCAATTAATATTTTCAACGTGCAGTCTTAGGGCTGCACGTTGGAAATATTGATTGGTCTACCCCACACTTACACTTATCAATCACCCCATTTAATGAAATTATGAGGTATCATGTTTCTGGACTGGCCAAGCAGGTTCATGTCAGTTCCGTGGCAACAATTTATTTATTTATTTATTTATTTATTTATTTATTTATTTATTTATTTATTTATTGGAGATTAGCGACACTTTTCGACCGCCATGGTCTCCTCGTGTCGGACTTTTTTACGGGTAGGTGAAGCCGGAGTATCCGGAGAGAACCAACGAGCAATGGCGAGCAACTGTCAGACTCCCCAATGTACTAACCCCATACAAGCAGGGTTAGCATTGGCTGAAGACAAGAACATCATCGACGTGCAGTACACCTTGGTGTACAGCGCTACATGTGAGCAATCCGGGTGAAGCGCCTTGCCCAGTGAAACAGCCCAGTTACCCCTGGAAAAGGTTGTAATCACAGACTCTGAGAAACGAACTTTTAACTAAACGTAGCCTACTTTTGTGAGAATAATTTCTCTTTCATCGTGTGGAAACTTGATTATCCATCTCGAAGGTTGTAGATAACAAGACTGCAGTGGCTAAAACTTAGTCTATTAATTGGCCAAATTTTTTTCAGATTTCAATTCTAAGCACTTTGATATATCGATCTAACGATTTCAGCTATGGAACCTTTTATATTTTCTAGCAGAACCTAACAAATCCTTTCTTCACAACTTAAATGCCATCAAATGGGATGGAAAAATCAGGAGTGCTTCCAATTCTGTGGTCGTATGTGAGAGTCGACTTCTGTAGAGAACTGCGCTCTACTGGCATTTCTTCGGAAATATGCATATACCTCGACGTCCAAAATACGGGGTATCTTTTTCCACTAACATTCGGCTGTAGGCTGTCAATCTGATGAAGTCGTTAAAAAAACTTCATTCTTATCCGAACAACCACTCTGCGACGCTGACATCTGCATCTAGCATGAAATAAATGAAAATTGACACCTGAAGGAAAACTCTAAAGATGAGATAAACGGAGCTAAAATAAACGGTTTCATGAAACAGGCCAGAAAAACGTCCAACGTTAATTCCCGTCACACTCAGGGGGAGGCCACCAAAAATTTGCAAGACCTGACGTGGGGGTGGGTGGGTCTCTTAAGTGCGCCAAAAATGTGCATTTCCAACTTGTGCAATTTTTTTTATTTTTTTAAAAATATATCAATATATCAGCTAATATATACCATCATTTGTGTTTGAAACCTTAAAGATGATGTTGTACATCACACTCTTAACATAAATACAACATTAGGAGGCTTTATATGTGAGAACATTGGGCTTAATCTGGGAAAATGTCACACGTTAGTAGGGGATGGGTGTCTTGTTCGAAATGTAGAAAATGTCCAGACAATATTTTGGGAACAATTCAAATGAAAATTTGTTCCCGTATTTGTACACCTGCTCTGGCCAAGCCTGATAATGAACAGCTTGTCATTTGTAGATTGGGGCCAACAGCAGCCCACAGAGGTTTAAATTGGTGGTACCAGTTTAACCCTTTACCTAACATGAAAGGCAGACGACAAAAAAATGATTGAATAACAATTTTTTTCATTTTTTGTCTCAAAAACATAAGTTATGACACCTCATTGGAACGAGCTCGACGAGCTCGTTCCAATGAGGGGTCATAACCTATGTTTTTGAGACAAAAAATGAAAACATAATAAAAATTAATTGGCGATTTTTGAGAATAGCGCTGGCCGATTTTGACCGTTACGTTGGGTAAAGGGTTAAGAACATTATGAAAACCCCCGAAAGATAGCTGTGCCTACTAAGTTTATTAGCTTATTTTGGATTTTAATGGGAGAGTGGGGGGGGGTGGGTGTCTGAGAACGGTAGTAGAAAATGTGCACGTAGTGGGTGGGTGGGTGGGTGGGTGGGTGGGTGGGTGGGTGGGTGGGTGTAAAATGGAGCCGAATAAAAAATAGGACGTCACATCTTGCAAATTTTTGGTGCCCCCCGCCCCCCGCCCCTGGTTTATGGCGATATTAATTTGTATATACATTTTCTGAGCTTCTATGCATTGAATACTAATTATGTTAATTTATACACATCGTTCCTTGGGTGCATTGCTGATGCCGCCTTGTTGCAGAATGTCGTATGTTTGAATGAAACATCGCAAAGTGTGAATGTATCGAAGTCGGCAATTCCCACTGAAAACGTTTTAACCGCAGCAGAAGCTTTACATCGGGGTTAAAAGCTTAAATTTAACATACGGGCTTTTCACAGGTAGTAACATCGGCGAGCATGGTATAAAGGCCTATTTGTATAATGTGAAAAAATTGCATCTTGAAATGTTGGTATCTTTACATCAGTGGGCAGGGGATTAACACATATATTTTATGTTGCATGTCACAAGATGACACTTAGCCAATACTATAAGACACTCAGCCAATACTATAAAACGCTTGCAATTGTATTTTCTAGAATTGTATTTTCCACCTATTAGTATAACTGACTAAATTGAAGCCTTAGCATTTTAAAAGATATGGCAATTTGCCAACTGGCAAATTGCTATATCTTCGAAAATGCTAATGGTTCATTTCAACTCATAACTAGAAAATACAATTCTAGAAAATACAATTGTGAAAGTCTTATAGTATTGGCCCATGATCAGCGTCAAAAATTCAGTGACCTAATTGTTTTAATTTCAGAACAATATAACCACTTCAGAATATCCCCACTACTCCTACTGTTCTTTTTTTTTTTGCTTTCGGTATGCGTTAGCGCGGTATTCTGTTGGTAAAAGACCAATGAGCCCTTTCCGAGGTTGCATAACATAACACCATTGCATCTGTTAAAGCAAAGATGGGGGCGCGGTGGCGTTGCGGTAATCGTTCTCGTCAGATCACCGAAGTTAAGCAACGTCGAGCCCGGTTAGTCCTCGGATAGGTGACCGTCTGAGCGATCGATTCGGACTCCCGCGATTTGTCCTTGAGCAAGGCACTTCCCATTGTCCACGTAGGGGCACGATTACGCCGTGTACTAAGGCGTACTGCTCGTCGATGGTGCGCATGTCTTCAAACAATCTAACTCTGCCTGTGCTGCAGTGCGGAATTACGATGTTGGGGAGCTGTCAGCTGCTCGTCGTTGCTCGGTGGTTCTCTCCGGATACTCCGGCTTCCTCCACCCGTAAAGCTGTCACGGTCATGATTAGCCATTGTGACCTTAAAACACCAATAAATAAATAAATAAATAGTTAAAGCAAAGATACGCGAAAATAGACTACCTGAATTAACATTTCCACAGCTCCACCTTGGACTGAAGACAATTCACCAGCAAAATACAAATATACTCCAAAAGGTTGTGCCTATTCTAGAATGCGACCCCACGCTAAATTAGTTAAGGTCCATATCAAAAATTTCATTTGTGTCGCCTTCAAACATTAACATTTTATCAAAAACAAAACACAAGACTACGTACCAACTCGACATCAAGCTTTTTTATCAAAAGTGAACAAGGTAATGGAGGACTGGGGAAGAACAAGCGATATAGCGGAAGGATCCTTCAGTAAATTAAAAAAAAAATCAAACGAAACAGGAAATTCACCAAGTCAGAGATGGTCCGATAAAAAATACCAGAACAAGCCAAGCTGATATTTTCGCTTGCAGATCTTTAGGCAATCTTGATATTTAGTATTTAGTATTTAGTGGTGTTTAAGGTCACATACTTATGCACAATGGCTAATCGTGACCGTGACAGTTTTACGGGTGGAGGAAGCCGGAGTACCCGGAGAGAACCACCGAGCAACGACGAGCAGCTGTCAGCTCTCCAACATCGTAACTCTGAACTCTGCACCGCAGCACAGGCAGGGTTAGATTAGTTGAAGACATGCGCACCATCGACGTGCAGTACGCCTCGGTACACAGCGTCATCGTGCCCCCATGTAGGCAATCGGGGTGAAGTGTCTTGCCCAAGGACACAACGCGGTTGCCGCAGGTAGGATTCGAACCGAGGACCTCTCGGCTTGCAGCCTGCACCTCTACCAACTGAGCCACCGCGCCCCCAGGCAATCTTGATAGATACCTTTACGATACCTTTGATATTTCTAAACGTCATTTTCTTTCGAAAAGATGTTGCCACCATAGCTTCCATGTGGCCAATAGCTGTTGATGTGCAACAGTGTTAACCATCTGAATAAAAAACCGACCTGTCTGTTCAAAATAGTATGTCCGCCTTTCTAATTGGAGCGCGACAAACGGAGACACTTTGGTTGTCCAGTGCCTGAAGTTCAAATCCCATTATGACAGCATCAGTAGCGGGTTAATTCTTTCAGCACTGAACATCGGAATGAAACCGTCCTAAACAATATAAATGACAGCAACGTGGGAGAATCTATTTTGAGTGCATAGGGATGTTCTAGAGTCCTTTGAATCTCAAATTTCAGATCCAATCGAATGTCATATCGAATCAGTCAGAGGAATTCGAATCGATTCGAATGTCAACTTTCTCCATGTTATACTTATTGTACCTTCTCACAAACGAGCAAAAGGCGGAATATTTCGGAACGGAGTCAAAGTAGAGACGGAAGCGGAGCCTCCTTGAATTCATCTTCTGACATCAGGTCTCCTGGACAGGACCCCCCTCTCCCCCCCCCCCCCCCTACACACACGCATCCTGGGCAGGAGACCTGATGACAGAAGAAGCGTTCAAATGGACACACGTGGTAGGATTTTGAACACATCTCGGCGATTCGATAATTTCTGAATCGGTGCGACTCGAATTATCAATACGAAATCGAATCGAGTCAAATCGAATTTCGAAGCACATGGGGCTTTAGGAATAAATCATTCCAGATCATCCTAACTGATTTGTCATTCAGTATGTCATCGAATGCTTCTATTTACATTACTCTGGGAGCGCGATAACGGCAATGGATTTCAAACCGAAAGGTCCACGGTTCGATCCCTACCATAGATGACTGCGTTGTGTCATTGGGCAAGGCACTTAATCCCGACTGCCCACGAGGGGGCACGGTGGAGCTGTGTGCTAAGGCGTATTGCACGTCGATTGTGCACTTGTCTCCAGCCAATGCTATACCTGTTTGTGCGGAGTTAGTGCGAAGGGAAGTCTAACAGTTGCTCGCCGCTGTTCGGTGGTTCTCTCCGGATAGTCCAGATAGCCGGCTTCCTCTACCCATAAAACGGTCTTGACAAGAGGTGGCCCTTGCTGTCGAAATCGTCGTTAAACCCCAGTAAATAAATGTACATTATTTATTTATTTATTTATTTATTTATTTATTTATTTATTTATTTATTTATTTATTTATTTATTTATTTATTTATTAGTGTTTAAGGTCACATACTTATGTACAATGGCTAATCGTGACCGTGACAGTTTTACGGGTGGAGGAAGCTGGAGAGAACCACCGAGCATCGACGAGCAACTGTCAGCTCCTCAACATTCTAACTCTGTTCAAGCTCCGCTCAAGCAGGGTTACAACGATTGAAGACATGTGCACCATCGACGAGCAGTACGCCTTAGTACGCGGCGTCATCGTACCCCCATGCAGGCAATCGGGATAAAGTTCCAGGACCAAGGACACAACGCGGGTCGACCCGGACTTACGTTACGCTAACATTCATTCATGTTTCACGCGTTGAAGGAATGTGTTCTCACTTTGCCAGCAGGTATTGTCCTCATAAAAAGTTGTTAGTAAAACATAATAATTATATACATTTATTAGTTTTCAAAATATGTTTTTTATTGATTAATATTATTATTTTCTCTGGCAATTTAAAGTTGAATTAAATACATTATATTATTTACATTTCGACATTAATAAGTGTGTTTATGGCAGGGGGAGGCCACCAAAAATTTGCAAGGCGTGACGTGGGGGTGGATGGGTCTCTTGAGTGCGCCAAAAATGTGTATTTCCAACTTGTGCAATTTTTTGAATTTTTTAAAAATATATCAATATATCAGCTAATATATACCATCATTTGTGTTTGAAACCTTAAAGATGATGTTGTTCATCACACTCTTAACATAAATATAACATCAGGAGGCTTTATATGCGAGAACATTGGGCTTAAACTGGGAAAATGTCACACGTTAGTAGGGGTGGGTGTCTTGTTCGAAATGTAGAAATGTGCAGACAATATTTTGGGAACAATTCAAATGAAAATTCGTTCCCGTATATGTACACCTGCTCTGGCCAAGCCTGACAATGAACAGCTTGTCATTTGTAGATTGGGGCCCACAACAGCCCACAGAGGTTTAAATTGATGGTACCCGTTTAACCCTTTACCTAACTTGAAAAGCAGACGACACTTGCCAAAAAATGATTGAATAACTAATTTTTTTCAGTTTTTGTCTTAAAAATATAGGTTATGACCCCTCATTGGAACGAGCTCGTTCCAATGAGGGGTCATAACCTATGTTTTTGAGACAAAAAATGAAAAAATAATAAAAATTAATTGGCGATTTTTGAGAATAGCGCTGGGCGGTTTTGCCCGTTACGTTGGGTAAATGGTTAAGAACATTATGAAACCCCCCTAAAGACAGCTGTGCCTACTAAGTTTATAAGCTTATTTTTGGATTTTAATCGGAGAGTGGGGGATGGGTGTCTGAGAACGGTAGTAGAAAATTTGCACGTAGTGGGTGGGTGGGTGTAAAAAGGAGCCGAATAAAAAATAGGACGTCACATCTTGCAAATTTTTAGTGCCCCCCCCCCCCCCCCCCCGCCCCTGGTTTATGGCGATATTAATTTGTATATATATTTTCTGAGCTTCTATGCATTGAATACTAATTATGTTAATTTATACACTCCGTTCCTTGGGTGCATTGCGGATGCCGCCTTGTTGCACTCAAGGGATGATATGTTATTGAAATTAAAAAACTTGAACTTTCTCCCATAATGCAATTGGGAATTTACACCAATTAATACCGTTCTTGAATGAAGGGCAAGACTGAATTGGTTATTAATTTGAGCATTACTCATTTTGCAATGTTGAATAACATAAGTAAATCAATGGGGTTTTTTGCGCGATTAAGGCACACAGGTGCGGTGTAAGGTAAACTAACCCCTTACGGACCCTTTAGCAGTACAGTGGTAACCCTCCACGTCTAGCAGCTGCGTAGGTGTAATAGTAAAGGAGCAGGGAAAGCCACCAAGGGCCAATACTGTAAAGCTTTTATAATTGTATTTTCTAGTTATGATTTTAAATGGGTTAAAATTAACCATTAGCATCTCCAAAGATCTGGCAATTTGCAAGTTGGCAAATTGCCATATCTTTTAAAATGCTAATGATTCATTTTAGACGGTTAAATTAAAAGATAGAAAATACAATTCTAGAAAATATAATAACAATAGTATTGGATCCAGAACCCAGTACGCCGCCACGCGTGCATTCTATAATATTTGTTTTTGTGTTGAATTTTCAATTCCAGTCCTTATTTAGACAGATATTTAGACAGATCTTTGCAGTAACTGTTCTGATTTTTGATCTTCGAGGTTGATAACTCGTCTCCTGAGTTCCAATGTGTTCTATGTGCCTGTAGGCACATAGAACACATTGGAACTCAGGGTACTAACTGTTAATTAGGTAATCACATTTTAATTCTAAGTTCCTTTACCACTAATCGTCGATTGGTACTCAGTACTGCTGACAAATGGAGGACCAACGACTGCGAATATCTGTCACTAATAAATACAAATACAGACTGTTGCAAATTTCACTTCAGTCTGCTGGCAAAGTGAGAATCCACCCCTGAAAGTGTCAACAATGCGTACCGTCTTCTTCTTTCCTAATCTTAAATGTTTCACCGTCTTTTGTTTGAAAAGAGCCAAATTTGGTTCCCCATGAGCGGTCATGTCACAAATAATAATATCAACACTTTGATCGCTCGCTGATTTGTCGCAGTTATCGGATGAGAAGGCCTCGATTAACACCATTCCCCCAAATGCCTGCTTGTCCCCAAAACTCGTCTCTCCTCCCAACGCCCGGAAACAAATTAGTGGTGGCCGAGTGGATAGGTGCGCTGGTCTCTCATGCCAGAGGTCCTGGGGTCGACCCCCGGGAGGGGAAAGTTCTCGAGGTGTCCGAACACTCTGTCAGCATCAATTGTTGGGTTGTTGCTGTCACAGCGTACCGTCCTATCGGGTGGGGACGTAAAATGGCTGTCCTCTGTGCGGAGAGAGACACAATCCGTGCAGGATAAAGATCCCTTCGTAGTATTCGAGAAGAGCTAGGCCACGAAGTTGCCGCTATGAAGGTCATCCCACACACCTTCGCCATTTGGGCCAAGGAGAGGCGTTAATATAAGTTGCATAACTTGTTCGCCAATCCTTGTAAAACAAATAAGACGAAAAAGAAAAGCCCGGAAACAAACTGTTTGCTGGCATTGGGGGGGGGGGGGGGGGGGGGGGGCTAACCTATACAACTCGCTTTTTTGAGATCGATGATGGATATTCATTTTATTGGTAAATCTCGATTGTCACCTCCCAAATTTGATTTGAAGTGTTGCACTTCCCAATACGGGGCAAGAGTATTTCCGTGGCGAGGGGTCAGTGTACAAATCGGTATAATTAATTCTTGGAAGAGATCAGTAAATCGTGCTATAATGAGTTTTATCCCATAAATGGCCTTTTATTTGAACAATAAAGGCCTTGTATACATTTTCGCTTTATTCACCTAGTAAGGTGATAAATTTTCCCTATTGGTTTAACACTGAAAGAATTCATTCCCCTAGTAGCGACGGACTTATTGACCTCTGGCCTCTACCACATTTGTCTAGCATAATTAATAGTTCGATTGTTGATTTCTTTAAATCTTTTTAAAAGTATTACACAACGCCAGCAGAAAACACAACCCACTGCTCATATAATAAAGTATTTTTGCAAGTTTAGCTCAAGTTTGTAGGGGAATTATTTTTAGGCAGAAATGTATTACTGCGCCTTGTTTATTTTTGCCAATTTTGCTGGTCGATCGAATTGGACCAATGTGCCCCTCACTTCTCGCTGTGTTTTGTATCGAATTATAGCACGATTTTGTCGCGACTGCCCTGTAGAAGATTTATGGGATAAACAAAATTTATTCTACTCGTAGAATTAAGAATGAAACCGACTCGCCAGAGGCTCGTCGGTTTCATTCTTAATCCTACTCGTAGAATAATATTGTTTTACTTCAAAACACCATACGTTTATTCTGAAACACTATACGTTTATTCTATTTTTCTTGGAAGAGATTAGTGAACCTTGCTATAATGAATTTTAAGACATGGGACACCGAGGGCAACAATTCTGAGCTCATAAACTCTCCCCTGTTTCAAAACAACTATGATCACAATTTCCGTTTTTGCGATGGTGCCCGGCTGCCGACATGATGGACGTCGTTACGGTATCATTTCTTCTGATACGCCTGAGTTCTATGTCCTCCTGTGATATGAGTTTTGCGCATGTACACATTTTGAATACTTTAATAAATCCACTTCTAAATTTCTTGTTCATCCAGCAGTAGATAAATGGATTATACATACAGTTACTCATAGCAAGCCAGTGTGTAGCTGTCCACACAATGTTCATATATTTCTTATTGTATATTGACGGATCTGCGTCACCAACAATAGTTATAACGTGTATAGGCAGCCAACACAAAGCGAATATTATAACCAAAATAATCATCATCTTCGTAATCTGAAAGTAAAGCAAACGAAAAGATAATATAACATAACTGTATTCACTTTAAAATGAAAACATGTAATTGTACCTGTGGCGCATGCGCCAATGTTTACAAAGCTCTGAAAATCCACCAATCACATTTTGTGGGTGAAGTTGCATATACAGTACGTGGAGTGTATTATCACTAAATCACCCACAGAGTGGAGATTCCACCCAAGTAATAATTGTAAATTTGTTGCAAAGCATAACCAGCACCAGCAAAGTTTCAGCCAAAGGACCTCCGGGTTAAACCCGGAGGTCCTTTGGCTGAAACATTGCTTGTGTTTTTTTTTGTCGATATGTACAAAATTTGAAAGTTATAGCCTGGGTGATAACCCCACTCCGCGGGTGATTTAGTTACACTCCACTCTCCACGTACTGTATACACCTGGAACTTAATTATGCATCTCCTGAAATGTATACTAAATACATACTGATAACTGAAGTACAAATACAGAAATATGATTGCCCGGGGGTGGGGTAATCTTTTAAAGACCGTACTGCAACATTAGTTTTTCTAAACATAAACGTTTTATTTGATGGCACTTGAAGGATAAAGTTGATGTCCTATCGGGGGGCCAAATGACATAAAGAGGTGAACGCAGAAGCCACACAAACTGAGGGAAGCATAATGTCCATGAAAATGAAAAATTAACTGAATATGACGTTTGTGATTTTTTATTTTATTACTGCAAATGTTGACAGATATGTTAACGTTGTATAACATTAAAAGAGCAGAAAAATAAACCCGGAATTCAATTAAACACCTCCCAACTGGAATTTTTTATTTTCTAAATCAAATCGAGGTTCTGAAGAGAGCACCGTTTAGCAGTGGTGTCTTTCTCGGGAGCAAAAATCACAGTTGAAATAAGTTCCGGAAAACACACTGCAGTATTCATGGAGTGACTTCAGTTCAATGGCAAGCGGACCTTTTTTTAGTTATGTCAGTGAGTGATAAAGGGGGCACCATTTTACATAGGTGTGTTTGATTTTCTGACCTGATTGTGTTTGGGAGATGAATGTGGCCGAAACTGATTTCACAATTCATAATAAGAAGCTGACTGTTTTCAATAATAATATGTGACGTCAACTCATCAGATCGTGTGACAATCTTCTAGGCGTGCAATAAATTGCCCGCCTTGATTTTCTTTAGGCGTGCATTAGGCGTGCTGCACACCTAAAGAATGCTAGGCCTGATATGAGGCACAAGCAAAGTTTCAGATAATGGACCTCTGGGTTTAACCCAGAGGTCCATTTACTGAAATTTTGCTTGTATGTCTCAAGTTTATTTCACAGAATTTGATACATATAGGTATTTTCTGAGTGAAAATTCTACTTTGTGGATATATTGTGGCAGTTCACTCTCCTTCTCTGTATTATTAAAAAAAAAATTTTAATACTGAACATTCATTTTCAACTCACACGATCAAACCCCAAATATATATATACCTGGAACTTAATAAGCACCCCCTGAAATGTTTCATGACAGTGAAGTTGCTGTTACTGATTATTGAGTTCTAATGATTGCTATGTCTTGCAGTACATTTCATCTAGTGAAACATGATGTTTCTGGTTGATAGCGTAACCCAAACACATAATAATAATAATAATAATAATAATAATAATAATAATAATAATAATAATAATAATAATTAAATTTTATATAGCTTTGAACCACAGATGTGCTCACAAACGCTTAACAAATCTATGTGAGCACCTGAAACAAAAGTAACGTTTTCAACCTGACAGTAGTTCATTGAAAAGCCTCTTTGAAAAGATAGCATTTGAGACTCTTCTCGAATTGGTCCAAGTTTTCTGCAGATTGTACATCACTTGGAAGAGAATTCCACAGATGGGCCCCAACATAAGAAAAGGCTCTCTGATTGGCGAACGCAGACCTTGAGAATGGAACATTTAGTCTAATTTGATTGGAAGAACGCAAGTCTCGCTCAGGTCTTTTCGCCAGAAAGAGTTCTTCCAAGTAAACCGGAGCTAATTTATGAATGCATATGAAGACATTTACCAAAATTTTGAAATCTACTCGTTGTTTTACAGGAAGCCAATGTAATTTAATGAGAACTGGGGTAATATGTTCCCGTCGTTTAGTTCCACTAACGATGCGTGCTGATGTGTTTTGAATCCTCTGCATACCCCCTTGTCCTCGTCAAACATGCTTCATACGAATGTAACAAAAAACACTACCATCCACATGTAATATCTGAGTATAAAACAAAAATATTTGTCACTAATTTTATCAATTAAATGTTGACATGGCAAGGAGGAGACTGTCAGAAGCACTAAGATGGCAAATCGTTGGCATGCATGTAACAGGCATGTCATTCAAAGCTATTGGAAGACAACTTGGCTATAGTCATTCTGTCGTCAACAGACTTGTCCGAAAACACCAAAAAAACAGAAAAACAACGATGTTAAGGACCGACCAAGGTTTGGACAACTCCAAAAGACCTCTCCTCGGGAAGATCGGAGTCTGGCACGCCTCGTTAGGCTGGAACCGTTTGCTTCAAATGAGGTTTTGCAACAGAACAGTCCGAAACCGCCTCAAAGCACTGATTATGAGGTCGAGAGAGGGGCGCGGTGGCTTAGTTGGTAGAGGTGCAGGCTGCAAGCCTCGGTTCGAATCCCACCTGCGACAACCGCGTTGTGTCCTTCGGCAAGACACTTCACCCCCATCGCCCACGTGGGGGCACGGTGATGCTGTGTACTAAGGCGTACTGCACGTCGATGTCTTCAACCAATGCTAACCCTGCTTGTGTGGAGTTGGTATGTTGGGAAGCTGACAGCTGCTCGCCGTTGCTCGGTGCTCCTCTCCGGGTACTCCGGCTTCCTCCACCCGTAAAACTGTCACGGTCATGGTTAGCCATTGTGCAGAAATATGTGACCTTAAAACCCCAATAAATAAATAAATAAATAAATGAGGTCGAGAAGGGTAATCAAATGTCCAGCTCTGTCCGATAAGCATCAAAGCTGATGTTTGGGTTGGAGTATGGCACGACAACATTGGAATCTCAGGACGTGAAGGAGGTCCATTGGTCAGACGAGAGCAAGTTCCTGCTTCACGTCCCAGATGGTCACCTGGGAGTGTGGTGGCATAGAAATACTGCTTACATGCCGAGGAACATCAGACCTACTACTCCTTATGGTGATGGATCAGTAATGATCTGGGGATGCCTCTCTCATGATTGTAAACTTGATATGGTGACTGTACGCGGGAATCACAAAGGTCATCAGTACATCCGGGACATTCTGAATTCGGTGGTTGTGCCTCATTTTGACAACAACCCGTTGGCTACTCGCCCTGTATTCATGGCGACAATGCAATGTCACATCGTTTCCAAGCTATGAGAGCATTCCTTCATGCTATCACAACACTACCTCGGTCTGCAATGAGTCCCGGTTTGAATCCTTTAACCATTTGCCGAACGCAGACGATATCAAAATTTATTATTTTAAATATCATTGTTTCAAATTTTTCAAAAAAATTCAACAAAACCATATCATGTGACCCCTCGTTGGAACGAGCTCGAGGAGCTCGTTCCAACGAGAGGTCACATGATATGGTTTTGTTGAAATTTTTTTGAAAAATAACTACTGAATTTGCATATTACGCGGGCGGATGCGGCCGATTCGTTGGGTAAAGATATGAAAAGTTGCATGTGCTTCTTATCCCTGTTTTCACAGAACAGCTGTTATTGTCTGAGTGGGGAGCGCGGTGGCTCAGTAGGTAGAGGTGCAGGCTGCAAACCGAGAGATCCTCGGTTCGAATCCCACCTGCGGCAACCGCGTTGTGTCCTTGGGCAAGACACTTCATCTCCATTGCCCGCATGGGGGCACGATGACGCTGTGTACTAAGGCATAATGCACGTCGATGGTGCGCATGTCTCCAACCAATCTAACGCGAGTTACGATGTTGGGGAGCTGGCAGCTGCTCGTCGTTGCTCGGTGGTTCTCTCCGGGTACTCCGGCTTCCTCCATCCGTAAAACTGTCACGGTCATGATTAGCCATTGTGCATAAATATGTGACCTTAAACATCAATAAATAAATAAATAAATTGTCTGAGTGTAACCTTCATTCCACTGGAAATGTTATGGTAACACCATGTGTCAAGGAGTGAAGGGATGTCAGGACAAAAAATATTTTTACTTATAAAAATATCTTGCGTTAACATTTCGTGAGTTGTTTTTTTTTTTTTTTATAGCAAATAACCGCGTAAAGGGAGTCGATACTGTGAAGTTCGCAAATAGCATTTATTATATGACTACCACAAATAACCTCTCAATACTACAAATAGCACCCCCCCCCCCCCCCTCCCCCAGTACTACTGCAGTTTGCCCATCAAATCCAGCTCTCCGGAAAACAAGACTGTCAAGTTTTCCAGATCGTCATCATTTTCGCATACAAAATCTTTCGACGTAAATGCAAAAGCTCGTTCTACCTTTCGTTATAACGTTTCCTTGCAAGGAAGAGTCACATCGGGTTAATGCTACGTGTCGTTGATTGTAGGCATATATTGCAAGTCGTTACGTAATGATGAAATATCAAAAGAAAAAACGTGGAAATAATTATATTTCTTGCAACTCTAGGCCAGTTCATCTATCTTATCTTTCCCCAACTCCTCCCCGCGACGATGTCTGGGTTAGGGGCTGTTTACAAAAGTATATAGATATATATATATATATATATATATATATATATATATGCATGTGTATATGTATATATATGCACATGTGTTTGTGCTTGTGCATATAGATATGTTTGTGTGTGATGTGTATGTATGTGTATGTGCTGTATAATTCAATCCCGCCCAGATATCTCCGCGGAGCATGTTGGGGAGTGACATGACATCACCAAAACTCAGTCAAGTTGGCTCTGAACCAAGGGGACATAAATGAGAGAGAGAGAGGGGGAGAAATGGGGAGGGGCGAGAGAAAGAGAGAGAGAGAGTATGGGATAATTATTTATCAGGCTATTTTGACACGGACATGTGCTGTACAAAATATAACTGTTTTTTCTTTGTACCATTGTAACTTGACTCCATGAAAATGGAAATAAGTTAGAAAAATAAATCATATCATAACATATCATATCTGTCTCAAACGAGGCGCGCGTGAACGGACTATTTCTACCAGTGATCTATAAGTAAATATAGATCATAAGCGCAAAACATAAACACGAGTGTCTCCTCATTAAACTCCGTTGACAAAACATTCCAATCGAGGTCTTTTTGAAAATGCCGTGCTGAACAATTGCAAAATAACAATTAACAACTATTTTCAAGATGCGAATCCAACAAAACGTATCTGTGTTATCGAAAGCGATTCAGATTGAGCCATAAATTGTTAATGGTTATTTTGGCTAATATAATTCTTGTTGTATTTGATTTTTCAGGTCTTGCGATCAGTTTAAAGTACTAATTGTCATATAATAAAGAAATTACTGCGAAAGTCAATTGATCTGTGTTGTTGTATTACGTCTCGTTGACGAGATGAGATCGGCAAGATCAAAACTCGAGTTTGATCTGGCCGATCCCATCTCGTCAACGAGACGGAATACAACAACACAGATCAGTAGTAATCTGTATTTATTGTGGAGACTTAATTATTCATGTCAATCAACTAATAAACATTTGTCACTGGAGATGCGTGGCAATGAATAGCGAACGGCGCAACTCCTCCTAATGTCCCCATTAAACTGAATAAAGCAATTGAGTGTTTAACGGAAACCCCTTAAAACCTAAGATTCCAATAAGGTGCCGTGCTTGATAATTAGGAGAAATTTTAAAAGCCATATACAACCGAACTGTTGTTACTGCGTTGTTCAGAACAAATAAACCCTCAATTCTGGAGAGTGTTCCGAGAAATGTCGCCAAACCATTCAAGTTTATATTATAATCGTATACATCACTGGATATAAATCTGTAACAGAACACAAAAACTTAGTCCGCAAGGACACATCAGATCATGATAAGAATGTTGCGATTTCTGTCAGAGTACACATGCACGAAAGAAAATAATAACGATTGTAATTGATACAGAATTGAAATTTTGTTTTTTAAATATCGGATTGAAAGCTTGCCTCTCCAGTCAATGACACACTAACACAGAGAATAGTCTGGGGAGGGATCCCACGAGGTAGTGTGTGAGACAGAACATGAACCCTTGGGCTCATCATGCACAAATTATGTGGTCAGAGGTCATCCGAGGGACATAGTGATTATCTGAGGTCGATAGAGTTAACCCTTTGAATACGGGCGGCCGTTTTTTCGTCAATGAGCCTGATACGTCTCAATTTAATTAAATAGGATGGATGCTAGGTGCATGTGTGTGGTGGACCAATCAATATTTTCAGCGTGCAGCCTTCGGACTGCACGTTGAAAATATTAATTGGTCTACCCCTAAATAATAAATATGTACTCTTCCAATTGCTGTCATTGGACTGGTATGAAAGATACCACCGGAGTTCAAAGGGTTAAGAGCTGCCAGTGTTGAGTGATACAAACGCTAAACCTCGAATAGAATTTGAGGACAAGTTATCCATGGACGCCAGAGAGCTTAACGCTCGTTTGTTGATGAGATTGTTGTCATAAACATTTAACCTTCCATAGAGTGCAATAGGGGTAGATTAACATTTTTTGTGGCACAACCCGGGAACATGAAAATAAAGTGTTGTCGTGTGATAACCGAAAGGGTGACAGTATTAAACTCCACGACTGGAATGATATAAATACCAGGGGCCTCGCTCGCATGAAGCTGCATTATAATAGAAACAAACACTGTGAATTAAATTATAAAAATTGAAATGAAATATCCGTCATTTGTTTCGGAATTTGAAAGTGGGATGGGCGTATTAAGTTTTGTATGACATGCTACCTACTTCATACAACTTAACACGCCCATTTCATATCCATGCATCGTTAAAGTGACAGATAAATTACTTAAATTCTTTTGAAAATAAACTGTTTTGGTGAGTGATCGTCGTAAATGCCCGTTTTAATACTATAAAGTCATTTACATCTGAAGGAAAGGACCCATAGCCTAAAATAAATTATGAAGATCGAAGTAAGGTTGTGAGATGAACCAGTGGCGGCTCGTCCTATAGGCCAGGGTGGTCGAAAGACCTCGCCCCTAGGGGCCCACTTTGAATGGGACACCACTAACTCAACGCAGCCCTCCTATCGGTCTGTCCGAAAATAATCATGAATTGTTTGCGTGTACAATTTGCATGCTGTTTGCCAATTAACTGGCCATTTACCAGTTTTCAAGTTTACCAGTAAATCTATAGGAGACTGATGATGCAACGACAATTATCGAAAAAAATATGTGGTGCTTGATTCAGTAATATTGCCACTTGAATGAAACAAGGCACCATCGGCAATGCTAAAGCATTGCCGATGGCGCCCTGTTGCGTTCAAGAAACGAGATACACCTCTCTTTAAACTCGTAGAAAGAAAAGGTTCTCTTGGTGATCTTGTGAAGGATTCTGCTTCTTTAGGTACCAATTTTCAGCCCGGTGCGTTAAGTTTCTTACGACCTCCTGCAAGTTTTGGCTAGGATGCTCGAACAGACTCCTGGAGGCTCTGAGCTGTACTATTGTACCTTGGGTCAGACAGAAATCTATGAGTGGCGACTGTCCCTCTTTGTGATCGGAACTTTCTCTCCACCTCAGATTAAGCCCTATTTCCTTACACCCTCTCTGCATATATAAAAAAGGTGTCACTTGTGAAAATGAAGGACTTCAAGGGACATCTGATGGCAAATTGAAGCCATTATCGCTCGCAAATAGTTACAACGCGTGTTTCCCACGGGATTAACGCGGTTCACAACTGATCATGTATGCTTAGACTCCATCAGCATCGTCGGATTGTTATTTCATTTTTACAAGACTCTCTTGTCCTTTAATTACTCCATTTGATGAACTGTGTCTGTGATCATCTGAACATACGGAAGTGATTGTTGTCATCATGGGAGTTCAATTTTGTCGAGTTATTCCATCCTGTTGCGCGAAAATCAACTCTAAATTATGAATCGGGACCTGACAACCGATCAAAATGTCACTTTGGGGAGAATAATGTCATGTTCAGTGGAATGTACCATGGGGTTATATTCATCTTAAATATTACCCGTAGACGCGTTATTAGGCTTTTCCCTCTGGAAAAGACTATTGTTTTTCTACGGATTATTATTTTTTTTTCAGGGTTTTTTTTTTTCCACACATTTTGTCCGCGCGATTCTGAAGCCATTTTCGAACCGATTTTCACAAAATACAAAATTTTGCACACTTATAGAGGGGCACAAAATCTAAAAATGAACCGAAGCGGAATTTTCGATTTAACCCTTATTTCGTCAGAATTGGCAAAAAACTGTCAAAATTGAGGTTTATAGGCACTTTCTCGGAACACGTCTTGTCGATTTTTTTTAAACATTCATCATTGCTAGACCTGCCTGTGACACAACCATCGATACACAAGAGATATTAGGCGATGCATATGGTAACCCTCCACAGGCTGTCAAACATCGAAATTCTGATGAAATGGGCTGTTTTCGAGCCCCCACAACCCCCAAACGATAAACGAGAAATAAACATAACCTCCTTTACTGGAAGTGAAATTCACCGATTATCATTTTTGAAAGTAATAAGGGTATTCACAAAACCAAGCGTTAACCCATTTTGGGCTGGTTAAACAGCAATACCCCTCAAAAGCTAAAAAAATAATGTTTTCTGTAGATTTCTCTAAATGAGTCTTGTAGATTTTCAAGAAAAATTGGCCACTTGCAGGACCTGGTGGGTGTGACAATACAAGTTGCATGGACAAAATACTCCGGTGAGCATTTTTTAACCCTCCACGGGCTGCTAAAAGTCAAAATTGTGATAAAATGGGCTGATTTTGGACAGCAACAGCACCCAATGGGTACGCCACAAAGAAAAATACCTCCTTTTATCGAGCGCAAAATTTATACGGAAACATTTTTCTAAGTAGTAAGGGTATTCAAAGGTCGAAGTCTTAACCCATTTTGTAAGGATAAAAAGAGATACCCCTTAAAGGCTTAAACTTCCCATTTTCTGTACATTTCTCTTGTAGGTTTTCAAGAAAAAATGACTATTCGCAGGTCTTTGTGTGACATTACAAGGTGCATGGACAAAATATTCCGATGAGCGTTTATTAACCCTCAAAAGGCTACCAAGCATCATACTTTTGTTGAAATGGGCTGTTTTCAGACACGCACAACACGCAATGTATACCCGAGAGATACACATAATCTCCTTTGTTGGAAATGGAATTCACTGAGGACCATTTTTGTAGTAATAAGGGTATTCAAAAACCCAAGCGTTAACCCCTTTTGGGGTGGTTAATAGCGATACCCATCAAAAGCTTTAAAAACCATGTTTTCCATGGATTTCTTTACAAACATCTTGTAAGTTTTCAACAGAAAATGGCTATTGATAGGTCTTGATGTCACATTACCAGTTGCATGGATAAAATATTCTGGTAAGCATTTGTTAACCCTCCATGGGCTGCTAAATGTGAACATTTTGAAAAAATTAGTCTGTTTTTGGACACCAACAACAAGTGGGAATAACACAGAGAAACATAACTTCTTTTACCAGACGCAAAACTGATAGAGAACATTTTTAGTAAGTAGTAAGGGTATTAAAAAATCGAGGTCTTAACCCATTTCCGACTGGTTAAGGAGATGTACCCCTTAAAGGCTTAAAGTTCCCATTGTCTGTGAATTTCTCGAAAAAAACTAGTAAGTATTCAAGAAAAAATGACCGTTTGTAGGTCCTGGAGTGACATTACAAGTTGCATGGACAAAATATTCCGATAACCGTTTGTTAACCCTCCAGAGAGTGCAAACATTTTGAGAAAATGGGCTGTTCTTGGGCAACCATTGCACCCAATGCGGACCTACGAGATAAACATAACCTCCTTCATTGGAAGTTGAATTCACCAAAGATCAGTTTTGTAAGTAATGAAGGTATTTACAAAACCAAGCATTAACCCATTTAGGGCTGGTTACAGAGCGATACCCCTCGAAAAGGTTAAAAATTCATGTTATCCGAGGATTTCTCTAAAAACATCACATAGATTTTCTAGAAAAATTGGCCATTCTCAGATCTTAGTGTGACATTACAAGTTGCATGTACAAAATATTCCAGTAAGCATTTGTTAACCCTATTTAGGTTCTCAAACATCAAAATGTTGATAAAATGGGCTGTGTTTGAGTATCCACAGTACCCGAAGTTGAGAGGAAAGATCAAAATAAAAAGAATTATTTTTGGAAGTAATAAGAGTATTCAAAAAACAACACTTAACCCGTTTTGGGCCGGATAAACAATCATACCATCAAAAGCTTAAAATTCATGTTCTCCCTGGATTTCTCTGAAAACATCTTGTAGATTTTAAAGAAAAAATGGCCATTCGCAGTAATGTTGATAAAATGGGCTGTGTTTGCGTATCCACAGTACCCGAAGTTGAGAGGAAAGATCAAAATAAGTGGAAGTAGAATTCACTAAGAATTATTTTTGGAAGTAATAAGAGTATTCAAAAAACAACACTTAACCCGTTTTGGGCCGGATAAACAAGCATACCCATCAAAAGCTTAAAATTCATGTTCTCCCTGGATTTCTCTGAAAACATCTTGTAGATTTTAAAGAAAAAATGGCCATTCGCAGTTCTTGGTGTGACATTACAAGTTGCATGAAAAAAATATTCCCGTTAGCACTTGTTAACCCTCTACAAGCTGCCAGACATCAATATTTTGGGTACATTTGCGATAAAATGGACCATTTTCAAATAGACGCAGCACTCAGTGGGTATATGTCAAACAAACATAACTTCTTTTGTCGGTTGTTAACTTGTCGGACGACGATATTGATATTAACCCACTCCAACGTTAATGATGGTTTTTACCTAAACATTTTTTTTATCAAACTGAGTCATTTGAGACTACTATAGTCGCCTTTCTCATAACATCAATGAAGGAACTTCAGCGAGGCAGTTAAAAACAACATGAAAAATCATGAAATCTCATCGGGAAAAGTCATGATTCTCCAGAATCATAAAATCTAGTTTGTTATTTTTATTGGAAGTTTCTCGTTTGTTTAACAGATAAGGCGAATTCGTGCTTTCAAGTGGTAAAACAAAGAGTGGCGCTAGTTTTACAGTGATGGCGACAGACAGTTTTGAATTTCATATTTGAAACTAGATTCTAAGACATACGAATGGCATACACCATTGTCTGGGTTCTTTTAGAACGAATAATATAGACAAAAACGTGCCGCGGAAAGACTGTGAAGAAGACGTACACTGATTTTGCAGTCTTGACCAAAAAAGGCAGGAAGCACTTTACAAAGAACAATTTCTTCAGTGCCAAAAAAAACGGGACTATTTTTGTATCTACCAGTTTTAAAACGACTAATTAATTAACCTGTTTCAGAATGTTAACTAGTTTTTTTCAAGGGTGTAACCAGCAATTTTTTAAGGTGGGGGGGGGGGGGGTCGCCCACAATGTAACTCAAGGATCAGAATGTCTGGCAACTGAAAAGACTGAATTTTGACCAGAGGCCAAGCCTTGGACAACGGTCAAATTGGAGGAGATTATGGGAGGGGGTTCCCCCTCCCATAATCCCTTCCAACTTGACCTTTGGTCATCGATGGTGGTCCGGTAGGGGGTCCCCTGGAAAAAATCTTCAATATTTGATATCAGCAGTTTTCAAAGATTTCATACTGAGTGGAAGTGAATCAAACTCAATGTAGTCATGTATTAGTTTACTGTGGAGAATATCGGCCGCGGACCTTTCGAATTCGTGGGGGTCGTAAGACCCCGATGACCCTACTTGGCTACATCCTTGTTTTTTTGTTCCGGTTACGATTTTCGCTATCGGTTAAACACATACTCACGACATAAGTATAGCAATCTTATTTCTTTTATTTTTATTAGTGTTCAACCGATGATCGGAACCGGCCACCACAATCAGCCGATTGTAGGCAATCGGATGACAACGGCAACGGCTCCTGGAACATCGGTTCAACCGATTGTTGCCAAGCATTTTGCAATGATTCATTAATCGCATTTTATTATCTTATTCAACTGCTAATGTAAAATGATGCCAATGATACCATTCAATAAAGTTGAGAAAGAACCACAGTGTGTCTGTTTAATCTCTCCAGACACCCCTTTTACGGAATACACAAGTTAAACGACAAGTGAAAAGCTCACAATTGAACGTACTTGCGGCAATCGCCAGTTCCTACCAGGAAAGTGAAGATTGTACTCCATTGACTCAGGTCGCAGTAAAATTACCAGTCGCACACACTTGGGCGGTAAACGTGGCTCTGTGAGAGCCTCGTTTACCGCCCAAGTGTGCGCGACTGGTAATTTTACTTCGACTCCAGTCAACAAAGAAAAATGTTTAGTTTAATGTAGTTCCTTCGAGCCTCGACTTGTCTAGTAGTGCATGGTATTACAATCGGGATCGGCATCAGAATCGGCCGATTGTGAGCTCAAATAACCGATAATCGTCTGCGACCATTTTTGGTAATCGGTTGAACACTAATTTTCATTCGTTTTTCTATTCCACTCTCAGCGATGACGGACTGTTTTTTTTTATTGTTTACAAATCAGTGTAATTGCATCAAGACGTCCAGTTTCACTTCGACAGATATTCGTATCTCAAATGTTGTTGGCAATGAGCAGTGAACGTTCTTCGATCTTATAGAACGAAAAATTTCAATCTTTAAATGGAAATCCAGTTAATTCACGCAGGGAGCGCAGTGTCTCAGTGATAGACTGTTGGATTTCTATGCTAGAGGTCCCGAGTTCGATCCCCGTCCGGGATGACCCGCGTTGTGTCCTGAGGCAGGGCACTTTATCCCGCTTACCTACATGGGGGGAAAGATGGCGCTGTGTACTAAGGCGTACAGCATAGCGATGATGTACATGTCTTCAACCGCTGTAACCCTGCCTGAGCGAAGCGTGCACAGAGTTAGAATGTTGAGGAGCTGACAGTTGCTCGTCGATGCTCGGTGATTCTCTCCGAGTACTCCGGCTTCCTCCACCCGTAAAACTGTCACGGTCACGATTAGCCATTGCGCATAAGTATGTGACATTAACCACCAATAAATAAATGAATAGTTAATTCACGCAGAAATTCATTGGTAATTTGTTATATGGAAATTGTTTATTTGAACAGTCAATCCAAAAACTATTCCCTCGGTGGCCGAATTTATGAATGAACAATGACGTCATTTGTCCTAATTCTTTGCATCACTGCGCGCACGTGCATGTGATCTCATGGTCGGATCAGTGGGATAACATGTTTTTGAAAATAACCACGAAAACAATTATAAAGGGTTGTTTTGGGAAAACGAATAAGGCGAAAATAAAATGAATACAAAAGTTTACTGCTCAGATTCGAGTACGGTTTCACCCTCTCGTGGGCCGCGCGGATTATTTCACTCGGTTAACGCCTCGTGAAATTATCCTCCGAGCGCCCCACTCGAAGATAAAAATCCTACTCGAATCCCAGCAGTAAGCTTTTGTCTATGTATTAGTGAATTCAGGCAATGGTAAATAATCAGAATGCGACTCATGTAGTCGTCATCAACTGTAATCGACTTGAGGTTTAGTCTAGATCGGAAAATGAGTATTTTAATATTTCAGACATGGGTTCAGACTATTATAATCCCTGATGGGTACTGGTGTGGGATGGGAAAATCTCACCCTCCGGACAAGATATTTGGTCCAGACACTCGGTAAGCCTCGTGTCTGGCCCAAATATCTTGCCCTCGGGTGAGATTTTCCCACCCCACACCCGTACCCATCAGGGATTATTTTTCTCCCCTCCCCCCCCCCCCCCCCCCACCATACAGCGGTTACGCTAGCCAGAAGTAATCGGCGGTCTCGTTCTGATATAATCAACTCATTTGGTATTCGTTGTTTTGAAAAACTAATGACACCATCGGAAAGAGTATGCAAAAGTTATGTATACACCAAAGGTATATACCACGAACTCAATTGGGAACGGTGGCATCTTGGAGTTTACAAAGTTTTAGAGCATCAAACTTTGATCACACGGCATTCTGATGACGTCAATATGAATTAGTTGGTAGCAAGAAACTGATACGATATGCATAACGTCATAATAACGTTGTAAATGTATAACGTCACGTGGGTGGGGTGGGATACATCTGTCTCTCCCTGCTATCTCACCCTGGACAAACGTATGTTACACATGCAGTGGGGGGAGAGAAAAACGTCCGTTTTACCGAGTGCAACGCGGTATGCATAATTTTTGCTTGGATGTAATTTGACAGTGGGTGAGTGGACCTTACAACCTATTATAATATGAACTTTGCTTAAACCAAGAAGCGCGCGCAACTCACAGTGTTTTTCAAATTATAATGACATAAACTTAACAAAATTTAAAACAGTGTTCAAGGGGTCGTCCAACAAAACATTTTGCGTTGTGAACTAATGCATGTATATGCTGTCTTGTAGATTTATTTCGCCCTAAAAACATATCAGCCCTACAATATAAAAATTGGCCTCGAAACGTATTGTCGAAAATTTATTGTTTTTGTTTCGCTGGGGTGCATACATTGTGGAACGGAACTTCTGTTGTGGAAATGGTAATTCATGGACGTTTGTCAGACAGTATGGCACTTCGACATCTTAGGTTCGTAATAACTGAATGAAAACGACCTTTGCCACAATCCGACCTGTGTGTACTTTTAAGTTACAACAAACGGACGTGTTGTTGATGCTTTTCATTTGGTAACTTTGTTCCAATAACACGCAGTGTTGGTTTGAAGTGAACAGCGTTTTGCACTTACAAATGCAAAACAGATAAATCACGTGACAGAATACTCCGCAGAATCGAACAACAGTGGGATCCTAACAGCCAGCCAGCAGACGATGAAATCCAATGTGCATATATGGGAACAATTAGCTTTTCGACAATTTCTGTCATTTAGTCAGCAAAGCAAACGACAGTTGAGTTTGTTTGGAAAAACTTTAATTTTGAAAAGCATGTTCAATAAATTATTCACAGTCTGCATGGAATGATCTAAGGAGAAATCTCGTATTACACCGTTCGCTTTTTAGGGGGCGTCATTTGATTTGTTCGCTTCTGAAAACGAGAGCTGGGGTTCCCCATGTTTTTACTTCCGGTTTCCGGTTTAGATTGGATGGCATAGCATTCCTTGGTTTTTCCAATTTCACGTACACGTTGTCTATTAGGCTTGCTTCAAAGCAGCCCTTCGGGCTGCTTTTGCGCGCGCTATGAAGTAGGAGGTGTCTGTGATTCCGTCCCAGTGGGGTAGGCATGGAGGGGCTGATGGGGGAACATGCCCCACCCTATTTTCAATCATGCCCACACCCCCATGTTCACACATACAGGGAACAGCAGACAAGAATTATCTTGTATCGGGACGTAAAATCGGCTGCTCTTTTTCAATGTTTTAAAAGGGTTAATGTTGTGTACAGGATTAATTCATTATTTGTTATAATCAATGGCAAAGTATCTTACATTTTAGTATGCGGAGACAGCGCCCGACTTTTTGTCACGCATTTGGAGGCTTTGAACAACTGATCGCGGCAGTTGATAAAAATCTCTGAACAAAATACACTCGTTAATTAATTGGACACATAGGAGCAATTGGTACATTAAATATTTAACATTTGGAGTGACGTTTACTGGTAACAGACAATCATACTAAATGCGTCCTTATTGATCTTCTAACCACTACATAGATTGGTTTAAAAGGTATCGCAATGAGAAGTTTGAGTTCAGCGATGTGTTCAGTTTTCCATCAATCGCATTTTGCGATCCGTGTTGGTCAGCACAGATACAATATATATTGCTTGTTATTGTGTGACTGTCAATTTTCTCCTCAAAATGCCACTACTTTTGCCGATCAAATCCCTGTTGTTGGAAAGCCGTGTGTCTGGTCCACAACAGTATTGTTTAGTTTAGTTTAAGCATATTTTATTTGCAAAAATAGCAAAGTGGATTAGAGGACAAGTGCTTAACACTTAGTAGCCCATATTAACAGCAAAGTTTAATTACAATAGCGGCACAAACAATGATGAAACAAGGTTACTATTTAAACAAATTCACAAGGTAAAGAGTGCTAAGGAAGTGTACATTTTGGAAAAGAAACCTGGAAAGGAGAGACAAAAGCAAGTATGAGAAAAAGTAAGAGTCAGAAGTAAGCAAGAAGGAAAGAAGCAACCATAAAACGTACTTTACGTCCCCAAATTCAATGACACAAAGCGGTTAAAACCTTACGAATATTAATTAAAGCGACCCGAATCGCGGATAAATTTTTGAGTCGCTCTAAAGATGACCACGTTTTCAGAATATTTTATCGACGGTATACCATACATAGACAAAACTACATGTATGTTTCAATGAGTCGTTTTGTATTCAATGAGTCAGATGTGCGTAGGAAGAAAACGTCGAGACCGAAGGTCGAGACGTTTTCTTTCTACGCACATCTGACGAATTGAATACAAAACGACTCATTGAAACATACATGTGGTTTTGTATTTATTACATGACCCAAGCACCTACTGACCTAATTTTCTTTTCTATCAACGGTGGTAAACACCATGCACTTTATGCAGTCGCATTGCATAAAAAAGTCCCGGTTGGAACAGGTTGGTGTGTAATACGGAATTCCGTATTGCACAGCCGTATTGCACGCCGTATTGCATAAGAGAGACTGCATGGGCATGTAATAAAAAATGTCATCTATCGTGCTTATGCGGAACCGCTCCAATGAGTTAAAAAACTCTACTCTGATAGAACTATAGAAAGTACACACCATAAAAAAGTGATGTGCATCTTCTATATGAAGTCCGCAATCACAAAAGGATTGTTTGAAATCCTTATCATAATGTTTGAAACTAGGTCATCGAAATGGACGGAACTTTTTGCGGCGTGTTCGTTTAACCCGAATTGAATATTGAATAGAGGATATGAAATGAGTGTTTTTCTCATATGATATTTATGAAATGAGTCTAAGAATTTTCCGTTTGGGCGAGCCTCTGGCGAGCCCCAAACGGAAAATTAGGACGAGTTTCATAAATAACATATGAGAAAAACACTTATTTCATATTCTATTTATCATATGACACACATATGCACAAATTAACGACTTAGTATGACTTTTTAACCCTTTACCTAACGTGTGTTGCAGACGACACTTGGAAAAAACATCATCATATAACTAAAAACTTGCATTTTTTGCTTTGAAAACATACAATGAGGAGTAATAACGTATGTTTTCGAAGCAAAAAAATGAAAATTGTTCGTATATAGCACTGGCCTTATTTGGTCGTTATGTTTATAAAGGGTTAATGCAATATAACCCAACCTAAATATGACAGATAACATAAATTCTCCCTACTCAAATTATGCAAATGTGACCCAGTTGTATTTTGTTCAGCCAATCAAATCATTCATATTTGAAATTGGCCAATGAAACGATTCAACCCCAATTATGCAAATTACAAAAATATGGCCCAGTCGTATTTTGTTCAGCCAATCAAATTGTCTTGTTTTGAAATTGACCAATGAAATCGACGGGAGGCTTTATTTATCACTGATTAATATGAAAACCAAATATCAAATGTTTTAAAGTGAACAATTCGGACGAGTCATTTGATAGAGTTATTTATTTATGTATGTATTTATTTATTTATGACGCCACATGAACAGCTAAGGCTATATCGTAACGGAAAACGGCAACAAAGAAAACATGTCATTGTGAATTACGAAGGAAAAATATTGATTAAAAAATAGGAAAGGAGTGTGACTGACTGCATTTCGCTTCAGAGGAGTGATTTGGGAGTGGGTTGCACAATACGGATCATATTATAAATTTATTATCGGTTCAATGAAGTCATGTAGGTCGTAGTATCATGTCTCGTTAACGAGGGTCAGATCATCCCGTCAAACTAGCTGCCCGCGGCAGCTCCTTGGATACGGCGATCAGACCCTCGTCAACTCGATGTGATACTACGCGACCCATATCACTTCACTGAAGCAATAATATGCATATATCGAGAGGTGTGCGCGGGAGCAGAGGTTCAACTCCACGACTACTAGTATACAAAACGATCGATTTACCATGAGTCTAATATATCCAGACCAATAAGGTTGGTATGCGACCTTTATACACTGACAGCTACACTACTCTTGTTTATTTCTTTTTATTGGAGGGGGGGGGGGGGGGTCAAGTGCTTTGAAGTGCATCCCAGATACCTCATGAGATCACTCGAAACATGTACGTTGCTTCACCATAACACCTGCGAGTATGGCGGTCGAGGTTTTAAGGCCCTTTACCAACCAGCTTGATTGATCCAGATCTCACCAGAAATCTGAGCATAAAGATCGCCGAGTCGCGATTCTGGTAGTTCTGAGTCGATCTGTCCCAATTATAATTCGTCGTCTGAGTGCTAGAATGTTCTATGTCCCCTATGGGACATAGAACATTCTAGCACTCAGCCGACGTGTTGTAGCTTATTTGCCAGGTGATTGATTCATAACGTCAAAGCAAATTGCACTGGTAATAAATTCGACTCGTATCTTAGACTGACTGTGTCAGAAGTCACAGTCACTATCCCACACAAATGCCAAGCCCGACAAATAGTCGCATTTGGGATTGGTCATTTTTTTATCAAGTTCAAACCAGTCAGCTGAGCTTTTTTTATCATATTTTGTCATTATTTTGTCCAAAATGTGGATAATAATATCTGATGCCACTATGATGCGCAATATATATCCTTGAGCATTAATCATTATCATACCAACCGCATTTCATAGTGACTTATTGAAAAATATCCCAAAACACAAAGAATTTTTCATCCACACCTTGACACACACGGCCAAAATGTCCTCTTGTTTGATTTATCTCAGCTGCCAAAAATTCTTTCAGATCCCCATGTTCGGGCATTCTACATTTCGAAGGCAGTGGACACATGTCCTTGTCCAACCCTCCAGTTTTATAGTCTCATTAGCGTCTTTAAAGAGAGGCAATTCTTAGAACAAAAAAGATCGCACTTCTCATTTGAAGAGATGATGATGCTTTTTGACAAATTGTTTGTAAATTGTGATGACCTAGTCTGTGTACATCTCACGCGCCTGTTATTATTCTTACTTTATCGACGGTAATTGACCATCGTCCATGATCGATGCTGATCGATGAGCAACGTTTATTCTCAATGAAATCGAATAACACGCACCGGTAAAATGCTGGTGTGATTGATGGAACTACTTATCTGTGTAGACAGACGTGGTTATCAGCAAATACCGTTCGTGATATTTTTTCAACGAACCAGCAAGGAATGAACATTCTGGATCAGGATCAAATGTTGATAACATTTTAGTAGTAGATGCTCTGCTGCTGCGGCCATGATGGTGATGGTGGTGGTGATGATTGTGTAGGGTTCTCCCATTATTTCACTCTTCCGTGATGATGATGATGATGATGATGATGATGATGATGATGATGATGATGATGATGATGATGGTCTGCTCTCTCAATATTGCACCCGATGATGATGACGACGACGACGACAACGATGACGATGATGATGATGATGATGATGATGATGATGATGATGATGATGACCATCATCATCATCATCATCATCATCATCATCACCATCGTCGTCGCCATCGCCATCGTCGTCGCCATCGCCATCGTCGTCCTCGTCCTCGTCGTCCTCGTCGCCGTCCTCGTCGCCGTCCTCGTCGCCGTCGCAGTCGTAGCCGTAGCCGTCGTCGTCGTCGTCAACAACCCAGTGGTATACCCGGGAAGGCATCATCATCATCATCATCACCATCGTCGTCGTCGTCATCGCCATCGTCGTCATCGTCGCCGTCGCAGTCGTAGCCGTAGCCGTAGTCGTCGTCGTCGTCGTCGTCAACAACCCCGTGGTATACCCAGGAAGGGAAGCAGTGGTTCTTTACTGTAGTAAACAAGCTCTTTTGACTGTTAAAATATGACCCAGTCACCAATGCTTGGGGTGTAAGTCCTCTAAAATGGGCAACATGGGTATAAACGATTGACTACACTTAACTTTATCTCCATGTTTCGCGCTCACAATTACCCATTGTGCAGAAATATGTCCTTAAACACCAATAAATAATTAAATAACATCATTAACATCATCCTTTTTTCACTCAGAATTTTTTTTTGTTTAAATTTACAAGAAAACACTAAACTGGTAGGCTTTTCTTCTAGACAGCAAGTTCCTTGGCCATTAGTAAAGTTTTAACTATGAAATGAATTTTGCTCTTTCATTTCCTGAGAATTCTTGGTCGTAACAGGATTCGTTTTGCTCATGTTGAACAGTTTTACCGGGTGGAAAAGACAGAGTATCTTGAGAAGACTGCTGAGCAGTGGTAGGTAGCTGTCAGATTTTGCTGCCCCGTGAGCGACCCAAACGCAGCTCGATCCCGATTAGCATTGGTTTAACGCTTGTTTACATCAGTGTTGACGTCAGAATTTCCCAAATAAGGGGGCTGGGGTATGGGTATCTCCCGACAAGGCCACAGTTAAGGAGGCAGGTTCCCTATAAGGCTGTAAACCCCGTTGACCCCCTCCCCCCGGTTTACATCAGCTTTGCACGCCACACCACAGTGATCACACAAGAGCACGTCGCGGGTTCGCTGTCTTTATCTTACAACCAACATGTATTTTGTCTGCATTAACTCCACAACTGCCATGTATCCGACCCTCTGATACAGATGTTTGTATCAGGGGATCGGATACAAGCACGGTCCTTTCGCGAGAGTTCCATCTTTTTTCTTTTTGTTCATCCGTACGAATAAATAGTTCGTTATATATTCGTCTACATTCTTGACTTATCCCCAATATATTGTAAAATAAAATGATTATTACCATTATGTGGATGTACAAAATATGTATCCGAGTCTCGCTCCGGGTTCTAAGGGCAGATCACGACTCGTCTTCGACTCGTCGTGATCTGCCCTCAGAACCCGGAGCTCGACTCGGATACATATTTTGTACATCCACATAATGGTAATAATCTCTATTTCTCGGGTACACAACGCAAGGGCCTCTCACAAATTGCTATGTTACGGGTGTTTGACCAAAGTTTTGACTCGCTGAATAATCGAATCACAACCTTCTGCATGTGTTTGTTGTGGGATGAGAGCGTGGATGTGTGTAGGTGGGAGAGTGTGTGTAAAGTGTCGGAATTGTCTTGTACTCTGGAAACACTCAGCTATCATATGATCAAGGAGACTTGAATGACAAATGGTAACTTTGAATTGTCTCTGAACACAATATTGAGAAGCTTGCATCCACTTGATGCACTTGGCGAAGGGCACGTAAATAATTGAAATATAATTCCAGTGAGGTAGTGTAAAACTTCACGGGACATCACAAGGTCTTAAAACAAAGATATACAAATCTTCTATAACAGACAGGAACCTTTGAGAAAAGTTTCAATCGATACGTGGGAGAGTATTTTAACGTACGGAAACTCCCACTGAGTATGCTGAATAAAAAATATTCTCGTTTTATTTATTTCACGGATGTCGATCTGGAAACCAACTACAGGAATAAAGCTAGGCTTTATTGATCACGATTTCGCTGCCTTTATAGTTTTTCTTGGTGTCACACTTCAAAGAAGCAAATGTATTGAAGTGTTCTCCCCGTTAGCATCAATAAATCCGAACCTGGCACCTAAGTTTTGTATTTGTAGGTGCCAAGCCGTTCATATACAAAGCCATAAGCTTGTGTTGGCTTTTAGGTATGAACGTGCCATTAGCTTCACACGCGAGGCTTCCCTCAATCAGGGGCCTTGTGCTCCTCGACAGGGGAGGGGGTGGAGTATGGGTATCCCCTAACAAAGCCACATGATTTCCTTAATAAGGGGGCTTGGCTCCCCGAGTGGGGAGAGGAGGGGTCTGGGGTATGGGTATTTTGGGGTGTTCTTTTTTTGTTTGATTTTTAGGAGGTCCCCTCGCCCCAACTGCAGAATTGGACGAGTGGACTTCTTTAAATAGCAAACGACAAAATGTAAATAAATAAACCAGCACGGAGCTCAATAAAATATTTGAAATAAAAGACGTATTTATCCTAGAGAGTACAAAGAGGAATGTACCCTTTTCATTTTGTCAAGTCACAGGTTTTGACCACAACATAGCAGTTGTATAGCCGGGGTATAGTCCCACCCCGCAGAATCCACCACCTCCCCCCCCCCCCCCCCCCCAGCCACAAAAAATATACTTTGGTAGCCAGTGAATGTAATTATTTGTGATAAACCACATTGAAAGCTGACACTTTATCGAGCCTCAAAACATAGAGCCTTTATGGGAGTATTCGTTAAACTTTTCTCCAGTGTACCACTCGCACCGCACCAAAGGCAGGTCTTCGTTTCATTAGGGTGGCATATCAAGCTGGGCCCCCTCCAAAAAAACAAACCCTGTTCTCCCCACAGACGTAATTAAGATTCTTGGCTTTGCACATGCAGCACTGGTTAATAAAAAGTTTAGAACTGATATTTGATAATATTTTTGATCGATTTTGAAAAGAATCGATCAAAAATGTTAACAAATATCATTCGTTCGCGTCTTGGCTTTTGTGGAGAACACGTGATAACAGAAATGGGCTCACAATTTGTAAAAAGAATCGCTCCTTATGCACGTGATAGACACAGAAACGTGGAAATGCCAGGCGTCTTTATTTAATAAACTGTTTTAACAGATTGGTAATCTGCGTTTACAAACTGATAAAATGCTTTTACAAATTAATAACGGTATTACTAAATTATTTCAAGACTGCTTTCGTAATTTAATGTCACGTTGAAGTAGTATATAATGTACTTACTCCACCACCACGATCAGTAAGACTTTGACATTGAATGTTTGAAGAGCTCTCCTACTAGACAAGTGGTACTCAAAATAAACTCATAAACTACATATCAATTTTGAACGGCTAAAGCATTTTATAAGCATTTCTAAACATTTATACACATTTGGGGTCCAAAATATGCCTTTAATCATTCGTGTGTATTTTTCAGAAATACCCCCCAAACGTCGTGCCCGGGATAGGACCTGTAGATTAACCACCTCCAGATGAAATATATCTAATCTGGACAGAAGATACTGTCCGGGATGGCATACGCAACAAAAATTTGTGAATATCAATATTCTTAGCAAAGATATTTCATTGTCTCACAACTATTCAACAAAGAAAGCGAGGGGGAATTGAGATAGTGTACGAGTTTTGTTTACAAAACCACATTTATAATATTTTCTCGGCTGTTTGATATTTGGACGAACACCGTTGAAAACAACTACAATGGTTTACTAGGGGGTTCCGCTGGAAGTGAAGTAGTGCTTGTTTCCTGTGGTAAACAAGCTCTATATCACCAGTAAAATAAGACCCAGTCGCCAGTGCTTTGGGTGGAAGTCTACTTTAAAGTGGACAACATCGGTATAAACGATTGACTAAACTTTATTTCCATGTTGTGGTCACGATTAGCCATTGCTCAGAAATATGTGACCTTAGACACCGATTGATTGATTGATTGGTTAGTTGGTTGGTTGGTTGGTTGGTTGGTTGGTTGGTTGTGGTTGGTTGGTTGGTTGGTTGGTTGTTTGGTTGGTTGGTTGGTTGGTTGGTTGGTTGGTACTAGGGGGTGCCTGTCTACCTGTTTTGTTTCTCTCACATGGACTTTAAATGGAAGGCTGTAGAAATGTGTCTGTTCAACAATTTCTTCTTGATCAACCGGCACGTCAACCATTTTCTAGTGGCAAGTAGTTTAACCCCACTCTCCACCCAGTGGCGGCGCCATGGGGGGGAGGGGGGTATGGGGGGTACTTACCCCTCCACTTTTTTCGCCAAGCGTAGTAAAAAAATACTATCATTTTAATTTTTGTATTGAACGTTGCGGTGTAATGGTGGGTATGCTTAATTCCATATTCCCAAGTGCACTAAATCAGAGAAGTTTTTAAATCATGTTTGTGTGTGCCCCCCCCCCCCCCTCCCCCACCCTTCCCCCCCCCCCCCCCCACACACACACATTAGCTGCAAACAACAAACAAGAGTCGTGGGCCCAAATTGCAACAAGGCGTGCCGCATTCAAACGGTCTGAAACATACCGCTTAGAAGTATTCGAGGAATGCTAGAATAGAGAGCGTCCACGCATCCGTTTGGAATGCAGCCTACTTTCATTTTTGATTTGAGTGTCGTTTGGTGCTTTGTGCTCGCACTTTACAACAGCGTTCTTCCGTTAAAATGTCACCATGTACGACGTTTTCTATAACTGAAAGACCAAACCAGTAAGTTTCAAAAGAATAAAACTGTTTTAATTTAATTGTCTGAGAATGCTCCAGAGAACACCATTTAAAACGTAAGTTTTAAAAATTTTCTCAGCTTCGGGAGGGGTGTCCCCTCCCGAAGCTGAGAAAATTTTTAAAACTTACGCGCGGCGGGCAATACCCAACTGTACCCCCTGACTTCTGTAACTCTGGCGCCGCTACTGTCTCCACCCCGATTTATTTAATCCCTTGAATTATTTATTTATTTAGTTCATTTTACTCATTTCTTTTTAACTAAAGGCCAGTGACAACAGTTTCACTTTGACTTGACTATTATATCGCTGAGTAACTTATTGAACTTTTTAACAGCACTACCTCCTCTGGTGGTTGTTTCTGTTCATCGCAGCAAATTGTTGCTGACATAACATTCATTTTTGCATTACATGCCTGTTACATTTCCACCAGTTCCCTATTTATAAATCCGCATGGAACACGTGTTCTATCTGGATTTTCATTAACGGACTATTTTTCATCTGACATCATGGGTCCATCAAAAGAACTGAACTCTTCCTATTTTTGTAATCGTCCAGTCCAAACGTCTCATTCTGATCCAGATCAGCTTGGAAGCTACGGTGACAGCTGATAAATCGAATGTCAGTTGGAAAAATAACAAAGAGTTTCGAAGTTTTGAAATTTTCTGTGTGTGATGTTTGAATTTCTAAATTAGTGGATTTTATGTCATAGAGGTGTGTACTAACACAGACCGCCACGATGTATGAAATACTTCCGTTAAACGCAACTCATGCCATCGCGGAAGGATAGAACTCGAGGCTGCGCCTCTCGTTCTATACTTCCGTACAGGCACGCGTGCGTGGTGACGAACGCATTCACACGTCGTGACGTTCTGTGTATTTACCGCAAGTGAGCGCGGTGGCTCAGTGGTCCCGAGTTGGACTTCAATCCGAAAGGCCCACGATTCGATCCCCGCTAGAGGTTACAGCGTTGTGTCTTTCTCCAAGGCACTTCATCCTAATTCCCCATGTGGGGGCACGGTGGCGCTGTGTACTAAGGAGCACTGCACGTAGATGGTGCACTTGTCTTCAACCAATACTAACTCTCTTGCGTGGGGTTAATACGTTCGGGAGTCGGACAATTGCTCGATGTTGCTCCGTGTTCTATCCGGGTACTCCGGCTTTCTTCACCCGTAAAACTCTCCGACACGAGGTAAACCTGGCTGTCGTAAGTGTCCTTAAACCCCAATAAATAAATAAATAAAAATAATGAATAAATACCGCAAGTGAACAGCTAGTAGCAATGTAATGTAACCATTAACCTGTATTGTATACATCTTAGTATATTATAGTCCATCTGATTGGCTGAGTGGCAGTGTTCACGCTGGCTCAAACTGCTTGGTGCCTATTTTTAGCTATTCTGTCCAAAGGATTTTGGTACCAAAACGCTATTGGAAGGGGAAGGGTTCTTTCGCTGTCTGATCCAAAATTGATCCAAAATTGATCGGGTTTTGACAATTAAACTGGCAGTTCCTGCAAGAGTGAACAGATAAATGGGCATGAAACAAATCCGACAGAACTCGAAAGTTGTGACAAAATCGGTAGGCGAAAAGGATGTTACCAAAGTTACATCTTTGCCATTGATTCAATTAATGACCAGACTGAATGATGTCGGTACGTACACCTGTTGTTGTACTTTCATAATAACATATTAATTGACTAATTACTGTTAATCAACTTGGCTTTGAGGGCCGCGAGTTTTTACAAGTGGCAGCATTTAATTAGAAAAAAATACTTCATATTGATTCGAGTCATTCGCGACGGGAAGACGTATTTATCCAATTAAATCGTCCCCTGAGTTCCGATGTGTTCTATGTGCCAGTAGGCACATAGAACACATTGGAACTCGGGGGGCGGAATGGTGCCTCTTGTACAGTTGATTATCTACAATGTTTTATAGAAGAAAACAACAATTTATTATTACCACTCACTGACAACAACGTTGAAAGTTTGTCCAAAAACTATTTCTCGCACCTTATTGTGAAAATCAGTGGGTTTGAGTGTGTTTAGTGAAAATTGATTATTGTTTCTGCCTTTATTGCCGTTTAACTATTTCCTTGTACTAGAAGTAATAAAATATTTTTTGTTTCGTCATCGATCGCGCTTTTTTTACTTCTGCAATCGATTTCCTTCACAAGTAAAAGAAACTTTTTGGTCCCAAATGTTTAGCCAATGAAGATCTTTTTGGAGTCGAATCAAAATGTTTAGTACATTTGGCTAAAATGGTACCCGATAGGATGAACACTGTTGAGAGATCTTATACTATTTCCGATTGTTTTACCTATCGTGTTTCTAAAAACACACTTGTGCAAGTTTTACAGAGTGGGTCTTTTCGCTGCCATATAACAGTTGTTGCAGTGGCATGAGCAATTTCTTCAGCTACAGTTAATGTGCGAAAGTTCAATTATATTCAAATTCAAATCAATAAAAATGGCCGAAGTTATTAACATTTTGTTCATTTTAACATTTAACACCATTTAACTCATTAACGCAGAATTATTTAACACGTTAACGTGGTAAGGAATGTTTTAACTCCCCCCAGCCCTGTATATATCCCCTGTATCCGATTTTACTATCGAGAAGTGGGATTCTCTTGTCTTGTGGTGTTTCTACCGTACAGACCCGTGGTGGTTTCGAGAAACTTGCAGCCTATCTCGTTATATGAATTGTCTCTTCAGTGAAACTTAAAATATGCACTTGTATAAGTTTGAATATAGTGTCCCCAATTCTTCGAGACACAAGACGCTGCCAAAACATTCAAACATTTTATGTTAGGAAGTAAATGTTAAGCTCTATTTGTTGTTTAATTGGAAGTCAAAGTAGATTAGAAAATAAAATGAGATAAAATGTCTTAACGGCTCGGGCTGTACAGTTTGATAAAATGTCTGAAGTTTTTGCAGAGTGGATCTTTTCACTGCCATATAACAGTTGTAGCCCCGGGAAGTGAAGCAGTGTCTGTTCACTGAGGTGAACAGGCTCTGTTTTATTGGTAAAATTGGACCCAGTCCAATGCTTGGGAGGTGCAAACCCTCTCTAAAATCTGCAACATGGCTTATTAAGGCCCACCCCTGGTCTTGAGTTGATACTCATGTTGTGGTCATGATTAGCCATGTTGTGCAGAAATATGCGACCTTAAACATCAGTGCATAAATAAAAAATGACAGTTGCTGCAGTAGCATGAGCAATTTCAAATTACCAACAAAAAAAAAGTTGGGGGGATTGTTAATGCTAGCGTTGGCATGCCATGTTGAACTATAAGTCATATAATAAATATTTTATCGCTACAGTGAAGTGATCTGGGTCGCAGTATCATGTCGAGTTGGGGAGGTCAGATCGCCGTATCAGGCGATCTGACCTCCTCAACTCGACATGATACTGCGACCCAGATCACTTCACTGTAGCGATAGGGGGCGTGATGGCATCGCGATAACCGGTTCTCGTCAGATCACCGAAGTTAAGCACCGTCGAGCGCGGTTAGTAGTTGGATGGGTGACCATTTCGGCGACTGATTCGCGCCCCTGCGTTGTTTTTTTTGGGCAAGGCACTTAACGCCGATTGCCTACATGGGGGCACGATGACGCTGTGTACTAAGGCGTACGGCACGTCGAAGGTGCGCATGTCTTCAACCAATCTAACCCTGCCTGTGCCGCGGTGAAGAGTTCAGAGTTACGATGTTGGAGAGCTGACAGCTGCTCGTCGTTGCCCGGTGGTTCTCTCCGGGTACTCCGGGTACCTCCACCCGTAAAACTGTCACCGACATGATATGACCCTGTCTGTTAATGTGTCGTTAAACCCTAATAAAAAAACTGTAGCGATAATATATACATACTCTTCCAAATAAGAAACTATACATGGAAATTCTACTAGATTGTATCTTGATGTTCTCAGATTATAAACGGATAATTTGTGGTAAACAGGGAAGTAGAAACATCACTCTACAAATGGCATAAACACACATAAACATGGCTGCATCGACAACCGGGGAAAGTCAATACCATGTATGACCAGGTCTCAAAATAAGCGGTGTCGCGTCGCTTTTTGCTATGCAAAACTTGCAAAAAGCTACACAATGTTCAATTATGTATAGCAGTTTGCGATACAAGATAATCAACTGCAGCCTGTTAGGCTGCAGTTGATTATCTTGTATCGCAAAATGTAAATGAAAATTTGTAAACAAATTTGAAAATTAGTTCACTGATGCTTTACTTCTGATTGTGAAACATTCCAGGCACAACTCAGATTAACTCTCCATCAAGCATCATTAGTAACTTCATATGTAAGATGAGTTCTGCTGGTTTAAATTCTTCCTGCTTTTACAACATTTTGCATAAAATGTCCATTAAAAATAACTTCAAGCCCATCAAATTAAAAATCCTAACTTCCATTTTGAGAACTCTGTTAAACAACCACGACGTCATTTGAAAATATCCAAGTCCATGCAACCCTTAAAGGCAGTTCAGTTAAAACAAACATAGTAAATGTTTCATGTGTTGCAGATCATTTGGAAATGGCCAGAAATGGATGGAAACTATTCTATCTACTTAGAAGAATTCAATACAAAACAGCATAACATAATAACTCCGGTATATAAAAATAGCTATGCAATTTTTACAAAATGCTATTCATTTTTTTGGAAATGTGTAGCATTTTGCTACGCATAGAAAAAACAGTTATTTTGAGCACTGTAGTATGACTATCAAGAGCAGTGATAACGGCGTGGCAACGTCGACCCATATATGCTACCAGAGTCTGAATTACATGCTGTGGAATGTTCTGCCACTCCTCTTGTAGTGCCACAAAGAGTTCCTCGAGTGTCTGTGGTGTCACTGACGGACGCGGCGATCAAGCTCATTCCAAAGGTGTTCAATGGGGGATGAGTCAGATGAACATGCTAGCCAGGGAAGAGTAGGAATATTGTTTTGTTGAAGAAATGCTTTGCAAACACGCGCAACATCTGGTCGAGTAATGCCATGTTGAATGAGATCGCCATTGAATGAATGCTCAGACAACGTGACGTGATAGGATTTCATCTCTGTAACACTACCGGTTATATTTCCCCCCACTCGAACAGATGTTGACCGGGCAGCATGGTTAATGCCAGCCCACGCCATAACACTGCTGCCACCAAAACGAGCAACTTTACGTGCACAGTTAGTGGTGTAACGTTTGTTCCGACGTCTGTGCACTCGGGTACGTCCATCGGCACGTCATTTCACAAATTGTACCGTAGGTCGCCAGAGCGTTGTTTTCAATTCTCCGTGTGTTTGGGAGAAATTCTGACCCATCAACCCAAACATTTCATGATTTGATACAATTCATAACATATATTTGAAAATCTTTTCACCATGGACAATTTTATACATGTATAGTTCAGTGGGATTTCGATGTATAGTTTCTTTATTTGAATAGTATATATTTTTCATTTAAAGACGCAATGGGATGTCGGCAATTCATGCGTTTTCGTTACATCAAGACCCTGAAGCGCGGTGGCTCAGTGGTTAGGGCACTGGACTTCAAAACGAAAGGTCGGCGGTTCGATCCTGACCGGCGGTAACTGCGTTGTGTTTTTGGGCAAGACACTTCGTCCCCTGAGTTCCAATGTGTTCTATGTGCCTGCTGGCACATAGAACACATTTGAACTCAGAGGACGACTTAATCCCGATCGCCCACGTGGGGGTACCGCGGTGCTGTGTACTAAGGCACAATGCATGTCGCTTGCGCACTTGCCTGCTGAGTCTGCCTGTACAGAGGTAGTTTGCTGGAGAGTCCGACAGTTATTTGCCGCTAATTATTGGTTCTATCCGTGTACTCCAACTTGCTTCACCCGCACAATTATCCGACGCGATGTATAGTTTCTTTATTTGAAGAGTGTATATACCACGATTCAGCTTGTATTAAGTGAATAAGGCCTATATTTTTAAAGAAAAATATCACCTTCGGCGGTTCTGTCTGTGCAGAGGTAGTTTGCTGGAGAGTCCGACAGTTATTTGCCGCTAATTATTGGTTCTATCCGTGTACACCAACTTCCTTCACCCGCACAATTATCCGACACGATGTATAGTTTCTTTATATGAAGAGTATATATACCACGATCCAGCTTGTATTAAGTGAATAAGGCCTATATTTTCAAAGAAAAATATCACCTTCGGCGGTTTGTTTACAATCTGGCTTGACACCAACCATTTTGTTTCGAAGCATTTCATTCACGTTATAACGTCACGCAGATGCCTATCGACCAATCAGATGGGTTCTTACATGACACTCGTACACTGGATGGGTGTGACTGGCACATTTGTCAATGTCTGCTTTGTATCGAGTAACGTTGAAAACACCAAACAATTGTGGTATAATATTTTTTCTCGAGGACCACTATTGTATTATAATTAATTCCAAGCTGTGCAATATTTATAAAACAAAATAAATAATAAAATAATAAAAAAAACAAAAAATATTTTCAATGACAGAATTTAAATGATGCGATAAATTATTTTCAATCCATCTTTTCCTTGGTTGCCAACGTATAGCACTGTTACACTGCGATTACTTTTTAGCACTTAATCTTGGATGTCATGATGTAAGTCGAAGCAGAACGAGATCACGCTATTCTGAAGGATACAAGCTACCGAGAATTAAACATGTTTTGATCTATATGTTTTGGAGGACGTGTTTCAAAGGTACTTAAAAAGATGAAATATAATGACAGATAAAATCCTTCCCACAAGTGAAAATGAGAAACATATTGATTTTAACTTCAATATTTTGAAACCTTATATACATCCGCTGGGAAGTTGCAATGTCGACTTCATTTATTGATGCAAACTGCTTTTAAATTTAATAACAAAGGAACGAAACGGAATTCGATATGAAATCAAGACCCATTTCAGGGAAACGCATTAGAGAGAGCGATCTAAACGTTTAAGGAATTCGACATAATGTGTCTGTTTATGACGGCCTTGTACATGTTGTCCGTATTTTTGACAAACTAAATATCACCCTATCAATAAATTTTAAGGTAAACGTCAGCAGTAATGCATTCTTATTGTATCTCAAGGAATAGATTTGTCGTTAAAACATTAGTTTTATGTCCATATATCAGAAACGGATAATGCTATTTTGCAGTTTGACCAAGATTTTAACCGGAGGCCTACAACAAGAATCGGTTAGTTTAAACATATTTTATTTGCTACACTTTGTATAAATTGGATTGGAGGACAAGTGCTAAACACTTAGTTTACCCTTCCCCACCCCTGCCCCCCCCCCCACCCCTGCCCCCCACCTCTTCTACAAACTTAAAATAATATATTACATGGCAAACAAGATATTAAATAACAAAATCAAATTGTTGTTTCACAAAAATGGCAAAAACGGAAAGTGAGAGAAAGAGGGTGAAAGACGGGGAGGGGCATGAAAAAAAATGGAAGGAGAGAGGAAGAGGGAGAAGGTGGATCAGTGGTAACACACGAGTAATCTCCCGATCTGATACATATACGGGGGTGGGGTGGGGTGGGGTGGGGGTCGCCCACAATGCAACTGAAGGATGAGAATGTCTGGAAACTAAAAAGACTGAAAAGTTGGCCAGAGGTCAAGCTGGAGGAGATTATGGGAGGGGTGACCCCCTCCCATAGTCTCCCCAACTTGACCTTTGGCCATCGGTGGTGGTCCGGTGGTGGGGGGGGATTCAGTATTTGAAATCGGCCATGATCAAAGATTTCATGTTGAGGGAAAGTGGATTAAATTCAATGCAGGCATGTATTAGATTGTTGTGGGGAATAACGGCCGCGGACCTTTGTGATTGGGGGGTCGTACGACCCCCATGACCCTCCATGGCTACACCCTTGATATATTTCATCACGGATTCGTTATAAACCAAGTTAAGAGATGTCAACTTGTTTTCAGACATAGAGGGTTTATTGTGATGTGAGGCCATATTCAGTAGAAGTTGTTCTTCAACAAGTAGATTATAAACTCCATGACCCAAGAAAGAAGAAAAATACCCGTGGACAATGATGAATCATGATCTGTACATTCTTCCTTCTGTGAACTCAATCTACAGTCAATCTACAGTTGAAACTAGAAGTCACGTGACTGAATTGTGCACCATTCTGAAGTAATAGCGCGCTGAGTAACTGCACTTTTGTCCCTATCAAACTGCCCCATTAGCGTATCTCAATTCCTGTAGAAAAACAGCGTGACCAACTGCGTACAATTCTATACTAGGAAACAGAGATTACTAACATCATTCTTAACCTCCACTGGGATACATGTAAATACAATGGCGTGAAAAGATACTAAAATTCAACTGCATATACAGAATGAAGAGAGTGGGTTACTAGTAAACCCTTTACCCAACGCGGACGATATCAAAATTTATCATTTTTTAAAATTTTTCAAAAAATTTCAACAAAACCATATCATGTGACCCCTCGTTGGAACGAGCTCGACGAGCTCGTTCCAATGAGGGGTCACATGATATGGTTTTGTTGAAATTTTTTGAAAAATAGTATTTTTTCCAACTGCTGAATTTGCATATTACGCGGGCGGATGCGGGCGATTCGTTGGGTAAAGGGTTAACCGCAATGTCATAATAATTCACCACTTGAAAAGTTTTGAAAATTGTTCACAACAGCACAAGAAACACTTGCAAACTTCCATTACATGGACCACCATGTGTTGCCAACAATCGGTTACAAGTGTTTTTTTTTTCCTTACTGATATCAATAAGGCTGGATTGTAAGAACGCTCTTTGGTTACACATATAAAAGTGTTTCAACCGGCGCCACCGAAGCAGAGGCGGATGCTACCACCGTACAGCCGTCGTGGGCTGCTCACTTTCCACGGGTGGGCAATATTTCCACCGACGCAATAATATTAGATTCCAAACACTAATTATAGGCTTTATCATCAAAAAGTTAATTAATGAAGCTATCGCCGGGTACAGCACGGTGCTTCATTGATTAAAATTTTGCTGATAATGACTTTTATTACCTGGTAAATGCATGTGTGGACATCACTGCCCACGTGTGGATTACGAACAGTACTGTATAAATGAACAATATTCAACAACAAAAAAATGATCGGTTTTCAAATTTTCAACACCTCTCAGTCGCCAATTACTTATTAACACTTTATCATGTCGGTGACAGTTTTACGGGTGGATGAAGTCGGAGGACCCGGAGAGAACCACCAAGCAACGACGAGCAGCTGTCAGCTCTCCAACATCGTAACTCTGAACTCTGCACCGCGGCACAGACAGGGTTAGATTGGTTGAAGATATGTGCACCTTCGACGTGCAGTACGCCTTAGTACACAGCGTCATCGTACCCCCATGTAGGCAATCGGGGTAAAGTGCCTTGCCCAAGGACACAACACGAGAACGCGAACAGTCGCTGAAATGGTCACCCATCCAACTACTAACCGCGCTCGGCGTTGCTCAACTTCGGTGATATCTGACGAGAACCGGTTACCGCGACGCCACCGCGCCCCTTTTAGTCAGTTACATTAATAAGGAGAAAATACGATTCTAGAAAATACAATTGTAAAAGTTTTATAGTTTTGATCCCAGTACTCGGACTAGTTAAACAATCAAACATAACAGCATAAGTATAACCTGGAGCGCGTCATTCGTAGAAATGCCTGATGGTGTTAAAACGAAAATTAGAATGCACAACTTGACTTTACATGTGGTTCGTCAACCGGCAGCGTAACCTACACGCGTCAACGAATTAAAAATATGATAAAGGCAGTAGGATTACAAGGAATTAGTTCAAAAACGTGTAATAGTGCTGGTAAGTAAATATGACTGACACACGTCAGTAATATTTTGGCAGTGGAATGAACAGATTTCCAAACAGTTATAAATACAACACAAATAAGGTTGGCTTCCAGTTAACCTTTTACCTAACATGAAAAGCAGACGACACTTACAAAAACAATTCTTGGATAACTATTTTTTTTCATTTTTTGTCTCAAAAACATAGGTTATGACCCCTCGTTGGAACGAGCTCGACGAGCTCGTTCCAACGAGGGGTCATAACCTATGTTTTTGAGACAAAAAATGAAAAAAATAATGAAAATTAATTGGCGATTTTTGAGAATAGCGCTGGCCGGTTTTGGCCGTTATGTTAGGTAAAGGGTTAAAGTGAATGTTTAAATTTCGTGAACTGGTAATTTATTAACCTTCCAACCGCCGTTCACTTTTAATGTGAAAAAATAAAATTGAAAATACAGCGGAAATCCTGGCAATCACCTGCCAGAATCACTTTCGTAGAATGGCAGTGTAAAAAGCTTATCTTTGCAATGCTTGGCTGACAATTTCGTCACTGGGAGAGAGTGACGTGGAAATTATCTCCCCTTAATTTCCTAAATCTTTCAGAACATTTAACACAAAGGGTATGGGAATTTCATATAAAAACTGAAATTTCGAAATGTTAGAGAATTTGTACCATCAATGTGCGCACCAGTTAACAAACTTCGGTCATTTTCCTGTTGAAGAGTACAAAAATACAAAAGCTGGCTTTTTACAATTTTTCCCCAATCAGTTTGAACGTATGTCTGTTATTCTCCGTTAACAACCATTTAAAATCATGAAAACAGCATTTCCACTATCTTTCGATGTTCTGCGACTTTTTTCTGGTAATTATATAAACAGCGTGCGCAGAATCGCTGCCAGCATGGCTAACAATTTTCGTCATCGGATGAGATTTGCAGGAAAGTTATCTCCACTTAATTTTCTAAAGCTGTCAGTAAATTTAATATTGGAGGTATGGGAATTTCATATAAAAATTGGAATTTTGAAATGTTAGCGAATTTCTATCGGCGCTGTGCGTATCACTTCACACACTTCTGGCATTATCCAGTGATGTTTGAAAATACAGAAGCCGCCTTTTTGCAATTTTTCTCCAATTTGTTTGAACGTTTAACTGTTATTTTCTGTTGAAAACCATTTAAAAATAAGAAAACTACGTTTTCACCATCATTTGATGTTCCGTCACGTTTTTCTGTTAACCCTTTGCGCAGGGATGTGGCTAGAGGGTTTCAGCTGGGGGAGGGGGGTGCCACCGGTGTAAATTCCAACTGTGAGTGGTTTCGATAGGTGGTTGCACTGCAGCGCTGGGTGATATCTTTTAACCCTTTACCCAATGAATCGCCCGCATCCGCCCGCGTAATATTCAAATACAGCTGCTGAAAAAACATTATTTTTCGAAAACATTCAACAAAACCATATCATGTGACCCCTCTTTGGTACGAGCTCGTTCCAAAGAGGAGTCACATGATATGGTTTTGTTGATTTGTTGACGGTGGGTGCGGGTGCGGGTGAGACAACCCCCAACCCCATAAACCCCCCAACCACCACCACATCCCACACCTCCCCTGTCGCCACAACCCTGCCTTTGCGCCTACGTCACGTAATAATATGTACGAAAATTGCCGTGAGTTGCGACTTCTTTACGTAATATCACACACTCCAATTTTGAACCCTAGCCCAAGAACACGATCCTTCATAATTTCATTGAACGGGATGGATACTAAGTGCATATGTGTGGTAGACTAATCAATGTTGCAAATATCAATTGGTCTACCCCAAATAATGAATATGGACTCTTCCTGTTGCTGTCATTGAACTGATATGGAAGATACCACCAGGGTTCAAAGGGCGTCGCCAAAACCTGATTCTTCATGACGTTAAAACGCCACGATAACCGTAGTTGGAAAGGGTTAGTTATATCAACATTGTGCTCATCATGACGTGTAATACAAACACTGTTCTCTCCATTTATATAAAAAGTCTTGTAGGTGAGGTTTGCTAGTTTTCCTGGGAAGCATACAAACTTGCCAATTACTGTAAAAACGCATTCGTAAAACGAAGAACCAAAGTGGACAGTTATTGTGAGAAAGTGTGATACTGATGGATATTCTGTAACTAGTTGCTTTTAATGGGCTTGTCATAAAAAACCAAGTTTCCTTTGGTTACTTTTAATAAACGAAATTAACAGACAGGTCCAAGGGCTGTCTGTTATGTTCGTTTATTAAAAGTAATAAAAGCAAACTTGGCTGTATTTTTCTCCTGATGTTATAGGTGTTTCCTCAACTATTACTTGCTTCTTAATTGGACCCTCCACGCTCATCTAATACTCTCAAGGGATATAATTTATCGAAATCGATTTTAGTAAGATATAAGTCAGGGATGGTGATGACTGGGTCGAGGCATGGCCAAAAATATCAGCCCGCTTTATAATCGTAGTACTGTACACTGTTTCCCTTTTCACTTAATGGCGCGCCAATCTGGCTCGATGGGGTCTGACGGTTTCACCGATTATGATAAAGTTTCCACTTTCCGCTCTTACAATGGTCGCCCAGAGGGTTCCAGAATCTCACTTCCGTACCATTTCCCATTCAGATTCTGATTTCCCTTTCAGATTCTAATTCAGGATGAGAGAGTGATCGGTTTGGCTATCAAAACTGACACCTCCCCTCATCATTACTGAATCCCAATCATGCTGGTCATGCTTCGCCGCGTTGATCTAACCTCTTACTGGCAGTTCTGCATATTCTGGTGCATATATCCAGAAAGTCTCAAATGTAAACAAGACGTTGGACTATTAAGTCCGTGTCCTGTTGAGAGATCTCTGCAACACTTAACCTTGTATAGTTTGTGTCCTCTTTCCAGAAGAGCACGAACTGTGGGTTTTTCTTGCACGTTGTCCAGTATTGTAGAGTGGGTTCCTAATTGTTTGTTTGCACGGCCCCAGTTGCATTATGGGAATTGCTCTGAAAAGGTATAGCATTGATGGTCCAGTACATGCATATTATGGTAACAATGTAAATATCCTGATGAGATGTTGTGTAAAGTTAACCAAATAGCACAATTTCTTGCAGCTGAGGTTTTCTTTAAAGCAACTAGGAATTATACCAATTCAGTCTTGTTTGACAGAGCTCACTGAGCTCTGTCAAAAAAGACTGGATTAGTTAAATTCTAAGTTGCATTATGGGAAAATTTTCCCATTTGAAATTACAGCATTTTGACATCAGTGTGCACAATGTTTTCTCTCAACTGTACCAGGAGGTATAAACTGATTTCAGGCCCAATAAATCACATTATGGCTCACCTCTAGTGCTGCAGCAGCCTATCTCTATGACCTACCTGAATACCGTATTTGTATACCCTTTGAGTACCTTTGGGTGCTCAAATGACGTCCGAGATGCATAAAAGGTATTGGTATTCTCAAGCAGACTGTCAGATTAATGTTTGAAACCTTAATCAAAAAGTTAGGAAAATAAAAAGTACTTTGAAAATGAGCCAAATGGGGTTTGACATCCTCAAAAATGGGATGGGTCCATTCTTAAGTCCAAGACTGACCATGGGTGATTGCACACGGGTAACAACAAATTAAAGGTTCACCGGACAGTTTACTTGCACTGTGTTGAGTGATTAGAATCACACATTTCCCTTTTAAGTTCAAATATGTTGATGGGTAGCTGTGATAGTATGATATTTAGCACATTGTGGGTTGTATTCAGGGACGTTGCGACTATTTACAATTCATACACGCTTTTGTGGTCGATGCTGGGGGAAGGACGAAAAATATATATTATCTTTTAATCCATTGTCGATAACACAAGTGTGAAACGTCCATTCTACCTCGCCACGCCCTCATCACCAACGTGCATATAAGTCGTTCATCAATACCAATTTCTTATATTTACTTATATCCATCCGTGCAATCCACAAACACACCACAGGGAATGACAGGAAGACAGCCAATCTGGCTAGGCCATTCCCTACAGAACATGTATATTGAATATCTTCTTATAGTTTATAAATACTTCATAAAAATGATCAGTACATTCTTGTAGATCCTAGTAAATGAAAGTGCTGCAAATAAAGTATTCTATTCTAAAAAAAAAAATAGTGGGGAATTTGAACCCCTACACACTAAAAACTAAAGTGTTAAAACTGACACTTTCAAGGTGTTAAACCCATTCTAACTCTTAGGGTTTGATTTTAACACTCAAAGTTCAATGCTTTAAGAACTTAGACATTACAATCGTCAGACATCTGAAACTTGAATGGATGGCACTTCCCATGTGTCTAGCATTGGTAGTTCTTCCAGAATCGTCCATAATTTGATTTGCGCTTGTTGGGTACATAATTAAAAGGACACAACGCAGATGACGCGGATCAGGCTCGAGAGTTCGAGCCTGGTCCGCGTCATCTGCGTTGTTTCTTTTTAAGTGTCGCGTCATTACACTTATCAAGTGGTATTATTGTAACATCTGTTAAGTTCTGGGATATCTACACTTGAACAAAGTGCTAGTTCAGCACTTAGTAAGTGTTAAATACAGCACTTCAAGGGTAGTTTTTAACACTTTAGTTTTTAGCGTGTAAAATGAAAAAAAGTTGGAAATTTCAGACAGGGTGATGGTGGAGTGGAATTTTTCAAAACATGTCTAGAATTTGACCAGAAGATGGAGATTATACACTGAAAAGTGGTGACAATCTTCCAAATACTGATTGAATACTAGTAAAAATCCCCCAAATATTGTCGTGTAGACCTAATTTATGACAGCCAAGAGCCTCGGTTTGATAATTTATAGTTAATGGAAGTGTACATATGGAATTCTGCAACTAAACAATCTACTTTACTAATCGACCGCGGTCGCCTGCAGAATTTACAATTTCAGCAGTTGGAAAAAAAATAACAAAACCATATCACTTGACTCCTCAATAGAACGAGCTTGATGACGTTTTTTTGAAAATTTGTTTAAAAAAATAATAAAAATAACAGAATTAGATATCGCGTGTTTTGGGTAAAAGGGGTTTGTGCAGAAAGGTATTTTATAGTTTGTCAGCGTAACGTATCGCAGTTGGCATTTTGCATTCGAAATACATTTACAACTCTACCCGTGTGCATGCAGCTGATAGTGCGTTACTGATTTTCTGAACAGCGAGTATTTTTTAGCATTGCTAGCTTATTGAATTGTTGTGTTTGAAGTCGATGGCACGGTAAGCTTCACGCAAGAAATTCACGCCTCGCGTCTCGAAGACGGCACTTTTGAAACAACTTTCCGACAGGAGAAGTAGAAATAACAACTGTGTTTCAAAAGAAATGCATTTGTCGATATTTTGCACGTCAAAACAAGACAGAAATTTGAAACACAAACTGTTATGTTTCTGACAGCTGATGTACAATGGATGTTGCTGTTAAGTTAAAAGATACACTTGTCGTATAAAGTATTTTACAGATGAATGTTTCGTGTATCCGACTTCATTATATTGATCGCACTTAAGGCTCCACAAAGTAGATATTCTGTTTCTCGGGACATTTTTTTTCACAATTGCATGTGGGCGGGCGTTTTTTATTTTTCTATTTTTGTAATTATTTCTTAGCCATCAAAAGTTCATGGTTTGTTTTATATTTATAATTTATAGAGTAGCATGGGTGGGGGTGTATTTCGTCCCTTGAGTGCAAGAAGGCTTTGCAAGGCTTAAGCATTGCAAAGCCTTCTTGCACTCAAGGGACAAATTGATTAATTTTATTAATTTGGGTAAAATATCAGACATAAACCATTTAATTTTTATTGTTTTTAGTTTGCATTGGTTATAAAAGAAGAGCATGCGGCAGCCAAAAGGACCATGTGGGAGGGCCTGAGAAACAGATTTTTAACTTTATTAGGCCTAAGTGAATAATTGTAAAGCTTGTTGCAAAACTATGTTACTGGTACACTCGGTTACTTAAAGGTGGACAAACGTGCACATTCCTAGAGTGAGATTGTGTGGGTGGGTGGGTGGGTGGGTGGGTGGGTGGGTGGGTGGGTGTGTGTGTTTTAGGATATGTATGTGTGTACGTTCTGGGTTCTGTCTTCCCGATTTTGTGAGAACCCAGATAATAGTGTTAGGGTTTATAAAAAGATTTCCTCTGTTTTCTCCATACCCCCTCAAAGAAAACTGTGGGTAGGGGTTTATCGTCCCGATTTCGTGCATTTTATGTATTTTTATTTCTACTTTTCACCTTACAGAAGGTGATAAAGTTACATTCAGCGTCATAAGGTTGTTAAATATTTTACAGTATGGCCGCCGTGGACTGGTCACTTTCCACGGCTGGGCAATATTTCCAAGGACACCAGCTGAGGATACAATAATATTATATTCTAAACACTAATTATAGGAATAATCATCAAAAATTTAATTATTGAAGCACCGGGTACAACCCGGTGCTTCATTAATTAAAATTGTGCTGATGATGAACAATGCTGCGACTGTTACCCAAGCTCATCAAAAACGGTAAAAAAACACCGAAACGAGCGTCATATAGTTCGACTTCTTCCAAATTTTCTTTATAAGAGTAGCACATAGTGTTATAGGCCCCTAACTAGTTTGGGGTGTTCTATAGTACAAGAGTATGACTAATTACCCAAATGGACCCGACAACTATTTTTTACTACTTCGGATTCCTTTGTAATCCTCTGCTTCTATCGATGTATCTATAAGCTTTATTATTGTTTCTCTCTACCCCGCCCTATTTATTTGTTAGGGGAATAATCCCACAGTTCCGGAATAATGTGGGCATAAATTATCATTGAATCCACCGACCAATATAAAAGAGATTTGTCCACTTGGCTGTAATACGCATAATCTGGGACGTTGCTAAACACGAGGAAAAGACTTAAAGCTAAACTGGAATCCGATATGGCTGCTTTTTAATCAAATACTAAGACAGAACACAACGATGGTGGAGTAAGGGTGAGTGGAATCAACTATCCGATGTGAAGATTTTGCTGTATTTCACGAGCACCGAATGCGGGCGTGAAACACAGGAAAAAACTATACCAAGGCTAGTTGATTTCTGACCCCCGTATACTCTACCCGAGACGTGTTCTGTATTTTTATCTTACAATCAATATATATTTTGTCTGTATTAACTCCGAAAGTGTCGTGTATCCGACCCCATGATACAGATGTTTGTATCAGGGGTCGGATACAAGCACGTTCCTTTCGCGTGAGTTCCACTTTTTTTTCTTTTTGTTCATCCGTATGAATAAATAGTTCGTTATATATTCGTCTACGTTCTCGACATATCCCCAATATATTGTAAGATAAAATGATTATTATCAATATATGGATGTACAAAATATGTATCCGAGTCTCGCTCCGGGTTCTAAGGGCAGATCACGACGAGTCTTCGACTCGTCGTGATCTGCCCTTAGAACCCGGAGCGAGACTCAGATACATATTTTGTACATCCACATAATGGTAATAATCTCTATATATCATGATTAAACCTGAATCAAGTGAATGAATCTGATATTATTAAAGAAAACTACCATCTTGGGCGAGTTCACAACTTTCTTGCTTGACACTGTCTTGTGTCGAAGCATTTCATTCACGTCTTAACGTGGGGGCGCGGTGGCTCAGTTGGTAGAGGTGGCGGCTGCAAGTCGAGAGGTCCTCGGTTTGAATCCCACCTGCGGCAACCGCGTTGTGTCCTTGGGCAAGAAACTTCACCCCCACTGCCCACGTGGGGGCACGGTGACGTTGCGTACTAAGGCGTACTGCACGTCGATGGAGCACCTGTCTTCAACCAATGCTAACCCTGCTTGTGTGGAGTTGGTATGTTGGGGAGCTGACAGTTGCTCGCCGTTGCTCGGTGGTTCTCTCCGGGTACTCCGGCTTCCTCCATCCCTAAAACTGTCACGGTCATGGTTCACCATTGGGCAGAAATATGTGACCTTAAACACCAATAAATAAATCACGTCTTAACGTCACCCAGACGCGTACCGATCTATCAGATGTATTCGTCGTATATGACGTTCTTACGCGGAATCCAGATTCCATGCTTGGTATACCCAGAGCATTTTCCAGTGCTCCAATAAGACTAAAATCCTGGCATTTTGACAGGTCGAAAGCACGTGTAGCTTTTTTTCTGTGTTTACGGCTCCAATAGCATATGTTACCGTTTGACGTCAACGTGCGAAATATTTGAAGAAATGAGGTTACTCATTTCGAAATTATTTCAAGAACGGAGTGATTTGCAAACCGCTTCTCTTTTCTAGATTTTTCACACGTGCACCTGACGATGTTCCAAATGAAGTGTTGTTTAACCCTTTACCTAACATGAAAAGCAGACGACACTTGCAATAAAAAATCTTAAATATCTAATTTTTTTTAAATTTTTTGTCTCAAAAACATAGGTTATGACCCCTCATTGGAACGAGCTCGACGAGCTCGTTCCAATGAGGGTTCATAACCTATGTTTTTGAGACAAAAAATTAAAAAATAATGAAAATAATTGGCAATTTTTGTGAATAGCGCTGGCCTGTTTTGGTCGTTACGTCGAGTAAAGGGTTAAATTACAAATAAGTTTAGGATTTGAACTAAAATGGAGTGCCCTCGACCTTGATCTGATTTATCGATTATTTGTCCAGTTAAGTCGTGAGGTACACGAGAGGTTTATTTACTAAACTTGTTATCGTTAAAAGTTGCTGTGTTCATTTCACGATGTGGGTTTTGGGGGCTGTAATTTATTTATATTTATTTATTGGGGTTTAAGGTCACATACTTATGCACAATGGCTAATCGTGACCGTGACAGTTTTACGGGTGGAGGAAGCCGGAGTACCCGGAGAGAACCACCGAGCAACGACGAGCAACTGTCAACTCCCCAATTATTGGGGTTTAAGGTCATATATTTCTGCACTGTGGCTAATCATGACCATGACAGTTTTACGGGTGGGGGAAGCTGGAGTACCCGGAGAGAACCACCGAGCAACTGCGAGCAACTGTCAGCTCCCCAACATACTAACTCCATACCAGCATGGTTAGCATTGGCTGAAGACAAGTGCACCATCGACGTGCAGTACGCCTTAGTCCACGACGTCACCGTGCCCCCAGATGGGCAATGGGGGTGAAGTGTCTTGTCCAAGGACACAACGCGGTTGCCGCAGGTGGGATTCGAACCGAGGACCTCTCGGCTTGCAGCCTGCACCTCCACTACTGAGCCACCGCGCCCCCTAGGGGGCTGTAATTAGGGTCTTATTGGAACATATACGTTATTGAGATGATGTGATGATAATATGGTCTAAGGTTTGCGGGGCAGAGCATATGTTCGCGTCTCAGTAGAAGATAAGCTTCGAGCCTCAAACCTCAGACCACGCTGCCTTCAATTCATTTCAATAATGTCTGTATCGTATCGCGTTACGTTGAATACGCACAGTGATCATGGCATAAAATCTGAAACATCAGCGCAGCAGTTAAATGTGTGCCAATTCATCCATATTAAATGAGACATTAATGTAATATCGATATTGAAAAATCGGCGAGTATAAATATCATTAAGAATTTCATATCAGTTCTATGATTGGTTTATCAAACAAAAGAGACAGTACGGTGTTATTTTAGAACAAAATAGTCAAATTACTATATTTGTTCAGTTCATGATTATACATTGAGGTGTTACATTTTAACCTTGTAACCTTCGCAGGTTTACCGAAGATAAACCAGTATTTATTTTTCCTCCATTATTCAACCAAATCCATATAGCAACTTCACAGATGCTCGGGAAAATTAATTCGATGTAATCCATAACCATGGGAAATGCGAAGGTGACGTATTGTGGTTGTGTAAACCTGATTTCTCCTGACCGTGATTATTCAAATCCCGACTGATAAAATGTTGCGTTAATCATGCTTTCGTCGAACGCATGCCTCAATGAAGCAATTGGGATATTAGTCGAGATCAAATTTCAAAACTCCCCCCGTGGGAACCCCGGGAAGTGAAACAGCGCCTGTTCACTGCGGTAAACAGGCTCTGTCTTACTGGTAAAATTGGACCCAGTCACAAATGCTTGGGAGGAGCAAACCCTCTCTAAAATGAGCAACATGGCTTATTAACGCTCACCCCTGGTCTTGAGTTGATACTCATGTTGTGGTCATGATTAGCCATTGTGCAAAAATATGTGACCTTAAACACCAATAAATAAATAAATAAATAAATAAATAAATAAATAAATAAATAAATAAATAAATAACCAGAGTCTACTGGGAGAGTCCTCTAAAATTGACAGCATAATTATAAAGTATTATTAATTAAAACACGAGAGGTCACTTCTCCGATCCTGCAACACGATATGCAGAAATTTCATAAAGTAGGATGGCTTATAAGTGAACGTGTGTGGTAGAACAATTAATATTCTCTACGTGCAGCCTGAAGGCTGCACGTTGAAAATATTAATTGTTCTACTCCTAAATAATGGATATGGACTCTTCCAATTTCTGTCATTTAACTGACATGGAAGATACCACCAGTGTTCAAAGGGTTAAAATGGACTTTATACACACTAAAATCAGTTGTGTTGAAAATTAACCCACATCAACTGGGTTGAGTGGATATGGTGATTTTAACTCAACTGATTTTAGAGTGTACACATGCAGCAGGTGTGATATGGTGATATGGCCATTGGTGCTAAATTTTTGCCATGAACCCCAGAGGGGAGGGGGGGGGGGCCAAAAATTTAAACACCAATAAATAAATATAATAAATAGTTCCAAAACTCCTTTGTACTTGAGGATTTATCTCTGTGCATTAGATATGGGCAATATATCGAAAAACCGAACCGATACCGAAATCATGGGGAAACCGAACCGCACCAATTATTACATATCGAAGCCACCTCCGTTTTCCAATTTTCCTGTATTTGCTATTTTTAAGACATTGTTGAGGCTTGATAGCAGCTTGATAGCATCTAAAGGGTTCATTGGGGCGCGGTGGCATTGCGGTGACCGGTTCCCGTCAGATCACTGAAGTTAAGCAACGTCGAGCCCGGTTAATCATTGGATGAGCGACCACCTGAGCGATCAATTTGGATTCCAGCGTTGTGTCCTTGGGCAAGACACTTAACCCCGATTGTCCACATGGGGGCACGATGACACCGTGTACTTAGACGTACTGCACGTCGATGGTACGCATGTCTTCAACCAATCTAACCCTGCCCGTGATGCAGTGCAGAGTTACGATGTTGGGGAGCTGGCAGCTGCTCGTCGTTGCTCGGTGGTTCTCTCCGGGTACTCCGGCTTCCTCCATCCGTAAAACTGTCACAGTCATGATTAGCCATTGTGCATAAGTGTATGACCTTAAACACCAATAAATAAATAAATTAAATAAATAAATAAATAAATAAATAAATAAATAAATAAATAAATAAAAGGTTCATTTTTATGAAAGGACTGATTGATATAAGTATTCTCAAATACTCGTATGTGTCTTTGTGCTGCGGGAAAATTGTGTAGCTTGAAACTGTTGCCGGTGATTCTGAAAAGGTTCCCCCAACAAAAGTGTGGGCAGACTGCAACCTTGTTTTTTAAGCATTTTATGGGACCGTTGGGGTTCGGAATTTAGTTTAAAGTACTTTCAATATCTTGAACATTTATATCTAAAATCTAAGTGTGTAAGCCTTTCGGCACCGATTTGCAGGATGGGATTGCCTAATACAATACTGATTGTAGCGATTGGACACGTGGGGGGCGCGGTGGCGTTGTGTAATAAGGCGTACTGCACGTTGATGGTGCGCTTGTCTTCAACCAATACGAACACTGCTTGTGTGGAGTTAGTGCGTGGAGGAGTCTGGCAGTTGCGCGCCGTTGCTTGGTGGCTCCCTCCAGGTAATCCGTCTTCTTCCACCCGTTAAACTCTCTGACACGAGATGACCTTGGTTGTCAAAAGTGTCGATAAACCCCAATACATAAATAAATAGCGATTGGACGAATCAATTCTGGATTTTAGGGAGCGTCAGTAAAAATTTAATCCAACAGCCCCGTGAAATGTTGGATTGAATTAGCACTGACCAGCGCTGACCCTAATTAACTATTCATTATTAATTTTATCATATGACTCGTCCGTTTTGTTCAATTTAAAACATTTGATATTTTGTTTTCATATCAATCAGTGATAAATAAAGCCTTCCGTCAATTTCATTGGTCAATTTCAAAACTAGACAATTTGATTGGCTGAACAAAATACAACTGGGCCACATTTTCGTAATTTGCATAATTAGAGTTGGGAGCTTTCATTGGACAATTTCAAAACTGGACAATTTGATTGGCTAAACAAAATACAACTGGGTGACATTTGCATAATTTCAGTAGTGAGAATTTATGTTATCTGTCCTATTTAGGGTGGGTTATATTGTATTAATATTTTACCTTCAATAAAAACGCCATTCATTTTTTTTTATATTTTCACATTTTGCTTCCAAAGCATAGGTTAGGCCTAAAAATTAAAAATATGTTTCTCAGGCCCTCCCTCATGGTCCTTTTGGCTGCCGCATGCTCTCTTTTTATAGCCAATATAAACTTAAATAAAATAAAAATTAAAATGGTGCACGTCTGATATTTTACACAATTTAAAAAATTGATAAATTTGTCCCTTGAGTGCAAGAAGGCTTTGCAATGCTTTAGCATTGCAAAGCCTTCTTGCTCTCAAGGGACGAAATACTCCACCACCCGTGCTATTCTGTAGATTATGAGACCTAAAATATAAAACAATAACATGAACTTTTGATGACAAAGAAATAATTACAGAAATAAAAAATAAAATAAAAAACCGCTCGCCCGCATGCAATTTTACAAATAATGGCCTGAGAAACAGAAGATCTGCTTTGTGTGGCCTTATGACCCCTCATTGGAACTAGTGTGTCGCGTTCGTTCCAATGAGGGGTCATAACCTATGTTTTGGAAGCAAAAAATGAAAATTTTTAGTTATACGAGGATGTTTTTTCCACGTGTCGTCTGCAACTCAGGTTAGGTGATGGGTTAAAAGTCATACTAAGTGGCTAATTTGTGCGTGTGTGTGTCATATGATAAATAGAATATGAAATGAGTATTTTTCTCAGATAACATTTATGAAACATGTCCGAATTTTCCGTTTGGGCTCGCCAGAGCCTCGCCAAAACGGAAAATAATTTTTAGACTCGTTTCATAAGTATTATTATTAGTCCAGGCACATTAGACATAAAAATGAAAAAGTAAGGAAAAAAATCGGAGAAAGCTGATTTTTTTTATATGTTTCACACATTGCGGATAAAGTGTGAAAAGTCCCCGCGAATCCGAGTTGAGCTTTTTTAGTTATAGCGTTTTTTTGATGAAAATTTTTTTTTTTTTTTAAAATTCGACCCAGCTCCATATTTCTCATTCTTATTCGCCTTAGTAGGGTGAGAATCATAAATATCGTGCTGAATTATATTGAGAATACATATCCCCAACAGAAAATGCCAACTTTGTACCAATCCTCACACTCAATGGTGAAATATTCACGAAAATGTACAAAATTACGAAAAAAAAATTTATTGTTTTCATACACACAACGGTACACAACGTCCATTAAATCAAATCTACGACTACTTTGGGAGTTAAATTATATATCAAAAATTGTAGAAAAGCGGTGGCTTTATAATGGTATATAACAATAGTCATTTATTCCATAATGAACTGGTGAAACGTGTGAAATATTAACCATACCCCCTAAACTCAAATTCAAACGGCATCGACTTTTCTCATTCAAATACCGTATTATAGCATCATTGTTTCAATTTCCATGTTCGATTCAATCACATAATGTGGTGTTCGCCTGCACTCAAGATGCATTGGCATGTAATGTGTGCACAAGTTGACAAAAGTTTTCGTTAGACTCGGCGGCTTCCATATGATTATGTCATATTTAGGGGCAATTGGTTCGATCATGGCTGGTAGCGGCTTGGATGAACTTTGGGGGACTGTTTATGCTGGTGGGTCAATCCATCATTTGATCAGTGGTCATGCATATTCAAGAGCAGTTCGTGCCCATTTGCTAACACAAATTGCCATTACAAAACTTGCGTTTGAAGAAAGCCGAACACTAGATAACATAGACTGCACAGAAGTCAATGAAATATTCTGTGGACTTGCCAGAGGTGACTGTACAACAGCTGACGCTGTCAATCAAGAAAGTGTCAACCATCTACTGTCAAAATTACACGAACTGCTCCAGAATGCGTCCGTAGGACGCACAGGAAAGCTTTGGGTACAATACTACGAGCAAATAGGTCTTCTCCAGTTGTTCTTGAGAGCAGAGCGCACAGGCGAGTGGGAAGTCCACACATATTGTGTTCGCAATATGATTCCAGTATTTCACGCAGGTGGTCATTTTGCATTCGCAAAAAGTTCTCATCTCTATTTGCAGCAGATGAATGAGCTAACAGAAATAATGCAACAGGATGATTTGAAGTTGTTCACTGAGAAAGGTTACTTTACCATAAGGCGCTCAGATAAATTCTGGGACGGGATATATTCTGATCAGACCATAGAGCAGTGTTTAATGAGAATGTTCAAGCTCCCTGGTGGTCTCACACATGGCAGGGGAATAACCGATAGCACTGTTGCGAAATGGGTACATGGACTACCTCTTTGCCTTCCGATATGTAATGCTCTCGAAAATTTTGTTCATGTTCACACTGGTCATGGCGAACAACAACGGGATCTCCGTCAAAGTTCACAATTGACTGATGCCAATGATATCACCAAATTATTGAACTGGCTCAGAGTGCATTCCCCCTTTCAGAATAGAGATCCACTACAATTAGTCTCTATAGCGACCGGGCTTGTGGCCGCCGAAACTGTGAACTGTGACCAAGTTCGCAAAATTGGTGAATGTTGCGTATCGAATGTTGTAAGCAAAACGTTCAACAGCATCAAACTACGACGTGTTGACACTGTGAAGTCTTTCGCATCGATGGCAAATAGTATCAAAGTCCGTGGAAGTAAGGTAGTGATTGACCCCACAATTCTGTTCAACCGCATCACATGTGTTATTCAGTCACAAGCAGAGATGGAAGAGTATCTCAAATATGAACTCCCCCCGAAACCACCAGCATTGTTTGATTCTGCTGGAATGAGGAAGACACAGAAAAGCACGCTCGGTAAGATCCTCAAAACATACGGTTCCGAGCAAACTAAAATCCCAGAACATTCTCTGTTTGTTGTAGATGGTGGATTTTTATTGAGGGCAGTTGTATGGCCTAAACAGTCGTCATATAAGGACATATGTACATCATATTCCAATTATCTAGTGAGACATTTTGGGGCGAACGTCGTGGTTGTTTTTGATGGTTATGCTTGTACAATGTCGACAAAGGGCATGGAACAAGCCCGTAGATCTAAAGACAGGTATTCCATTGATATCAATATCTCACCCGAGTTACCAGTCACCACACCCCAATCCGATTTCCTTGCAAATGCCAAGAACAAAACCCAACTGATCGATCTTCTAATGCAGGAGCTATCTGTTATCAATATTCAGTCCAAGCAGGCCGAGGCTGATGCTGATGTACTGATAGCCGAAACTGCACTTGACATCGCTCAAGATGACAACAATGTTGTCGTTGTGGGAATAGACACAGACTTGTTAGTCATTCTTACCTCTCGAGTTCAACCGGGATGTAATATTCACATGATGTATTCCATTACCCCAAACTTACTAGTTTCAATTAGTGAAATAGCAACCAAAATGGGTGACCATAGAAGCAACCTCCTTGTAGCACATTCTATAAGTGGTTGTGACACTACTTTTGCACTCTTTCGAGTTGGTAAGAAGAAAGTATTCAGTACAATTGTCTCCGATGTTACTAGCGACTCACAACAGTATGTCAACACAATTTTGGCGGATGACAGTACACCAAGTGCAGTAGCCGCTGCCGGGGAACAACTTCTCCTGATCTTATACGGGAGTAAAACTGTTTCCTCAGACCAATATAGATATGTCACTTACAAGCGTTATGTAGCAAAATCTAAACTGAATAAACCCATCGACCTAGCCTCACTCCCACCAAGCAGCGATGCTGCACAACAACATGTCTACAGATGTTATCTCCAGGTCCAACAATGGCTGGGCACTTCGCTTCCTCCGACGGATTGGGGGTGGTCGCTAGACAATGGACTTCTTGTACCGACTGCAGCCACAAAACCATGTGCCCCCGATAACCTACTGAATCTGATCAGTTGTGGTTGCAAGAGTGCTTGTACAAAAAGGTGTGGGTGTAAGAAGGCAGGACTCTCTTGCTCAGGTTTGTGTAATTGCAGTTCGGATTCTTGTAACAACCACAGAAACACTGTCCTGTCGGAAATTTCTGAGTTCGATGAATAATATGTATATAGGTCATGTCATTTCTGTATATAGCATTGATAATAGTCAATGTAACTTAATCCATGTTGATTGATTTGTACATTCTGTAAATATTATTTATTGATTTTTGTACATTCTGTAAATATTATTTATTGATCTAATGCTGCCAGACACAGACGTGTCTGTTCGGTCCCAAGCCCGAAAATAGTTGAGTTCTCACGCTGACGAATTTTATGCCAAAAGGGGAACTCGGCCAGAAGCAGAGGGGGTCTTCCATAATGTCCATTTTGTAAGCAATGATAAAAGTCTTCAAATGGTGGTGGATTTTTTATCGTCTGTCCAACTAACATCCCGTTCTGTACTACGACCCTTTGGGCAAATCCGTTAGGAAAATCGTCATTTTTTGCGTAAATCCGATACTTTTTTGTGAATTTTCAATAATTTTTTGCAGAAATTGTCACAGAATGCACATTTTCCTTTAGGTAAATGTATATTAGACATTATGTAGCTCGAAATACGCGTAAACAAAAAATACAGTTGGATCAATTCGAGGTTACAAAGTTCGTGCGATTTTTTTTTGATTTTTTTCAAACGCGTTTTCGAAAAAAGGCTGTAGAAAAAAAAGCTCAACTGGGATTTTAGGAGACTTTTGTCTAATCGTTCAGTGACATGTACTCGACATTCCCTGAAAAAATCAGCTTTCTCCGATTTTTTTCCCTAGTGAAACCTAATGTTCTTGGGCTATTATGAGAAAAACACTCATTCCATATCCTCTATATATTATATGTTGCTTACTAAACGGGAACTGACTTTCTGTTTTCGCAGAAACATTTATGCGCGTCGGCTTAAAATGATAAAAGACTGAAGATCTCGTGGCTCACTTTTAATAGCTCTGTTCTCATGCCGTTTTCTAGCACTGTGATCGTTAATGAGATTGTTTCGTTTGGTTTGATACTTCAATCATGCAGACCAAGTGAAACTTTGTATCTCGGTAATTTACTAATGACTCGATATCTATGCGAACACAATCGATACATGATGTTTACTGGGGGGTGAGATTTATTTCCTATAATGACGGAAATAGGGTCATTATTCGAGTCATGCCAAGTTTAAAGGTAATTTACTGTAAAGTTCATTGATTAACAACTCATAATCGATAAAAAAAAATTCAATAAAATTCAACTATAGTTGTAGGTTATTTGCGCGAAATTACAGGTTTCTGCGTATTTAGGGGTCATTGTTACTAAAATGCCCCTAAACACATTCCTTGTACATCCATTTATTTAAAATAACGGTACTGCAAAATTATATGTGTCAGTTTCAATACGGCCAATTTATATTTCCACATTTCAGTTTGAATAGTTCAAAACTCAGACATGAACATAAGTAGTTAAGTAAAAGAGAAAGAATATCCAAAAATGAAGATCCGTTTTTTTATGAACACGTAACACTCCTATCAGAGAGAGATAGAGAGATGGGGAAGACGGGGGGGGGGGGAGAAGAAGGGGAAGAGCGACAGAGAGGGATGGTGATGGGTTGGGAGAGAGCGTGGAAAGGGGGCGAGAGGAGAGAGAAAGAGAGGGAGAGAGATGGGGAAGATGGAAGGGTGGTCGGAGCGGGGGATAGGGAGAGAAGGCTAGAGAAACGGGCGGCATAATTAAAGTATTGTATTGCAATGTGCCCTCTGTCTTGGAGATGGGACAGACTAGCTGGTTTGTCCCAATTGACGGAAGTGAACACACGCTTCTACGCGCTACTTCATTACACAAATGTTCTATGAAATCCCCTACAGCAACACTTAACCATGCGGAAAATGAAAATCCGTTCCGCACACCTGTGCCGAACGGAAATCGTTGATGGTCTATTTTTAAAAAGAAGCGGAATTTCATTAGAATTTTCTACAAATCGTGCACCGCAATTACACTTTGAGTCGCTAGCGATCGCTTAAAATAGTAACACGGATTCACCCTCGATAATTTGGTTAGTGAAAAAATGTGTTCTTTTTTGTTGATAGTCCGCCCCCTGAGTTCTAATGTGTTCTATGTGCCTACTGGCACATAGAACACATTGGAACTTAGGGGAAGATAATAATAATAACACTTTGGCCAGCCGCTGATTTGTCGTGGTTCTCGGACGAGAAAGCCTTGGTTACCCCTGTACTCCCAACTGCCTCCCTATTCCCATGCTTCTCCTCTCCTCCCAACACTCGGAGACGAACTGCTTGATGACATCCCTTGCCCCATTCTTCCCGATCTCTCCGATTAGCATATTGACCCTCTCCTTTGAGTCTCCACCTAACCACATGTCCTTCATTCTCCCATCCCACTTCCCCATTATACTCCCAGTGAATCTTATTCTTTTAGACTGGTACTTTGGACATTCTAGAAGAAAGTGTTCCAGGTGTTGTCAAATGAATTGCTGAGTGTCCTTCTAATAATTGCTTTTATAGACGTGAAGGCATGTAATAAACACAGAACGACACACGCGTGTGATTGCAACCTCTCGTTTTATTCTTCCGCGCTGACACTTGTGCCATATCGATTAACTCATTTCCACGCGCGTGTCGTTCTGTGTATGTATTACATCCCATTTAATACTAAAAGTTTCATTCAAACAACCCACCGCCAAACGACCTATACATTCTTTGTGACAACGACGTCTGTACACTTTCAAAGAGACGTCGGGTACATGCTAAAGTCCTCAACCTCAAACATTGTTTCTCTTATTTCTTTCTTATTTAAACTGAAACTGAATTTCTCTGAAGAAATGACTCAGTTTTCAAACTTTGTGTTTGTTGACCTATGATAAGACTAGTGGCGCCACCTAACAACTTTGGTAGTGATACCTTATAGATTGTCCGCAAACTAATGTCTCTGTCAAAGAGGCTGAACTGGATACTGGATGGAATAATAAAGGAATTATGGAGAATTGCGTCACATGAGAGACGGGAGGGGGTAGTGTATAGAATATACCCATAGTAGCTTGTGTACCAAATGTTCACCACGAGTGGTGAACATTTGGTACACCAAGCTACTTTGAGTATATTTTATTTATACCATGATCGTCAGATTAAGAGTCGCTATTATTTTTTCTGGATTTCACTGAGCAGCAGCCGAGCAATGGCGAGCAGCTGTCAAACTCCCCAACGTACTAACTCTGCGCAAGCAGGGTTAGCTTTGTTTGAAGACAAGTGCACAATCGACGTGCAGTACACTTTAGTACACAGCGCCATCGTGCTCCGACGTGGGCAATTGGGAAGAAGTGCCTTGCCCAAAGACACAACGCCTGGCCGTGATCGTACCACGGCCCTTTCGGTTTGAAATGCAATGCCGTGACCACGAAGACTCCGCGCTCCCAAAGTGCTCATTACAGGAAGTTTAATCAGGCCAAACACAAAGAGAGAAGTGCACATTTACAGCAGAGCAAACATTTTTCAAACCGAACGCATTTGACTCTTCTATTCATGTTTTAGGAAAATGGCACCGTCCATGTAAACAGTTGACATGATTCAAAAAGAGCCAGTTGTGAAATTGGACTAATTATTATTAATCCTTTTGAGGCCACACAGAGTGGACTAATTAATGTCTCTAACCTGCAGCCATCTGGCTGCAGGTTAGCGATATTAATTGGTCCACCCTGGGCGGCCTCATAATGAAGTGGAACCAAGCATCAGTTCCGCGATTTTGTTCTACGATCGAACAAAAGGGACGCAATCAAAAAAAAAGAGATTGTGATTCCCAACTGGTTTTCTCAAATCTCTTTTTTCCGATCTCCAACATGTGTCGCACTTGAATTGATTTTCATCGGCCCTCGGTACTCTGCCGTACAAACAGCGTCCTCTTTGACAGTTAACGGTATGTCTTCCGTGAGTGGAAACAGTTTAGTGCTGGTAACGTGTCCGTTATTGTAATTTATTGTTGATTTTTCTCATGTACATCAAAACATTTCCCACCTTCACCGGAAGGAAATACCCCGTTTCCGGTATAGAATGTCCATTTCGTGTTGCCAAGACGTTCATTATGGACAGCCGCTGTTTCTCTGTGTGGTTCTCGTGAGCTAATAAGCTGAAGTAAATGAATAACTTTGCATTTGATTATATTTTCGCCCTTTACACAACACACATGATATGAAATTTTTTTACATTAATTATTGTTTTTTAAACTTCTTCAAAAAATTTCTACTCAACCATATCATGTGACCACTGCGTTGTGTCCTTTGGCATGGCGCTTAATCCGGATTGCCCGCACGGGAGCACGGTGGCGCTGTGTACTAAGGTGTACAGCACGTTGATGGTGCGATTCTCCTTAACCAATGCTAACCCTGCTTGTGTGGAGTTAGTACGTGGGGGAGTCTGAAAGTTGTTCGCCATTGCTCGGTGGTTCTCTCCGGGTTCTCCGGCTCCCTCCACCCGTAAAACTGTCCGACACGAGATGACCCTGGATGTCGAAAGTGCCGTTAAACCCCGATAAATTAATAAATAAATAGATCATATTAATTGGGTTTTTTTTAAACTTTTTCCAAAAATTTCTACTCAACCATATCATGTGACCACTGCGTTGTGTCCTTTAGCATGGCACTTAATCCCGATTGCCCACGTGGGGGCATAGGGGGCGCTATGAACTAAGGCGTACTGCACGTCGATGGTGCATTTGTCTTCAACGAATGCTAACCCTGCTTGTGTGAAGTTGGTGCGGCTCCAGGATTTGTTACTTCTTTCTGTGATAAAGAAATCGCGCGACTTTCGTTTTGTCCCAGTAATGAGACATTTCCCAGGCATTTGTGCGAATGAGTGTGCTTTCATTCGCTAGATTTATTGACGTTTTTATCCAATATGCACGCAAAGACGAGCATTTCCAATTTCGTTCATTTTTTATTAGACGAAAGATTCCCCAAAACAAAAAAATATTCTCATTTTTTATGATGGTGACAAAGAAATATTAACAGTGGCTAATGGTAGCTCTCTACTCGACTCGATTTACGCGTGCCGTCCTCTCGGCTACGCTGTAGAAAATAAGTACTGAGGGTATCAACACGTAGAAAACAATGTCTTATACAGCCTGTATGCAGGACTACTCCTCGCGTATTTTCGACCATCGGTGTACCCCAGGTCCCAAATTCACCCGAGGTCCTAAACTGGGAAACCTATTTTATGTGCAGCTCCATCATAGGTGCACTATTAGGAATCTCACTGACTGTCTGGCATCGTAAATTAAATTTGACGGAGCAGTGGGGTATATCATGATGTACGTGGTATTTTCCCAACAGGGTAAGCGTAATTTGGAAAATATGATTCCCGTGGATTAACAATAATTTGCCGCGGCAATCAAACGTCAGTTGCAGTTGAGTTGTACAACTGTATTATGTTTCAGATACGATCGTTGTAAAGTACAATGCCCAACAATTGCCCGACGAGTTTCCCTATCGGCGAAAATGTTAGAAGGCGTGACATGCCCCTACACACCTCTCTGAATTCACGACCATGATTCTACCCCAAACGATAGTGAGAAATATCGAGAAATATCTCTGCGGAAGTAACGTGCTTCGCACAATATGTTCAGGTCGCTATTACTCAGTGTTTCCAGAGTCTAAGTGTTCTATTTGTTATTAAATCACATTATATAATATTGCATAATAAAAATAAGCCCTACAGTTTTGCCCCGTTTGTGAAAACTTCCATTTCCAAGAGCCAACACTATAAAACTTTTACAACTGTATTTCTGGAATTGTACTTTCCACCTATTAATATAACTGACTAAAACGAATCATTTGCAATTTAAAAGATATGGCAATTTGCCAACTGGCAAATTGCCATATCTTTGAAAATGCTAATGGTTCATTTCAACCCAGTCATAAGTGGAAAATACAATTCTAGAAAATACAATTGTAAAAATGTAAGACTGAAGGTCACTCGCGAGATAATTCTTTTTTTAACCAATATTTTATTTCTTGAAACAGAAATGGGTCTGGCAAATAGGCTATGCCTATAAATAGCCTCACCCTACATCAATAAACGATACATTAATAGAATGGTGCAGGTGCAAATGGAGATAAGGACATGTATCCTTAAAAAGTATAAGTTTTTCAATATAATTTGAACACGGGCGGCTAAATGTTGTGCAGTATACATTTCTCTATCTCATTTGGTAGAACAATAATAAGTTTGATGTTATGTTGATTTTTGTGAGCACTGTCAGTGAACACTTCTCGCAGACCCACGGAGTTAGCCAGCACACGAATACGCATATATGTATATATATACATATATACGCATATACATACGTGCACTCGAATATATGTACATACAAACACATACATATGCATACATATACATCCTATGGCTCGTCAAAAATCTTCGTTTCTGTGAGAAATGTATGCACAATTTCACAATAATTTCATTTTCATCTTCACAAGATAATTCTGGTACTTGACTCAAAACAAAAATATAGGCATAATCTGTATACAGTTACTTCTTGGTGGTGCCATATTTTAGTCTATACTACACTTTCAATATTTAAAAAACACACTTTTTAAATAATTAGCCAATAGCCGAGAACCAGCTAGTAGCAGGATTTTTATTAAAATACACACACAGTGTTTCAGTACGATGTCATGGAGATTGCAGGCTTGTGAAAAAAACATGTTTTTTTTTGTTTTTTTAGAACGTACCCCAGTAACGGTAATAACGCCGATCAGGAACAACCAGAGATAAAACCACTTGGGCCAAAACTCTGGAAACCTGCGTCCAAAAGCCAATGCAGAAATTACCTTCAGGGAAGATGTTCGGACCTCGCCTAATTTAAGTAAAATAGTGCTAAATTTTGTATATTCCGATATGACGTGAATTAAATTTGACATGCAAACTTGACTTGCGCTGAGCTCAGGCTAGAAATGAAAACTCAACACACCGTAAAAAAACAGTGAAAGCATGTACTAATTTTATTGGTCGTAATCTAAAGTCATCAACCAATCAAAAAACAACACCGTACCAAAACGCGGGAAAATATTTCCCGTTGTCACATAGATCAACATTTTTGGCTGTACTCCGAAACGCCAAAAATTGATATTCTCGGTTTTCCTGTCGGCTCCCCTTTTCGTCGTTCTTTTTAATCTTTTTGTCTTCGTTTTTTTTTCACGTCACGTAAAACTCTGAAGATGGGCACTCCTGTAAAATGAGTGTGCAAATCATATGCTTACAATTGTTAATAAGGAGCTGCAGTATTTAGCTAGACAAGTCTTGAATGGTACCGAAATTGGGTTAGTATTGATTAATAAAATCCAGTTGGTTCATTCCAATGAACTGCATAGAGAACACGACACAGTAATTTGTCAGAGGGTTGACTGACAAGAATAACAAACAAGACACTGTCATTTATTTGATCAAGTTAGTTTGCACTATATTCGTATGGGTCACATACTGATGTATGGACATTTTAACTCTCTCATGACATGTGTAATGTGTCTTTCTTCAAAGTCCTCTGTGAGGGAAGAATCTTGTAAATAGAGGTTCTCCACCTTGTTCCCAGTTTATATCGATATTTAAAGGGGGTTAGGGGGCGCGGTGGTGTTGCGATAACCGGTTCTCGTCAGATCACCGAAGTTAAGCAACGTCGATCCCGGTTAGTCCTCGGATGGGTGACCGTCTGAGCGATCGATTCGGGCTCTCGCGTTGTGCCCTTGAGCAAGGCACTTAACCCCGATTGTCCACATTGGGGCATGGAGATGCCGTGTATTAAGGTGTATTGCACATCGTTGGTGCGAATGTCTTCAACCGATCTAACCCTGCCTGTGCTGCAGTGCGGAGTTACGGTAGTTCTCTCTGGGTACTCCGGCTTCCACCACCCGTGAAACTGTCACCGACACGATATGATATTGGCTGTTAATGTGTCGTTAAAACCCTTTGAACCCCAGAGGCCGGTTTTTCTGACGGGTCACAAGCTACGTCATAATGTCATTAAGTGGGATGGCTACAAGGTAAATGTGCGATGTAGACCAATCAATATTTTAAACGTGCAGCCCCAAGGTTGCACGTTAAAAATATTAATGGTCTATCTCCAAATAATGATTATGGGCTCTTTCAACTGATGTCATTGAACTGACATGGAAGATTCCACCAGGGTTCAAAGAGTTAAACCGTAATAAATAAATAAATAAATAAATAAATAAATAAATAAATAAGGGGGCAACATGATATGGTTTTGTTGAGTTTTTTGAAATGATTCAGACTTGGAGGACGAGAAATGATTTGTAGTTCGTGACAATAGCTGAGGTTTATTTGAAAAGTTATTTCATTAAATTTGTGTCTTGAAATACTTCGTCACCTATTCTTTATCGGGGACTATTTCCTGGCGCGGGCACTGCGAATTCAGCACATTACGTCTGGACCGTATTGATTATATTCATTATTCGAGCCACAAGCCCACAAAGGACACTTAGATGGAACGAGAAAGAAGAAGCGGCTTCTACAAAGCATGCGATACGTTACAACTTAAGATGTTGTTTGTCCGCAGTATCCACGCCATGCAGGAAATAGTGCCCACGCGAGAAGCATGTCTAGAGAACATTTGTACTGTAGGGATGAATGAATAAATGAAATTCGATAGATTTTGGCCTTCACAGCAGTAATCCGAATGCATGCTGTTTTTGAATTACTTGTAGAAGGAAATTACTGCTACAATGACGCAGTTAATGGAAAGTCATGACATTACATGTTTCTTTGTGTGGGCTAAGCATTCTTAACGTGCTATATATGTAATACAATTTTGTTTATTTTGAAATTTCTACCCCTCATATTCCTTAAATTCAAATTACTTCAAAATAAATTATACATCAAAATGAAGACTGAAATGTATAGAACACGAAACACATATGTAATCAACTCATAGAATTGACAACAGGCACCACTGGTTCCTGGAAGTCTGCAGCCGTATTCGTAAAACCCTCCTGTCCATCTCGTACCACTAATGCTCGATCGGGGACAAAACTGGCCTGAGGGTGGCCAATCGAGAACTGGGACATTATTTTGGTTTGAGAAAGCCACGACAAACTCTAGCAACGTGCGGCCTCGCGTTATCCTGCTGCAACGTGAGGTTAGGCACGTGTATAAGTGGAAGGACGTGAGGCATGAAGACCTAATCCTGATATCTTACGGCCGTATAAGATTATCCTGGATGACCTCGAGAGGTGTTTTGAGAAAACCCCACCCCAAACCATAACAAACCCTCCCCCAAATCTGTCGTTTACATAAACGCACGCGTCATAATATCGCTCACCTCGACGTCGGTAGCAACATTGTCGTCCATCTAGCCTGTAAGGCGTGATCCGAGACTCGTCAGTGAATAACACGTGTCCAGTGGGCCAAGTGTAGTCGGTATGGTGCATGTGTCTTCAATCATTGCCATCTCCGTCGCCGTCTGAAATCGGTTACGGAGGTGTGAGAGGCGTATGCCTCTCTCTTGACGTGGTGACGTAATTCGCGGACGTCCGCTCCTGGGACGTTCAACTCTTCTTCCTGTGACTCTGAGACGCCCAAATAAATGATAAAGTTATCTCGTGGACCCCAAATTGCTGGACGACAAGACGTTACGATTGGCCCTGCATAATTAGAGCAATAGCCCTACCCCTGTGAACTTTGGACATTCGCGGCATTTTGCTTTTTCAATCGAGTTGAAATGAGATCTTGTGCGATCGATGTGTTATGTTCAAAAACTTCGATTTGGTATGGTTTTCAAGCCCATAGCACATGGAGTGCCTCGGATGCACGTTTTGTCGAAAGCATGCAGCGTCGCACGTGGTCATGGTTGACTGGATTTTAACCAAAGACTCTTTAGACAGTACACTGAGGTAGCTATGTGTCAAATTTGACTACATTTGGCGTACGGATAAAAAAAATTATATTGCCAAAACCGAACTTGCGTTCCTTTTTTCGATTAGTATATTCGTAACACCTTATTTGTGTGTATTGTGAATATAGAATTTGTATCTGAATCTGATACTGCCTATAGCCGGTATGTCATTATTTGGACCATCGCTGCGTCCAAGAATTTGTTGTTCAGCATTTTACAAGCCTCGTGGATGTAATTACCATAAACCGAGAACGAACACACTATTTGGAACTCTCGAAGTGTCTGAAGTTCATGACTCGTATTATAAGAAACGTTTTGTCTTAATTGTCAGTCCCTACAGGTCGATATTCCAATTGTGAAGAAATATTAATCAAAACAGACGGACATGATTGCCAATGATGAAATGCATTTGTGTTGCGGTCAAGTGCTGTCTGCTAGGAATCCATCACACGTCTTAAATGTTAGACATACGAACTCTGGGCATGCTACGTTCACTCCGCTATTAACCTATTGAACTCGTAAGACCGATTTGTCGGTCCAAGGCATAATTTAGTCCCATTTTTTTTATCTCATCATAAACGATCTGTACACGGGGCCTTGATGATAAAATAATAACTGCAGTCTGCAGCCAGACGGCTGCAGACTGCAGTTATTATTTTATCCTCCCTGTATATTGATATTGGACTGGCTATACGAGTACACAAAGACGATATTATTCCAGGAAACGGAGGTGCAAAGTGTTAATCTCCAGACTTATATAATTCGTCCTGAAACCATAAGGGCGTCATCTGTCATGTTTAAGTCTTTCAAGGGTCGATTGCTGTTTCTAGCTGTTACTACCTGATGATAGGTGGGCTTATTTCATTAGACATTTTAGCATCTTAAACTTTTCATGGGAGTGCGGTGGCTCAGTGATAGACTGTTGGACTTCTATGCTAGAGGTCCCGAGTTCGATCCCGGTCCGGGACAACTCGCGTTGTGTCCTAGGGCAAGGCACTTTATCCCCGGTTGCCTACATGGGGGCACGGTGACGCCGTGTACTAAGGCGTACTGAACGTCGATCGTGAACAGGTCTTAAACCGCTGTAACCCTGCTTGAGCGGAGCTTGAACAGAGTTAGAATGTTGAGGAGCTGACAGTTGTTCGTCGATACTCGGTGGTTCTCTCCGGGTACGCCGGCTTCCTCCACCCGTAAAATTGTAACCTTCACGATTAGCCATTGTGCATAACTATGTGATCTTGAACACCAATAAATAAATAATAAACTTTTCATCCAAGAATATGAAATCCATGTGATAAATGTTTTTATTATACACAATTGGAACACGGTAGCTGAGTGGATACAGCATTAGATTTCAAACCGAAAGGTCCACGGTCCCTATCCCGCCAGGGGTAACTGCCTTGTGTTATTGGGCAAGGCACTTAATCCCGATTACCCACGTGGTGCACGCGGTGGCGCTGTGTATTAAGGCGTGCTGCAAGTCACTGGAGCACACTTGTCTTCGACCAATTCTGCTTGTGTGGAGTTAGTAGGTTGTGGAGTCTGGCAGTTGCTCGCGTACTAGTTTTAACGGGCCTCCAAACTTATATTAATCGATTAGTAACTTTAAGATTGAGTGGTAATAATTTTCATTACTCGTCGAGCTCGTTCCAGTGAGGAATAATAACCTAGGTTTTTGAGACAAAAAATGAAAAAAATTAGTTATTCAAGATTTTTTCCGATGTCGTCTGCTTTTCATATTAGGTGAAGGGTTAAAAAATACATTTACTCATGCACTGAACAAGGCTGTATACCAACTTCTCTTGATTTCTCAGCAACGATCACGCCCGGTTTCTGACAAAAATATGCTAATGAGGAATGTGTAAACAAACACGCCATGTTATTGAGCTGAACAAATTTTGCCCAGATAGTAGGTGGTGGGCCATTAATGTTTGCTGTGGAAGTTTTTTGCCCAGTCCAAGTACCATTGCGTTGAAAATTACCCAATCTTAGGAATACTTAAATATGATCCTCCGATGGGACCTGAATAAATCTGATTTGACAAACAGGGTGTGTTAGAGATATCCAACAATAGCGACAGATTCGTGCTTCCGCGTTGTGTCCTTGGGCAAGGCACTTAACCCCGATTGCCTACATGGGGGCACAATGACGCTGTGTACTAAGGTGTACTGCAGGTCGATGTGCGCATGTCTTCAACCAATCTAACCCTGCCTGTGCTGCAGTGCAGAGTTCAGAGTTACGATGTTGGAGAACTGACAGCTGCTCGTCGTTGCTCGGTGGTTCTCCCCGGATACTCCGGCTTCCTCCACCCTTAAAACTGTCACAGACATGATATGACCCTGGTTGTTAATGTGTCGTTAAACCCTCATAAATAAATAAATAAATAAATAAATAAATAAATAAATAAATAAATAAATAAATAAATAAATAAATAAATAAATAAATAAATAAATAAATAAATAAATTCTCAACACAACAGAGAGCCCTTTCTAACAACTAATCAGGTGATAGAGTTTCAATATATGTCATAAATTTTATTAAACTTCCTCGTATGCAGGCGTGCATAGCAGTCCTTGAAATATGGCTAAAGGGGGTGTGGCAGTACAAAGGTTAATGACACAATATGTCGTTAATTCGTAGTCTCTGCTCGCATGCATTAGAAAATGACAGAACCCTAAATATAGTTTTTGTAGAGGTTGTATTTCACTGGAATGAGAATTACTATCGAGAAAATATATGTTCGTCAAAATTGAAATTATTAAATTTTTAAATTATAAAATAATCGTTCAAAGGTCTCAACATACCTTGTTTATGGTGTAGAATGCAACTACACTAAGATTGCATTATAACCTATTAACAAAATTAATTGAACACGATGATTTTCTACTAATTGTTTCTCTTTACAGTACGTGGAGGGAGGATTGTCACCAAATCACCCATGGAGTAGGGGTATCACCTAATATACTACCCTCAAATTATGTACAGAAACAAAAGACGTACAAGCATAGTTTCAACCAATGGACCTCCGGGTTTAACTTTACTTGTGCTAATTACGCTTTGCAACAAATTACCATTTATTGCTTGAGAGAAATAATCACGCCGCGTGGGGGCGCGGTGGCATTGCGGTAACCGGTTCTCGTCAGATCACCGAAGTTAAGCAACGTCGAGCCCAGTTAGTCCTCGGATGGGTGACCGTCTGAGCGATCGATTCGGACTCCCGCGTTGTGTCCTTGGGCAAGGTACTTCACCCCGATCGTCCACACATAGGGGCACGATGATGCCGTGTTCTAAGACGTACTGCACGTCGATGGTGCGCATGTCTTCAACCAATCTAACCCTGCCTGTGTTGCAGTGCGGAGTTACGATGTTCGGGAGCTGGCAGCTGCTCGTCGTTGCTCGGTGGTTCTCTCCGGGTACCCCGGCTTCCTCCACTCGTAAAACTGTCACCAACACCATATGACCTTGGTGTTAAAGTGTCGTTAACCCATAATAAAAAAAATCACGGCGCGTGTGATATAGTGACAATACACTCTCCATGCACTGTACATTCATCTTAATGAACGACAATGGCATAATCCTTTCAAAAATAAAACAAACCTTGGTAAGATTATAAACTTGTGACACATTTTCTCGCTATTGCTTCATATTCGTCAGTTCAAAATTAATTTTACAAGTTAAATTATACTCAATTGGGAATAATAATTAACTTTATCTGTTGAAAAATCCATCTAAATTTAATTCAAGACTCCACTGGGGCAAAGATCCATTTAATTTACAGGGGGGTGGGGGCAATTTGATTAAATTTGCCCAAATTATACTTATTTCTGTGGTAAGAGAAATCAAGTTCTGGGCAAGAATATCCACCAACAGTGTGCAAGCGTTTAAACATTATTTATTTATTTATTTATTTATTTATTTATTTATTTATTTATTTATTTATTGGTGTTTAAGGTCACATATTTATGCACAATGGCTAATCATGACCGCGACAGTTTTACGGGTGGAGGAAACCGGAGTACCCGGAGAGAACCACCGAGCAACGACGAGCAACTGTCAGCTCCCCAACATACGAACTCCACACAATCAGGGTTAGCATTGGTTAAAGACAAGTGCACCATCGGCGTGCAGTACGCCTTAGTACACAACTCCACCGTGCCCCCAATTTAAACATTAATATCCACACAGTAATATGTGAAGTTCCACGAAAGCGTTTTGTGAATAATGAGTTTTTTACGTTTTAGTATCTTCCCATTAGACCAATTCCCTTTAGACCAATTCCCTTTAGGCCAATTCCCAAAAGACCAATTCCCCTTAGACCAACTGCATACTGTTATTGATTAAGGGTTGATTAAGGATAATTAAGAAAACATTTATTTACTGATAAGCACTTTAATTGATAAAAAAAATATTTATACGCATAACATACAAAAAATATAGGTTTATAACATTTCAGTTTATAAAATATCAACAAACCAGAAAATAAGCAGACTATCATCTGAAAAATGAGGTCCCCAGAGGGTGAATTTGGTGATGCTACCTTGCACAGCAGGGTAGCATCACTAAATTTACCCTCTGTGAATCTCGATCTGAATTAAGGTCTCAAACATAAACAGAAAGAGGTACCCAGAGGATACACCGACCCACTGTATGGGAGAGCAGAAGCAAATTCTCCCTCTGTGGACCTCATTCTGCAAATGACAGACTGCTTATTTTCAGGCTTGAATATCAATAACATTAAATACATTTATAAATATTTATAAATATATCAAATTATTGATATAGAATTATTTTAGAAGTAGAACGCATGAGTTGGTCTAAGGGGAATTGGTCTTTTGGGAATTGGCCTCGTGGGAATTGGTCTAAAGGGAATTGGTCTAGTGGGAATGAACCAGTCCAATGTGCAATTATGGTGTATTTCGACGGGGAATTTAGTGAATAATACATATTTAGGATTAAAGTAAAACCGTCTTTTTAAAGAAATTATAGAGGTTTGACATATAAAAAGCTAGGTCGGTCTTAAGCTCCAAATCGTATAATCATTGATTCGAGGATTTATGGGTACTTCATGAAAGCAGTAGCGATGCCCAGTGTCAAACTGACTGAGTATGAATGCCCAACACCAAAGGGCAAAACTGACATCAATGACCCGAATGGAGAAGCGTGTGAAAAAAAGTATCGTAGACATTTTAATTGAGTGGAGTTATTTTTTATATGTAGCTAATACTTCACGCATAATCATGAAATGGTTTTGCGATTCGGCGACAAATTACACTCCTTTTGTTGAAAAATGTAACAGCAGAGGCGGCGGAAGCTCACAAAAAGAAGGGGTCATACCTTTCTGGGTACCGCCAGGGTGTAGGATGGAAAATAATTATTCTTCGAGGGGGGGGGGTGGTGTCAACGGTGGTGGGACGGTGTATTCATGCAAAATATATGAATTTATATATACGATACCCTTCACTCTTGAACCCCAACTTTATTTAAGACACTAACCTTAGCGTATTTATTTTGCCTTGTTTTTACTTAACCCTTAAACCCTGGCGGTATCTTCCATATCAATTCAATGGCAGCAATTGGAAGAGGCCATATTCATTATTTGTGGGCAGACCAATTAATATTTTTAACGTTCAGCTCAAGTTTGATAGCTGGTAATTGCATGTGTGGGGAAGACCAATTAATATTTTCAGCGTGCAGCCTTAGGGCTGCACGTTGAAAATATCGATTGGTCTTCCCCACACATGCAATTACCAGCTATCAAACTTAGTGAATTTATAAAGTATGATGTTCATGGGCCGGAAAAGCGGCCTCTCGGGTTCAAAGGGCTGATCATAACTTTGAAACCGTCCTTTGAAATATTACCTCCCATTTGGAGCTTTCTATTTTTATTCAATAAAATCTTGAAAACCAACGTGGTCATATGTGTTTAGGTGATGTGTAGTGACCTTAGGGGTTGTGTATGTTGTGTGTGAAAATTCCGTTCGGGTACCTATAATTGGTGAAAAAAGTGGTGGGCACGTGCTCCTGCTCCACAGCCCCTCGGTAACAGTGTTGTGTTCTGACATTTTTGTGAACAGCATACTGGGAGTTAATGGAGTAATTGTATACTAGAGCATGTTTATGTGATCTACTGCATGTATAATTTGAGTTTATGCCGGTGAGACTTCCGTTTAGCATCTCGTTACCACCGCGTGCTAATTCTTCCACTCCTTCGTACTTCGGCAATTTGTCTTCGTACGGTTCTCAACGAGCTATATATTAAATGCGACACACAGTGTGTTAGATTCAGATTCTCGCTTGAAATCTTCGAGTTATAAAGCAGTGAAATTAGAAAGAGAAATGTCAACCTTATTATGACTATGAGAACCGGGATAGGTTTGGCTACGACAAAATGAGTGTTTTCACGGGTCCTACTAATTACGACCAAAACCGCCCAAAACAGTTCAAAACCGCCCAAAACAGTCCAAAACCGTCCAAAACCGACCAAAACTGACAACAAATGCTAATTACCGATCAAAATACCGCCCAAAACCCGATGAGTACCGACCAAAAAAAAAATACAGGTGCACGGGCGTACGGATCAATGTTTTTAGAGGGATTTTTTAGGGGGAATTAGCTCCAACCAACAATAGAGGAATCACAATAAAAAATAAACAACGCTAAAAATTAGTTGATTTTATTACACATGTACATGTACAACAAGCTGAAGTTACATTCTTGTAGTGCTTTCCAGTAAATTATTGCCAACAAATATCAGAAAAAATTCTAAAATTCCACCTACTATTGCCAACAAAGCTTGAAATTAATTTGAAACTATTTACTGGAAAACATCTTGCGATGTTTTCCAGTAAATTGTTGCAAAATAATATAAAAAAAATCCCAGAACATTCGACCTATACCGTTTAGCTGCAATACTGGAATACATCTTAACAAAAACACATTTTTAAGATACATGTACATAGCACAGTGGCACAATAACACATTCGAAATAGCACAATAATACAAAACAAAAACGGTTTTTTTTCGTTTTCCAACAGGAGAACTTGGCCCCAAGACAAAGTCGACTCCCATAACAATTTAAGAAAAGTCGGCTCACGAGAGGAGTACGGGCGCACAGGCCAGTCAGTGCGGATATAGTTCAGTCAAACTTAAACCAAGCAACAGTACACGCCATACATACTGAATGAAACCACTTTCGCCGACAAAATACAATGATATTGCGGCACATTATTATTTTTTTGGTCGGTACTCATTTAATTTTTTTTGGTCGGTAGGCCTACTCATTGGATTTTGGTCGGTATTTTGGTAATTAGTAGGACCGGTTTTCACGACTGTCATGGACATGATAGACTCTGTTCCGTCCGGTTCGTGAAGGATCTACGGAATCTGTTTCTACACAAAAGAAAGTCCCAATGCTTTGAGTAATGAAGTACATACAACATACAAGGTTACAGTGCTCAAAATAATTTGTTTTCTTTGCGTAGCAAAATGCTACGTATTTCCAAAAAATGAATAGCATTCTGTAAAAATTCCATAGCTATTTTTGTATACCAGAGTTATATTATGCTGTTTTATATTGAATTCCTCTTAGTAGATAGAATAGTTTCCATCCATTTTTGGCCATTTCCAAATGATCTGCAACACATGAAACATTTACTATGTTTTTTTTAACTGAACTGCCTTTAAGGGTTGCATGGACTTGTATTCTGTTATAAATGGCGTCTTGGTTGTTTAATAGAGTTCTCAAAATGAAAGTTGGGATTTTTAATTTGATAGGCTTGTAGTTATTTTTAATGGACATTTTATGCAAAATGTTGTAAAAACAGGAAGTATTTAAACCAACAGAACTCATCTTACATATGAAGTTGCTAATGATGCTTGATGGAGAGTTAATCTGTGTTATGCCTGGAATTTTCCACAATCAGAAGTAAAGCATCAGTGAACTAGTTTTCAAATTTGTTTGCCAATTTTCATTTACATTTTGCGATATAAGATAATCAACTGCAGCCTAATAGGCTGCAGTTGATTATCTTGTATCGCAAAATGCTATACATAATTTAACATTGTGTAGCTTTTTGCAAGTTTTGCATAGCAAAAAGCGACGCGACACCGCTTATTTTGAGCCCTGCAAGGTTATACCGAAGACAAATTGCTCATTGCTCAGAGCATTGGGCTTCAAATCGAAGGTCATAGGTTTGTTCCTGATCCGGTCCATATGCGTTGCGTCGTTGGAAAAGATACTTAATCTTTGTCCCCAAAGTTAGAGAATGGTGGTGTAGAGTTCAAAGGCGCACTGTACTTTGATGGGTGATAGTCCGTTGCTCGGCGATTCTCTCCAGATACACCAGCTTTCTCCGCCCTCAAAACTGTCTTCTATACCACTGGCTTTTGAATAAAAAGTGTCGTTAAAGTCTAATAAGTCAACGAAGAAACAAATCGCCAATGCAGTATATATTTTGACAGAACGCGATGTGTGTTTGAATCGGTGGGTGTTTTACATAACTCGTTGGAATGGCGTAATCATATTTCGCTCGAGCCTACTACCGATTCAAACACACATTGCGTTCAGTGTTTATTACACAACCCATGCATTAAAATTTATTTAAACAAACAAATTTTAATTCCGATGTTTAAATCCAAAGGTGAAGAGACTGTTTGTTTTGATTAAAGCTGTACTGATCAAGTGTATCGATAAGAAATCAGAACAACCTTTTCGGAACCAGTGTCGCCATTACTCTTCGGCTGGTGCCCATTCACGTCTATTTGGTGGCTATTGCTGTTCGTAAAAATATAAGAACAAATTTGCAAAACAGCTGGGAGAAACATTTTTTAAAAAAGTTCGAAGCATGTCAAGATGTACGAATATTTACCGAAATAAAGTTGACTAATCTATATATAACGGATCCACAAAACGAGACGGCCTCGGGACTGGATTAATGTTCTCTTTGGATATGATAGGTTTTTTTTTTTTAAATATTATCTCAATTTTGGTTAACTAATTTTTTTGTGAACCGACTTTATTTTGCTTTGGACGTTTTCATTTTCACACTTTGTGACAGACTGTCGATAATTGTATAACGAAGTTTGGAAACTTTTTGAAGCGTAACTGATGACTCGATGGGAAAGGAACTGGTATGAACGCTACTGGAAAAAAGTTCCGGTTTGTACATCACCCATTGAATACAGAATCATTTATGTCATAGCGGCTATTCCGTTAAATAAATGGGTTTAAAGTTGAAGTGTAATAAAGTTGCTGACCTATATCTAAAACTTGAACGCCGACAATGGTATAGTCCCTCTAACAATCAGTACTACGCTGGCCCACTTGGTTTTCTGAGTCTCGCAGAGACAAACTACAATGATGTGTCGTGTTGATGTTGTAAACAGAGGTTACAACTCGATGGAGGTTCGCAACATTGTATTCCGAGAAAGTGTTCTGATTGACAGCACACTTAAAGATAATGACGTCAATGTTTTCCTGGTTATGAGAATAGAGTTATATTTCATAAATTAAAAAAATTAAAAAAGAAATTGTGAATCTCATGTTCAAAGAATGGTGTTCAGTATGAAAACCATGACTTTTTGATTGATTTGATGATTTGATACTGCCATAGGCTGGTTTTGCAGTGAAATTCAAAAGAACAAAATTTCAAGGTGTCTTTCAAAAATTATTATGAAAACCCAGGTGCTAATTGTTTTGATGATTAAGAAGTAACTTCGATATTCGTATTGTTGTCGAGTATATTAGAATGTATACATACGCTGGTAATCAGCAATTGTCTTTCAAATAGTACAAACTGCTTGATAACAAGTCCTGTTCTCTAAAAGGGTTTAGTTATTGTTAGGATTTATGTTAATAAGTAACCGTTGTTACGAGTAACTGTTTTACTATAAAATGTATGTATTTCCTGAATTCAACAGTCTGGCTATACCGGCTGAGAAAGAAGTACGGCTGGTTATTCCACCTCTAAAAGTAAATAAATGTTTAAAGTTGACAAGCGCTTTGAGTGAGCTAATTTTCACCATAGTATACGCTCTACGGCAATACGTCCGACATTTGGTTTCCTTCTTAAGTGGTAGAAAGCTAAATGATTTTTGGTTGTTAAAATTGATACATATGTCTCCATGCCTTGTTTCAATTTATGGGAGAGTGAGGCACTCTCCCATGAATTGCAACAAGGCGATCCACCCAGTCGAAATCATCAAGTTCTTCACTGAATACGAAGCACACTCACAAAAATAGAAGCCTTGACATTTTGGTACCTCCATTTAAGAATAAAGCCCAAATATGTCCTTCCCGTACTCCACTAGTTAGCAGCCATAAATTTTGATGGACCCAAATGTTGTTTAATCCACATCTTCCGCCATTTGTTTACAACAAAAAAAGTTTGATTGATTACTACTTTCTGTGATTAAACCGCGTATCGACATATTATACCTGCAATATCGTGATTTTATCGTCGATACCACGCACCACATTGATCTTCATACAGCTGGGTTGCTGGAACGCTCATTGGACTCATGTACGAAAGTGTCTGCACCGCCGCCATCTTGCGACGAGGGCTGCTGTTGTAATAAATAAATAAAGCACAAAAAAACTTTCTCGAGTGTTTACAATTACCCGACACCTCACACAGGTCGATCGCTTTTTAAAGAATACAATTTGATATGGGTAACAATGAATTATATTGATAAAGTGCACATTTTTCGCGGCAGTATAAATTAAATATTTACAACATATTCTGAGATGGAATGCTGATACAGTGTTATTAGTTTTCGTGCCAGGTAAGCAGCATGACGTTTGATGACGTGAAAGCTATTATGCTGTGACTACAGTCACAGCATAACAGCTATCACGTCATCAAACGTCATTGATTGGAAGGAGTTACTGCATTGACGAACAAGTGTCGAGATTCGGAAGTTAATACCGTGTTTCTAAACTTAGCTAAACATCATGACCATTGGTTAAGTTTGTATGTTCTTTTTTTCCTCCGATTTGAATGAAGCGTATTGGGAGGAGCTATCGCGTAGATTGACTTAATGCCATCTTGGGGATCCGCGGGGCAGATTGAGGGGCGACGCTTTTCGCTGACTTTCAAGCGATCCAGTTGTATACAGATGAGTCAGGAGTGGATACTACCCAGCACTGCCTTTAAGCCTCGTTTTCTCCTTCATTGATGACAAATTGTTTTTTTCTGTAAGTATGTAGATAAAAACGTTTTCGATCACTTAGCGAAGTATCGGATGAAACGTTAGGAACAGAACGCTGGTATTCCAGACTGCCAAATTTCCTTGCTGTTAATGTTATCAGCGGAGCTATCGCCGAACAGATCCCTGTTTGTTGCATATCGAATTTCATTATACCGCGAAGAGCATTTGCGCCCCACCTCCCCCCCCCACCACACCACCCCCCCCCCCCCCCCATCTTCGACGCGAGCAGTAAAGTTGCAAAAATAATAATAACCAAATCATCAAATTGCTAAACAAAAACATTTTAACGAATCTCACTCCACCCACACACATATATACAAAACATAAGGATTCAGCCTCTTCACTCACTACACTTTTGATATCAAGAGAACTATGAGAAACATAGACGGTAGAGACCCTTTAAAAACATATCAGCGTTTATCCCACTCAAGTATTGATTTTTGGCGAATATCAGCAGTTGACTTTATCAAGACGATTCTTCAGAGATTCAGTAATTATTGGCAAACATGTTAATTGTAAACTTAGAAGTTAAGAGGGATGAAGAAAGTGATTTCCCCTGGCTCCGTGTCACTTAGAAAACGCATGATATATTACAGTACATTCGCCTTGGGCAGGTCGTAATCCACACGTGGGCAGTGATGTCTACGCATGTGTTTACCAGATAGTAAACATCAAAGTCAGCAAAATTTTAATTAATGAAGCACCGGATTGTATCCGGTGCTTCATTAATTAAATTTTTGATGACTGTTCCTATAATTAGTGTTTGAAATTTCATCTTATTGCGTCTGTGGACATATTGCTCACCCGTGGAAAGTGACCAGTCATCGTCGGCCGTATTGTACTTCAAAATTCAGAAAGGAGGAAAAACATCCTCAATTATAATCGAGTTTGATAATGGGCAGCTCTGGGTGGGGGGGGGGGGGGGGGGGGGTCATTTCGAATAAATAAAATTTATCTTATGACTCGTCCGTTTTGTTCACTTTAAAACATTTGATATTTTGTTTTCATATTAATCAGTGATAAATAAAGCCTTCCGTCAATTTCATTGGCCAATTTCAAAACTAGACAATTTGATTGGCTGAACAAAATACAACTGGGCCACATTTTCATAATTTGCATAATTAGAGTTGGGAGCTTTCATTGGTCAATTTCAAAACTGGACAATTTGATTGGCTAAACGAAATACAACTGGGTCACATTTGCTTAATTTCGGTAGGGAGAATTTACGTTGTCTGTCCTTTTTAGGGTGGGTTATATTGTATTAATCTTTTACCTAATGTAACGGCAAAAAACGTCTAGCGCAATACAAGAAAAAACGCCCTTCATTTTTTTTTATATTTTCACATTTTGCTTCCAAAATATAGGTTATGGCCCCTCATTGGAGCTAGCTTGTCGCGCCCGTTCCAATGGGGGGGGGGGGGGGTCATAACCTATGTTTTGGAAGCAAAAAATGAAAAATTTTAATTATACGAGGATGGTTTTTCTAAGTGCTGTCTGCAACTCAAGTTAGGTGATGGGTTAAAAAGTCATACTAAGTGGCTAATTTGTGCGTGTGTGTGTCATATGATAAATAGAATATGAAATGAGTGTTTTTCTCATATAATATTTATGAAACTTGTCCGAATTTTCCGTTTGGGCGCGCCAGAGGCTCGCCCAAACGGAAAATTCTTAGGCTCGTTTCATAAATATTATATGAGAAAAACACTCATTTCATATCCTCTATATATGTGCTGAGTGAAGAAGTTTTGCAAAGCCGTATTTCCCGAACAGTAGTGTCAGCTATTCGTAGCGAGTGTGGTAAGCAGTGCCATAGAGATGGAGTATACGAACAGTGGTAATTCTCCGATGACTCTCATTAATACAGTACCCCAGCTCTGAAAAACATCAACGCAGCATGGATCTTCTGATCCTCAATTATAATCAGTGTTAACTGAACCTCAAGTTTATCAGAAATGTGCGACGCTGATCAAGTTAATGAACTTGACCGTTTGCATTTGAAATGTCCAATAATTGCACCTCCCCAGAGAGACTAGATTGCTCATTCCTTCTATTCTTAGTAATGACAATGAGAATTCTGATCTCCTTTCTTCTCCAAGTGGGTTCAATAACCCATTGTAAGTTTCCCATATACACGGCGAAGAGAAGGATTATTAACTCGCGTGTATTTCTATGTGGCAGTTCGAATATTTAACTTCAGCTGAAAAAAACGAATCCAATCAACTTTGTACTCTGATTAAAGTCCAACTGAGACGTCATCCATCGCGACACTAATGGAGCGCTAGCATTTTCATGCGTTCCGCGTACAAAAATTTCATGTTTACTGCCAATCGTATCGAGGCAATAGACAATTCAATAATGTTCAACAATAAAAGGGCAAAACTGTCAATTTCTAAAAAATAAATGGTTTCGACTTCTCCGAGAATTTCCTGCCAAACGTCAACTCTACAAATCGTCGGCTGAGTGCTAGAATGTCCTATGTCCCTACAAATCGTCGCCTGAGTGTTAGAATGTCCTATGTCCCCTAGGGGACATAGGACATTCTAGCACTCAGGCGACGAAATTATATCAGGCTTCCCTTTTCCAAAAATATAGGTAAAAAAGACCTATACAAGAAAAATTCGAGTTTTTTAGGAATAACTTAATCACTTTGACATTTACATGGATTAATACACGACCAACTCATCGAAAATACTGAGGTATTTTGTTCATATCTGACCTGTCAAATTACCCAACGGCTATAGCTCTCCATGTCCGACTCCCTCAAATCATCTATTTTGATTGGGTGCTGCTACCAAAATATTTTGAGGTGAGTTGTTTTCATTGGAGGTATGTCCCTTTTTCTGTTTTCTGATCATTAAATTTACACTATAAAAGCGGTCAATAACATTCCGGAAATAGGCCCAGGCATGCGCAGTTTTACAGATGTGAGAAACTTGAGCCCTAACCTCTCTGCGTCTGTTGAAATTTCGTAGGTAGGCATCGAAAAAGTATAATGAACCGCTGTTTCAATAGATTTCTATTACCGATTTCTTCAAAATAACAACGTCATTGGGAACTATATCTTGTGGCGGACGTTCTACTAAACAACTGATTATTTTAACGTAATTATAGTTTTTATAGCAGGCGCGGATTGCTTCGTGATCCATTTAAGCTCCTTGTAGAATAAAATTTTCAACTCTACCCCGGTTTACAGGACATTTACAAAAAAAGTTCCTGTACCTTATATCTGGGTCGAGGTAAAGGCCCGGTCCAGACCTATTTTACTTAACTAGTTTTGTAAATTCTACCATAAACTGCTGACTCGCGGAAAATACTATATTTATTATTGCTAAAATGCGCGGAACGGAAATCGTTGACGGACTATTTTTAAATAGAAGCGAAATTTCACTAGTATTTTCTACAAATCGTGCAAAGCAATTATAATTTTAATCGCTAGCGATAGCTGAAAATAGTCCCCCGAGTAGGCACATGGAACACATTGGACCTCAGGGGACGAAATAGTAACACGGGGCCCCCTCGAAAATTTGGTTGGCGATAAAATGTGTTCTTTTGTTGATTCTTGTCGAATAAATTACTGAGTGTCCTTCTGGTGGTGGTTTTTATAGACGTGAAGGCGTGTAATAAACACAGTACTAAACGCGTGTGTGAATTGGTTAATTAATATGGCACATCGCGAAGAATAAAACTGCGAATAAGAATAAAACTGCGGGCTCTCGTTCTATCCTTCCGCACTGAAACTCGTGCCATATCGATTAACCCATTCACACGCGCGTGTCGTTCTGTGTCTGTATGGATAGAATCGGTCGACCGGAAACTGGATTGTCACTTCCACTGCCCTTTTTTCAAATTGCATAAAACCTTGAGTATACCTAATTATTTTATTTTCTTTCGTTTTTCTTTCCCCAAAACAAATCGTCGTATTCCCACTCCTACTCGCCGAAAATGGTATTCCACTCCCAGCATCGAATTCCACTCTCAGCGATGGCAGACTCTTTTTTTTTATTGTTCCGAAATCGGTTGTGTTCCCACACGTTCATACTCCAATAAAGATTATAAAAATTGCATTCAATTCTTACAATTACATTCCGTAACTGTTTAAACTACTTTTTACCAAACAACAAAACAGAAAGACGAAATAAAACATGCACGAACGAACGAGGCGAAAAACCACCCTCACACAAAAGACAAAGCGCACAACTCTGAGTTGAGCGCCAGTTTTCGGCATTGACCCAAATTTGTCAAATTGCCGTCTTTCGCAACGAAACTTGGAATGTTCAAAACAATTTATTTAAAATATCAGTAAACTATAATCACTAATCACTGCGAAAGGCGCTAAAAGTTATAAACCCGCCCAAACACCGCCCGAATTACATTCTGTCATCTGCGCTCTACCGTAAATGCGGGTCAAAGTTCGACCAAATGTATTCATTGGAAAATGAATTACATTTGGTCCTGACGTTTTCATCCAGCTGACCAATGGGAATTGAGTATCTGGACCCAAAACGTATAACTACATTAACAATGTAATTATTCAATTATAAAGGGTTGTTTGGGAAAACAAATAAGGGGAAAATAAAATAAATACAAAAGTTCACCGTTCGGATTCGAGTGCGTTTTTTATCTTCCAGTTGGGTGGGCGGCGGATAACGCCAATTTTCCCAACTGTGTCCGACGAAGAGGGGCGAGCCTAGTAACGCATCAAGGGGGCAACTCTAGTTTGGTTCTTATTATGCCTCAAAGTTAGTTTGTCGCTGAAATGTCATCTAATGGTTCCGCCGTATCAGGTAACTCACCTGATATCATTTGATATCAGGTGAGTAGCAGCCGTTAATAGTTTGATCAAATTGATGCATTTCCACTCACTTCGAATTTTCAAAATTTGAAATAAAACAAAATAAGAGAATTTAGCTACCAAAAATATTTTCAAGGTACGGTATTTATTTATTCAAAACCTTAAATATACAGAAACTATTATTTGTAGTACCAAAACTGGCAAAAGATCTTTGTCGTTGTTTATTGACTCTATAACGAATATGTAGTCTATTAATTTTGTTATTCTGAAGCGAACATTTTCTTCACAGTTTACTCAACAAATTAAAAGTGATTTTTTGAACATGTAAAAGTACTTTGTTAATCCTTTACAGGTGGTAATGACAGTAAACGTATGCAAGGGGATTTCAGTTATGTTTGTAGCGATACGTTTTATAATTGTAAACAAATATCGCTCTTCGAACAGTAAAGATTACCGTTGACTGTCACATGGATACATGCCAGTGCCAGTTACTGTGGATGATTATTTTTTTATTTATCTTTTGATGTTTAAGGTTGCATACCTATGCACAATGGCTAATCGTGACCGTGACAGTTTTACGCGTAGTGGACGCCGAAGTTTCCGGAGAGAACCGCCGAGCATCGACGAGCAACTATCAGCTCCTCAAAATTCTGACTCTGTTCAAGCTCCGCTCAAGGATGGTTACAGCCGGTTGAAGACATGAGCACCATCGACGTGGAGTACGCCTTAGTACACGACGTCATCGCGCCCCAATGTAGACAACCGGGATAAACTGCCTTGCGCAAAGACACAACGCGGGTCGTCTCGGATCGAACTCGGGACCTCTAGCATAGAAAAGTCCAACAGTCTACCACTGAGCCACCGCGCTCCCTACTGTTGATGATTTTGCGCGGTGATGTCAATAGCGGTTTCTAAAAAATAAACGTCCGATCGTCCTTTGTTTCTCGTGAAAATATATTATAATCCCAGGGGGGAGGGCACTACAAATTTGCATGACGTCCTATTTTTTATTCAGCTCCTTTTTGCACCCACCCACCCCTACGTGCAAATTTTCTACTAAAGTTCTCAGACACCCCCACCCCCCGCCCCACTCTCCCATTAAAATCCAAAATACACTTATAAACTTAGTAGGCACAGCTGTCTTTAGGGGGGGGGGCATAATGTTCTTAAACTGGTACCACCAATTTAAACCTCTGTGGGCTGCTGTGGGCCCCAATCTACAAATGACAAGCTGTTCATTATCAGGCTTGGCCAGAGCAGGTGCACATATACGGGAACAAATTTTCATTTGAATTGTTCTGTCAGTATTCTCAGGTGTTTGCTACTTTCCTCTTCTATCTATACAAATTCTATTAATAAATAAATAACTTGGGTTGAATTTAGTGCATCAGAGACAATTTTCCCCAAATATTGTCTGCACATTTTCTACATTTCGAACAAGACACCCACCCCCTACTAACGTGTGACATTTTCCCAGATTAAGCCCAATATTCTCACATATAACGCCTCCTGATGTTGTATTTATGTTAAGAGTGTGATGTACAACATCATCTTTAAGGTCTGAAACACAAATGACGGTATATATTAGCTGATATATTGATATATTTTTTAAAAATTTAAAAAATTGCACAAGTTGGAAATGCACATTTTTGGCGCACTCAAGAGACCCACCCACCCCCACGTCACGTCTTGCAAATTTTTGGTGCCCCCCTCCCCCCGATAATCCCTTGACTTATATGGATTTTCGACATAATAAATATATTACACGGCATGTATCTGGCTGATACGGTTCCATACAAGGCTCTGAGAGTTCATATCAGGTTTGGCTTTGCCAAACCTGATATAAACTTCCAGAGCCTTGTATGGAAATGTATCAACAGGCTACACGCCACGTAACTTATAATTGTGGCCGAGATCAACGCCATATCAGTCGAGCTTGAAGTCATATCGGCCTAGTTTGATAATGGGAACTCTGGGGGTGAAAATCATTTCTAATAAATAAAATATATATGCTGAGTGAAGAAGTTTTGCAAAGCCGAATTCCCGAACAGTGGTCTCAGACATTCCTATCGAGCGTTGTAAGCTATGCCGTGGCGAAGGAGTATACGAAGAGTGGTGGTTATCCGAGCACTCTCATTAATGCAATCTCCCAGCTTTGAAAAACATACACGCAACATGGATCTTCTGATCCTCAATTATAATCAGTGTTAACTGAACCTCAATTTTATCAGAATTCTGCGACACTGATCTAGTTAATGGACTTGACGATTTTCATTTGAAATGTCCAATAACTGCTCCTCCCCAGAGAGAATAGATTGATCATTCCTTCTATTCTTGGTAATCACAATGAGAATTCTGATCTCTTTCTCAGTTTGTTTGGGATCTCAGGAGAAGATAGGACTGTTCCCATGCTTTCAGACCGCCAGTCAAATTCTGACAGGATCACGACCCCATTATGGGTGGTTTGTTTACCCATTTTCTTGGAGTTTTCGGACAGATTATCGTCGGTTTAATGCGATGTCCCTTTACTATTTATTTATTTAAGATCACATATTTCCATATTTCTACACAATGCCTGAACATGACCACGACAGTTTTACGGGTGGAGAAAGCCAGAGTACCCGGAGAAAACCACCGAGTAACGACGAGCAACTGTCAGCTCTTCAACATACTAGCTCCACACAAGCAGGGTTAGCAGTGGTTGAAGGCAAGTGTTCCCTCGACATGCAGTACACCGTAGTAAACAACGCCACTGTGCCCCCCCCCCCCCCCCCCCCCGCGTAGGCAATTAGGATGAAGTGTCTTGCAGAATGACACAACGCGGTTGTCGCAGATGGGATTCGAGCCGAGGACCTCACGACTTGCAGCCTGCACCTCTACCAACTGAGCCACCGCACCCCTGCCTCTTTACTGACAAAGACATACTTTATTCTTTCGTGCTCCAATATATATTCCAATCAATAAGTATTTAATTCGACTTGAAAACATGAAGATATTAAAGGTATTAACACCATTGCTGAAACTACACGGTGTAATCATAAAATTGCAGCTGTGGTGAATTTTTATTCATAACGGTAATGTATGAAAGATTCGGCCAAATCGAGTCTCGACTGAGGAGCATTTCATGCGTTAATTCACAGAAATTAATGTTTATAGTATTTTTAAATTCAGTGGGATGGACTATTTCAGTTGGATGGAAAAGCGAACCATCGGGTTCGCTTTTCCGACCAACTGAAATAGTACATCGGACTGAATCTAAAATCGTGCGATGGACTATTTAATGGCCTGACTGGTTCCAGGCAATAACAGATTCAGATTCATTTGTTAGCTTGCGAGTTTGGACTGCCACCAAACAGCACAGATTCCTTTGGGTTGAGTTGGGATGTCGAACAAGAGGGCAGTGATCAGGGCTGGGAGCAGTTAACCTTTCAAAAGTTATTTTAACAACGTTAAAAAAATTAACCAAGTTAATAACGTTTAACTTTGAAGATTATAACTGAAAATTATTCACCGTTGCGTCGTTATCTTGTGTTTTTGCAAACCGGATCGCGCGTGCCGATGACGTCGAATTTTGCCCATTTGACGAAATTGAAGAACACGAATAATTTAGATATCCGTAGCCCTCTTACCAACGTTGGAAAAGTTGACCCGCCGATATTTGTCGATACAGCAATATCAGCTTCATCCGAACGCCTATTTTTTATTTAAGGAGTGGTTTTCGATCAACGGCGGATGTCTCTTTCTAAGGATACGGCCGCAGAGATTATATTCTTAGATGAAAACATCGTTGAATGTTAGAATTTACGATAACCTGAGAGAACTATCTTAACTACTCGTCCCCTGAGTTCCAATGTGTTCTATGTGCCTGTAGGGCACATAGAACACATTGGAACTCAAGAGACGAACTGTGCGCAAGTTCAATTATATTCAAATTCAAATCAATACAAATGGCCTAAGATATTAAAATTTTGTTCATTTCAACATTTAACGTCATTTAACTCGTTAAAGGAATTATTTAATGAAATATTTAACACGTTAACGTGTTAAGGAAAATTTTGGCTCCTCCCAGCCTGGCAGCGATTCCCAAACGCTTGGCTCGTAGCTCTCTCTCCCATTAATCGACCATCATAGAACCACAGAAAAACACAAGCCAGTCAACTATGGACTTTATCAGCACTCCCCATATTAGGTCAGTTAGGTAGGAGCACGCGTGATCTTTGTTTTCAAAACTTTAAACACAAATGTGAAGCGAAGTAGAGAGCCAACGATATCATTAAGTGCTTCATATTTCATGCATTTCCTGTCCACAACTCAACTGTGTAACTTCTGTGTCACTGATATTGACAACTCTTTATTTATATCAACGCATTTAGAATTTTGGACATTTGTAACGATGGCTCATAGTTTTTTCTCTTTGCAACAACGTAGATACCCAACCCGATTCAGACCATACGCAGCCATACTTCAATGTGCTCATTGAGATCTGTCAAATTAGTTTGAATTTGGTTGAAAGTTGAATAATGCGACTGAAATGCAGCTCACAAAATTGATATTTCTGCATCACAGTGCAAGAGGTTAACCACAGAAGAATTTTGTTTGCCTTCTTTTTTCAGTGGTTTAATGTTCTCACGCCAATTTGTCCTCGAAGAAAGATGACCTTTTTCATTGTACAATATCTGTGTTATATATGTGAAATTACTCAATGGATGTTTTTATCAACTCATACACCCTCATTTACCCTCAAAGACTGTAATGAAGCGAAAGGGACACAAGCACATTTTGGGTTAGCTACTAGACAGATCGTCGCCTGACTGCTACAATGTCCTATGTCCCCTATGGGACGGTATATTATCTCCCCTATGGGACATAGGACATTCTAGCACTCAGGCGACGAGATGCCCATTGGCCGAAACTCATTTTTCTCTTTGTGCTAAATCGGTCTATTTCGGCATAAAATAAGATTCCCGTCTCGTTTTGTAGCAACCGATTCTTGAAATACTGTAATCAAACTCTTTCCAGAAGGATGACTGTTGGACTTCTATGATAGAGGTCCCGAGTTCGATCCCCGTGCGGGAAGACCAGTGTTGTGTCCTTGGGCAAGGCACTTTATCCTGGTTGCCTACATGGGGGCACGATAACGCCGTGTACCAAGGCGTACTGCACGTCGATGGTACACATGTCTTCAACCGCTGTAACCATGTTTGTGCGGAGCTTGAACAGAGTTAGAATGTTGAGGAGCTGACAGTTGCTCGTTGATGCTCGATGGGTCTCTCCGGGTACTCCGGCTTCCTCCACCCGTAAAACTGTCACTATCACGATTAGCCATTGTGCATAAGTATGTGACCTTAAACACCAGTAAATAAATAAATAGATTTCAGAGGGATATATCACAACTGTACACTTAGCGCTCTGACCTTAATTGAAGATTCACCTAAAAATGTTTAAATTGGTCATATTTCATCACGTTTTGAATTTTTTAAATAACCATAACGTGGTATAAGCTCAAGCGCAACGGCCCAGTTTCAATCTCCGGTGCTAAGTTATCCAATAGGACCACGATATCTTATGATTTCGCGTGTATGTGATAAAAACTATCTTAAATCCGGAGCGATTTTATCCGAATTTCATTAACCTCGTCTACCAGATTGGATTCGAGCCTCGGTTTACCGAGGCTCGAATCCTATCTAGTAGACGAGGTTACTAAATTTCTGTATAAATGTATTACACATGTGGAGGTCGAGGTACCAAGGTCATTTTCCAAGAGTCTTATTGACCCGGATCTCTTAGTCTCCTGGTAAATCGGTGACTTTGTGTGCTGGATGTCGGCGGTTCGAGCTTTCTCAATCTGTTACATCGGGGGTTCGTCCACCTTCAGCTGCTGGTGGTGTTGTGAATGATGTGGTGCGGCACTATTGGGGTTTCGACAGCTCTGGGGTGGAATCTGGGGCGAGATTCACTGTGGGCGAATATCAAAGAACGTGAGAATAGTGTAGGGGTTTAAGTATGATATTCATTCACCAACCATTCTGGTTGACCCGAATTTTCTTAGTCATGTGGTAAATCGGTCGCTTGGTATGTTAGAGGGCGGCGGTTCGACCCTTGTCACCCGACCCTTTCTCTGAATCTGCTACACTCATTGGAGATCTCCTCCCTGTAATTGATCTGTGAGTTTGGTCCAGATTCTATTAGTTTTTAAAGATGGACCAACGAGACCACAAGTCTTGTTATTCATCGTGTGCTGCTGAGTCTACCCAAGGCCAATCTCGATGTTATTTGTTCTAATTCGATAATTGCCCTAACCTAATTAACTTCGTTATGTTCTTTTTGTGAAGCAACGGCGGTGTTTAAGAACCTTCACGCACTTTTCAAACACAAATAGAAGACGTGTGGTAAACATGTTGAAAAAATCTCACCTACTAACAGCATGCTAACTGCTAATGGAACTAAATATATGTTTATAATAAGTCCACCGAACTGTGGTTGCATAGCTGATAATGCAAGTGCATTTATAGATAACCTTGGAATAAACCTGACTGTAAATTTTAAATCCCATGTCTTGATAAGAGTTTTGTAGTTCTGCGTCATAAAAACTGAAAATTAAAACTTTCGTAATGATATTCAATACGAAGACTTGCACCCAGGGGTATAGGAGCACGGTGGCTCGGTGGATACGGAATTTGACATTAACCCTTTCCCCAACGCAGACGATATCAAAATTTATTATTTTAAATATCATTTTTTTAAATTTTTCAAAAAATTTCAACAAAACCATATCATGTGACCCCTCGTTGGAACGAGCTCGACGAGCTCGTTTCAACGAGAGGTCACATGGTATGGTTTTGTTGAAATTTTATGAAAAATTAATATATTTTTTCAACTGCTGAATTTGCATATTACGCGGAAGAATGCGGGCGATTCGTTGGGCAAAGGGTTAAAACGAAACGTCCGCGGTTCGATTTCCATCAGAGGTAACTGCGTTCTGTCCTTGGGCCAGACGCTTAATCTCGATTACCCACGTGGGAGCATGGTGGTACTGTGTACTAAGCACGTCGATGGTGCACTTGTTAAAACGACTGAAAGTGATCCCTTCGCTGTTCTGTTTTTTTTTCTTTTCACCAATTAATTCCTAAATGCTTGCCAGCAAGTATGAGTTTCATGATAAAAATCAGTGGCGTAGAGCCAGCCCAAAGCAAGCGGGGGGGGGGGGACAAACTCGCAGAGCCTGGCTTAGCTCCATTTTAAAAGGGGGAGGGGGTATGTGCGGGGAAAAGCTTTCCAAGCCTTCACGTCTCAGAATTTTGCTTCACTAAAGTTTGAGCTAGGTAACCAAGGTAACAATAATCAGGGTTTCCACTAGAGGGAAATAAATGTGTCTGACACGGGACGGCCAAGGGTCCAACCATAGTCGGCCCATGGTAGAAAAATTTTGAATTCCAGGGTTCAAAAACCCCCATCTCCTTGCATCTGTGCGGATATTTTGAGGTTTTTCATGAACTGACGACTGTCTACCTTTTCACCGACACAGATATTACGACAAGCAATCTACAAATATACAACCTAACCCCCCTACGACTTTTATGACATTTCTGTACATAATTCGAGGACCAACTTTGAGGGAAAGTGGGGAGACGCGTCTCCCCCCCCCCCCCCCCCACACTCCGTGGCCATGCCACTGCTAAAATGATAAAACGAAAATGGTTTAAAATCTGCTGCAGTAGCTGGTGAAGAAATTGAGATAATCATATAACAGTACATCTGACACGAAACATTGAATACGCGAAATGGCATAATTTTATGTCTCAATCGTTCGAGGGGTTGAAAAGGTTATATTAGCATGGATTGGTTATACTTGATCAGGATTAAGTTTATGGGAATGTAGAATCAACTCAGCTTCTACTATAGGGACATTTCAACGGGGTCAGTAATGGGGGCTTTAGATGCTAAAAAAACCATTCAATTTAATAGCATATTTGCCCAAAATAATCTGCCAACTTAGTATGGAACATAAAATTCGTTGTGGGTATTAACGTGAACGCGGCTTTAACACGTGCATTTGCATAGCTAATCACGGTTATTTATGGGTCGTGTTACTGGCGATCAAAATACTCGTAAACATAAGCCTCGACCTGCTTTTTTTTTGGTGATGGTGTATGTGTGTATGTCAGAGTGTATATGAGGAGTAAAATGTGGGATGCAATGTTCCATTTAAAAAAGCTTAGGCCCTACTTTCCCAAACAGTCATACCTCAAATTTGCCAACGCCCTGATAATGTCCCATATGGATTATGGCAATAGACTTTTGATGGACCTGCCGCAAAGCAGAATGAAGCCTTTCCAAAGAATTCAGAACCTCACTGCCAAAATCATAATGGATAGGTCAAAATTCTCCAGCTCTACAGATGCCTTGCAAGAGTGACATTTCCTCCCAATCGCAGTTAGATGTCAACTTCAAGTCCTTTGTACTAGTCTTCAAGTGTCTTAATAACATGGCACCTGAATATTTGGCGAATTTGATTACCTTCTCCACCAACTCTTATGCCACTATATCTAGCACTGCACTCAAATTGGTATAACCTTTTAATGGGAAAATTACTTTTGCAGACAGAGCTTTCAGCTATGTAGGCCGAAATCTTTGCAATTCCTTGCCAGGTTACATAAAAATAAGCCCAGACCTGAAAACATTCAAAAAGCTATTAAAACAATATCTATTTAAGAAAATTTTCAAAATTCACCACACTTCTGTTAACTGAATACTTCTTTATCATCCTTTAAATATGTATGTGTAATGTTTAAATATATTAAATGTGTATTATATGTTTCTGTGAAGCGCCATAGAATGTGGCCCTGTCCCTAATTATTTGGTGCAGTTGTACAAATTTGAGCGCTATACTAAATGTCTGATGTAATGTAATGTAATGTAACGTAATGCGGGAAAGAAAAATAAGAACAAACGAAGTGATCACGTCTCGTACTTCCAAAGGTGCTGTTTGGGTGTTTTGTTTCACCTCCTTTCATTTTTCGGGGGGAGTGTAATTTTATTTCAATTATATTTTACTGTTACACACATATATAATATACATATTAGACCAATATGATATCGTGTTTTTTTGGTTACCCGGACATGGTAGTGTCTCTGGCAACAACAGAACTTAATACTATAAAACTTTTGCAATTGTATTTTCTAGAATTGTATCTTCTAGTTATGAATTTAAATGGGTTGAACTGAACCATTAGCATTTTCAAAGATATGGCAATTTGCCAGTTGGCAAATTGCCATATCTTTGAAAATGCTAATGATTTATTTTAGCCAGTTATATTAATAGGTAGAAAATAGCAGCGGCTGTTAAAGTTTTATAGTTTTGGCTCTGAACCCAGTACGCCGCCACGCCGAGCATTCTATAGTAGATATTTCTTTGTTGAATTTTAAATTCTAGACGGTATATAGACAGATCTTTGTAGTAAAGGTTCTGATTTTTGTGCTTCGAAGTTGTTAATTGCTAATTATAGTATTGGCTCCAGGCTGGCAGGGCCGGCAGTGCAACAGAACAAATTTTAAACAAGTCTATCGCTGATTTCAAAACTTTTTAATAAGATTTAGTTGTTTTTAATCTTTTTACAACATCTCATTTTCGAAAATATTCCTATAATCGAGTTGATTAAGATGGTATTCGTTCAGCTTTTCGTATCATTATTCACTGCTGTCTCGCTATTTATTTCGATTCCATGCTCATGTCCATTTTCTGTGTTTTTTCTCATATATTTTATTTTATGAAGGAATTGTTTTACTGTACATAACTTTTTATCGCCACGATTTAGCCTTGGTTGCTGATGTGGCGCTAAGCACCGATAAATAAATAAATATATATCTAAATAAATAAATAAATAAATAAATAAATAAATAAATAAATAAATAAATAAATAAATAAATGTCAAGCAAGTTCACAGAATATAAACTATATTATAAATCTTCCAAGGCATGGTGTTGACGCTGCCAACACAATAAATAAATAAATAAATAAATAAATAAATAAATAAATAAATAAATAAATAAATAAATAAATAAATAAATGTCAAGCAAGTTCAAAAAATATAAACCATATTCTAAATCTTCCAAGGCATGGTATTTACGATGCCAACACAATGGACCGCGAGGAGGAATAGTGCACGCACCAGAGGCGCGTGCACTATTCTCCCTCGAGGACCAATATGTTGGCATATTCAGTGTCACGCCGTGTAATAATTGTCATATTATATCGAACAAATTGGGAGAGAATCTTGCTACTCGTTGGGATTCTAGTCCTAAGTAAACTGTCCTATTATCAAGGCCCGTGTTCAAGACAAGCCTTTTAATTCTGGAACGTCCCCCGTGGGAACACCGGGTAGTGAATCAGTGCTTGTTTATTGTAAACAAGCTCTGTTTTACTGATAAAATAGGATCTATCACGAGTGCTTGGGTAGAATACCTCTAAAACATGGGTATAAACGATTGGTTAAACTTGACTTTGTCGCCATCTTGCGGTCACGATTAGCCTTTGTGCAGAAATATGTGACCTTAAATACCAATAAATAAATAAATTAATAAAAATAAATTTTGGAATATAAAATTAACCAAACAGAATTCCGAAAAAAAATATCAAATCAAACACAAACTGAAACTTCGCACTAACCATTACTTCGGGTTTCGCTGTCTTGTCGTTGACTAAGCCCATATAGTGCCCAGGGAGGTGGTGGGAACTACACCACCTCACTAGGCACTATATGGGCGTAGTCAACTCCAAGCCATGCACTATTCCTTAAATATGAAGACGCCTTTGTATGGTCGTACCCCCAAGTTCCCCAAGTTCCCCAAGTTCGAAACATTATTTTCGACGCCCATGTTATTAACTGAAAGTATTAGTCATTGGTCCGTTGATAAGTGGTATACAATCACTGCAACGTCTTTATTGAAGATCTCATCACATAGATGGCGCAACACGGGTAGTGAGATCCGCAGCTCCAGACGGCATCATGAGAAGGATTATGAGTGGAGATGAAGTTGATTAACAATTTCAATCTCTCTGGTGAACGTATCTCTCCTTTTAAATTCCTTCGCTGCTGATATGTTACAGACATACTAAATCCGTCACATCTCATAAAGAAAATCATTGTCTGAGAATGTTTTCTCTGTGGGTATCATAATTTCCTCATTAAAGTCCCATGACAAAGTGAAATGTCAGAAAAATGATTTATGATGGAAATAAATGAACGTTATAATGTTTATCAATTTTCAGGCGCTTCTCGTGATAGACAACCAGAACTAATATCCATGTTGGAATGAAAACAAATTTTTACAAACTTAAAATGGAATACCAGAACGTTCTGACCCGAAGGAGTGGGTCATTTTTATCGATATAAGACGAGTGAAATTATTGCATCAACGTAGTTGTTCAACTCAAGTGATTTTGAATGAGTGTGTTCTTTTCTTCATTCGGATGCGGCGGCGCATCTGCGGAAAATAGCGCCTTTGATATACACATGTGAATACAACGGCATGCTGTTTCCACCTTAAAAGAATTTCCTTCAAAATAAATAGCTACAACTAACGTGCGATCTCGTTTCGGCGAGATCGCACGTTAGTTGTTCCTATTTATACAGACGGAATTCCGTTGATACGTAAAAATCACGACCGGCGCAGTAAAAACAGAGAAGGCGGAAAAGAAACACAAACTCCCCAGTTTTCGTTGGACGAGTCGATAAGAGAGAGAGAAAATATGACAATGAGGACACGACGTGTTCGCCCCATTGCCGGATAAACTAAGTCACGAGAGTGCGTAAACGCCACTCGTCCAACCCACCCCTCTCCCCTTAAGATAGTTTGAGCCGTTTTGCACAAATACAGCAAAACCGTTCGGCCGGTTTTTGTTGGATCTTGTGGTTGGGTTTTCCGTTTTGCCGCCAAAACTGGAACCGAACTGGAAAACCAATAAAAAAAATGCTCTGCTCCATTGACAATCGCAGGAAACTTTGCTCTGCATCCGGGGTCCGGGTACATTCTAACCGTGAATAAAGATCATGATGACGTAATGGTAATTCGTCCTTGGGCTGTAGTACATGGCGTAATCCCTATTCATTGTTCCACTTGTACTATAACCGCCGGAATTTATAGTAGTGTTACAGCTGTGCATGTCTTTGTTTTATTTTTCAGCTTTAACGCATGCTAGGTCTAAATAAAAAATATCGTCATGGCAAACATAAACGTACTCCAATTTATTATATTTCTATAGCTTTTTTCATTTGTAAATAAAAAACATATCCTACTCCCACGACCTCGAAAGTGTTATTCGACTCCCACGGCGATATCCTCCTCCCAGTAATGACGGACTACTTTTACCATTGCAGTTGTTCCGTCTCGAAATCCAGCGATAACACCCAATCCACTTCGACAAATATTCTTCTTGATTTTCCAACTGGCAGCGAACAAAACTATGTAAACATCCACACAAAATTATAAGAAGTTGAACATGACTGCTCATTCATGGTGATTGACTGAATTATTTCTTTAAAATGTGTGGATTTCCTTCGTAAGTTCGTATCTCACGTCACTTGAATTTCCATTTGAAAACGAGCGTCATTGCATTCCTTTCTGATGACGTCATAATATCAGATCATTCATTCATTTTTTTTTGTGTTCATGCGCCGATTTTTCTAACCATCAAAACAAATTGAACAACCTTGGGAAACTACTCTTGGATGACGCAAAAGGGGTATTTGTGTTGTAGATATTATCAGGGAAATATAATAAACACAATAGTTCACTGCTTGGAGTAACGTACGCTGTTTTTTCTCGAGTGGAGTGCGGAAGGTTATTTTCACGAGGCGCTAGCCGAGTGAAAATAATCCCCGCATCCCACGAGAGAATAAACAGCGTACGTTACTCCAAGCAGTGAACTATTGTCTATTTATTTCGTTGAGTTGGTGATTTATTTGTCGTGTAATTACTGTTTTTAAAACGGTGATCTCGATATGTGTACTCGGTTTTCGATGAGTGTAGGTAAGAGCGTTCTCTTTCTGAATCGAATCATCACACGTGCTCGCAGATGTTACTATGGCCGATGAAAATTTATATCAGTCTGAGCGTTTTAGTTTGTGTCGAAATAAAAATCGATTGATTGTGACATAAATAAAGCTTATTTTGACAGCAACTGACTAATTTGGTGCTCTGGAGTCCATTGAGTTGATGAGAGCATATCAACCGCACCCCATAAGTCACCCAACGTGACCTTGACGGTTGATCAACGAGATGGAGTCCACAGCACCAGATCAGTTATTTATTTATTGATGGTTAAGGTCACATATTTATGCACAATGGCTAATTATGACCGTGACAGTCTTACGGGTGGAGGAAGCCGGAGTACCCGGAGAGAACCACCGAGCAACGACGAGCAGCTGTCAGCTCCCCAACATCGAAACCCCGCACTGCAGCACAAGCAGGGTAGACTGGTTGAAGATATGCGTACCATCGGCGTGCAGTACGCCTTAGTACACGGCGTCATCGTGCACGGGCAATGGAGATGAAGTGTCTTGCCCAAGGACACAACGCGGTTGCCGCAGGTGGGATTCGACCGAGGACCTCTCGGCTTGCAGCCTGCACCTCTACCTACTGAGCCACCGCGCTCCCGCCAGATCAGTAATGTTATTGTAAAAATAATCTTTTTTATTACACGCTAAAAACTAAAGTGTTAAAAACTAAACTTGAAGTGTTGTATTTAACACTTACTAAGTGCTGAACTAGCACTTTGTTCAAGTATAGATATCCCAGAACTTGACAGGTGTTACAATAATACCACTTGATAAGTGTAATGTCGCGACACTTGAAAGGAAACAACGCAGATGACGCGGAAAGGCTCGAACTCTCGAGCCTGATCCGCGTCATCTGCGTTGTGTCCTTTTAATTATGTACCCACCAAGCGCAACTCAAATTATGGACGATTCTGGAAGAACCACCAACATCGTCCCATGAGTTCCAATGTGTTCTATGTGCCAGTAGGCACATAGAACACATTGGAACTCAGGGGACGACATGGGAAGTGCCATCCATTCAAGTTTCAGATGTCTGACGATTCTAATGTCTAAGTGCTTAAAGCATTGCACTTTGAGTGTTAAAATCAAACCCTAAGAGTTAGAATGAGTTTAGCACCTTGAAAGTGTCAGTTTTAACACTTTAGTTTTTAGTGTGTATACACCTTTATAGCCCGGCCCGGTAAAGCACATGAAAAAATATCGAAATAGGATTACACAAGTGAACGAATGCTCGGACATGTTGCGGGAATATTATTTCTATTACGTCACTTTCTGCACGTCATTCATTTATCAAGTAAATGATACAGTAAATACAAAACGCCGTCTCACCATGCCATTCACTGATGAAGGTACCGTAATGTTAAAGATGTTTCTCGTCGCCACAGCTCCAACAGATAACACACACTGTTCAATATTGATTGCTCTACCCCACACATTTTCTGACCAGCCATCCTAATTGACGACGTTATGACGTATCATACTCCTCATCGGAGAAACGGTCGCTCGGGTTCAAAAGGTTAACAATACATTGTTGTTCGTATAACAATGTATTGTTAACGTTTTGAACCCGAGCGGCCGTTTCTCCGGTCAAGAGTATGATACGTCATAACGTCATTAATTAGGCTGGCTGGTCAGTAAATGTGTGGGGTAGATCAATCAATATTTGATTGGTCTCCCCCAAATAATGGATATGGACTTTTCTAATCGCTGCCATTGAACTGGCCTGGAAGATACCACCAGAGTTCAAAAGGTTAATATTTACGCCTGATTTTCAAACGTAAATGATATTTTTTCAGCAGTTCTAATATCTGCCTATTTGAAACATAACTCTCACTCCCCTGAACCCAGCTGGAGTGGGGCGTAATCGCAACGTACAGTACGTGGAGAGTGGATTGTAACAGAATCACCTGAAGAGTGGAGTTATCACCTAAAGTATCACTTTAAAATAATGAACATGTGGACAAAGAACACAGGCAATGTTTCAGCCAATGGACCTCCGGGTATAACCCGGAGGTCCATTGGCTGGAACTTTGCTTGTACGTGTTATTCTTTGCAACAAACTTGCAATTATTGCTTGGGTGGAATCTCCACTCTGTGGATGATTTGGTGATAATGCACTCTCCACACACTGTAGAAGAAGTAGTTAGATAGCCTCGTTTGAGAAGGTGAGGTATGGATTTGGCAAACAGAATCTTATCATGCACGCAGAAACTCATGCTTAAGTATTAAAGTAAAATAGTTTACGATCTTATCCTTTCAAGTCAAATGTTAAAAGCACATCAGCGTTTGTTTGTTGTCATGGCTTTCAACAGTTAAGTGTTTTTCCCACAAAGACCTCAATATGTTTGAGATGTAAACATGAATCTTTCAAGTCCATAATTTGCATTCAATTTGCGATCCGTATCGCGCTGGATTCAACAGCCACTGAAAAGCTGAGTACATAATAAACATTTTGTAACAACATCTTGTCTATCATAAAGTTCTTCAAACGCCAGACGATTCCATAGATGGGGACGTTTTTTATCTCTGCAGAATCTCTGGTGTACTGACAGATTCCTTCATTTACTCCTTTCATAAGGCTCTTATACATGCCGTTCATCCCGTCTAAGGGCACCGGAAGCACTTCAGGGCTTGGGTCCGACCTAGGAAAAAGGTCATTTACTCACACTAGCAGCTCTGCCATGAAATGCCGTAGCATGCATGTCTTGAAGGCCGAAGGTCGGAGATGGGGGAGTTTGAGTGGAGGTGCCCCATCGGGAGGGGGCACCTCCTCCCAAACTCCTCCAACTCCAAAAGCCTCCCCCACTGAATTTTGAAAGCTCCCAAAATGGACTTAGGGTGTATTTTAGCCTTACTTCGAGAATAAATCATTGAAAAAAAAATTGGGTAACGAACCTGGGAAGGCCCTTGTCTGCCCCCTCTCGCCCCCTGTGACCCGAAGGCAGGGAGGGCATCTGCCCCCGTGCATCCGGCGTCCCTGAACCTGTCTATGTTCAGTGGCGGTCGACAATGCCTAAAATAATATATTGTAAGTATGATATAATTACGTTTTGATCCCCGTTTGAGGTAATTTTTCCAAGTCGTTTCGGGTGAAACCAAGAAAAATCATTAGGGGAGATAACTACCGTTTTTGAGTCAAAAGCCGCTTGTGAAAACCAAGATATCTTTGCAGTCACGAATGATATAATTCTGGTATCGACTCAAAAACAGTAGATATTATTAATTATACTATGCGTTTTTTTGTATTTTACAGTACGTGGAGAGTGGATTGTAACTAAATCACCCATGGAGTGGAGCTATCACCCATACTATAACTTTCAAATTTTGTTCATATCGACAAAAAATACAAGCAATGTTTCAGCCAATGGACCTCCGGGTTTAACCCGGAGGTCCATTGGCTGAAATTTTGCTCGTGCTTGTTATGCCTTGCAACAAATTTGCAATTATTGCTTGGGTGGACTCTCCACTCTGTGGGTGATTTAGTGATAATACACTCTCCACGTACTGTAATTGCAATTAAAACTGTCTTTCTCTCTCTCTCTCTCTCTCTCTCTCTCTCTCTCTCTCTCTCTCTCTCTCTCTCTCTCTCTCTCTCTCTCCGAAAGAGAGGGTCATCGAGGGAGGGACAGACAGAGACTCAGAGTTAATGGGGTGGACAAAGATGTAGAAACAGACAGAAGGGGCGCGAATGGACCGTAGTGACAGAGATAGTGTTAAAACAACCAAACGCCAAAAACGAGCAGTGATATCGATCAAAACTTATTGCATTTTGCAAGTCGCGTCACTTTCGGAGAGATATTCCCTAAAATCATTCGTGATAATAGATATCGAAATATATTTGTTCGACATTTCCCTATATCTTATAAGGTAGCATGCAATAAAAAATGACGTCCGAGTTCATCAAACATGTTTTGGTGTTCAGACGGGGAGCCAACTATCTTGTTCACAACTCGCGAATCAAGCTCTCATTTCACCAATCTTATTCTGTATGGAAGTCGACGCTGTTATGGGTTGATATTTAGTCAGCTCCCCAACATTGTAACTCCGCACTGCAGCACAGGCAGGGTTAGATTGCTTGGAGATATGAGTACCATCGACGTGCAGTATGCTGTAGTACACGGCGTCATCGTGCCCCCGTGTGCAAAATCGGGGTTAAGTGCCTTGCCCAAGGACACAACGTATGGGTTGCTATAATGTGATGTCTCTTCAGTCACAAAGATGTGCAGATGGTATTCTTTCCTTGTTCAGCTATAGATATTCCAATCAATAAATATTTAATTCTCAGGGAAAACATCAAGCTATTAACACAGTTAGTGGAACTACGCAGCGTAGTCATAGAACTACAGCTGTGGTGAGTGTTCATTCATAATATTATCAAAGATGCAATTAAATCACCTCGCAATTTGGGAAATAGTTCACCCGTTGTTTCAAAGAGGATAAATGATTATGGCGTTTTGTAGGTTAATCGTTTGGAATATTTCAGTTGGTCGGAAAATCGAACCGTAGGTTCGCTTTTCCGACCAACTGAAATTTTCCAGACGATTCAATCTAAACATATGCGTTGAACTATTTAATGGCTAGACTGGTTTCAGGCCATAACCTGATTGCCTTACAGAATTAGACTGGTTGTCTGAGAGCTTGCACGCGGATATCACAATCTTATCGTCCAGAAAGATTTTCTTATTAGGGTTTAACGACACATTAACAGCTAGGGTCATACCATGTCGGTGACAGTTTTACGGGTGGAGGAAGCCGGAGTACCCGGAGAGAACCGCCGAGCAACGATGAGCAGCTGTCAGCTCTCCAACATCGTAACTCTGAACTCTGCACCGCGGCGCAGGTAGGGTTAGATTGGTTGAAGACATGCGCACCGTCGACGTGCAGTACACCTTAATACACAGCGTCATCGTGCCCCCATGTAGGCAATCGGGGTTAAGTGCCTTGCTCAATGACACAATGCGGGAGCACGAATCAGTCGCTGAAATGGTCACCCATCCAACTACTAACCGCGCTAGACGTTTCTTAACTTCGGTGATCTGACGAGAGCCGGTTACCGCGACTCCACCGCGAACCACTCGTGCATACAAATACTCATGCTTCAAACATAAGACTAATGATTGTTTCATTTTTATTTAGTTTCAAAACAATTTGTACAATACTCTAAGTGGCAAATTAACGAAAATTTCGAGAAATGTGGTGTTTTGGTTGCGAACTAATGTTTCACACTTTTGCACAGGGACAAAATTCTAAACTTACGGCATTTGTTGAAACTAATACCATGTAAATCGGAGATGTGTTATTCGTATCAGATATATAGAGGATATGGAATGAGTGTTTTCTCATGTAATATTTATGAAACGAGTCTAAGAATTTTCCGTTTTTGCGAGCTCATTTCATATTCTATTTATCATATGATACACACACGCACAAATTAGCCACTTAGTATGACTTTTTAACCCATCACCTAACTTGAGTTGCAAACGGCACTTGGAAAAAACATCCTCGTATAACTAAAAATTTTCATTTTTTGCTTCCAAAACATAGGTTATGACCCCTCATTGGAACGAGCTCATCGAGCTCGTTCCAATGAGCGGTTATAACCTATGTTTTGGAAACAAAATGTGAAAATATAAAAAAAAAATGAATGGCGTTTTTCTTGTAGGTAAAAGATTAATACAATATAACCCACCCTAAATATGACAGATAACGTAAATTCTCCCCACTAAAATTATGCAAATGTCACCCAGTTGTATTTTGTTTAGCCAATCAAATTGTCTAGTTTTGAAATTGACCAATGAAGGCTCCCAACTCTAATTATGCAAATTATGAAAACGTGGCCCAGTTGTATTTTGTTCAGCCAATCAAATTGTCTAGTTTTGAAATTGACCAATGAAATTGACGGAAGGCTTTATTTTTCACTGATTAATATGAAAACAAAATATAAAATGTTTTAAATTGAACAAAACGGACGAGTCATATCATATATGATATTATTTGGCTATTCGTTGGACAACAGAATTTAAAATTTTGGACACTGAGTTGGAGCCTGATGTATCGTGGTAAATTATAATAGGAATTATGGGAAACAGTGCCTTCAAAAACTTGCACTTTTTGGATGTTAATTTTACTCGGAGTTGTTCCGAAGCATACAGCTGAAAATGATACAGAAACATACATTTTTCAACGTTTTACAACCAAGGGATGATATGCTACAGGGGTAGGTGGGTGGGGACAGTATCGAAATTCTGCTTTTGAGGCTTTTATGCAGCTGAAAATGACTTTGTTACCCAATTTTCAAGGTTGCGGTCTTGCATCCGACAGAGTTCTCCCACAATCAGATTGTTTATTTCTACTTTGTAAGAATGTGCTCTCTGTATTTAGTAGAGTTAGAAAACGTAATACATGTCATGGTTTAGACAACTACATGTAACTATGACCTAATAACTGTGAAAAAAATTAATTTCATCCTCCATCATTATTGAGCTTTTAAACAAAGATACATATATTTTGTGTTCTGTTTTTCCAGTGAGAACATGTCTGCAAGAGTTGACTCTACTAGCAGTAATGCACAAATCGGTATATCAAAGAAAGCGGAAACTCCTAGAGAAATTCACAAACTCCAAGTTCAGTGAGTATAACTTTTAACAGAAGCAGTAGAAAGGTTTTACATTAGTCCATCTGTTCTTCATTTACACCTTACGTGTTAGTAGGTCACTGGATCAATTTTAGTAGTTAGAGTTTGTTTATCCATAATTGTTTCATAAAAATTCATTGGAGAGAGCCTGTTGGCATTAGTGCTCAAACGACTAGTGAATTCCAAAGTCATCTAGTCAATACCCAAAAGTCAAGTCGACTTCGACTAGTCATTGGTGATAACCTGTCTCCTTATAACAGTGTTGGTGTTCCGGTAGAGTGCTGAAGGTCCAAATTTGGCTTCACTTGGGCATTCATATACAGCAACTTACTGGAACATTATTCTGTTAATGTGCTTTCTAATTATGCTAAGAGTGAAATTATATCGTCTTATTTAATTTGCCTTGTTGCAATTTATGGGAGAGTGCCTATAGGCATTCTCCCATAAATTGCAGCAAGGCAAATTAATAACAAATCCTGATAGCCCAAGATAATTCAGCACTCTACTAGTACCAGTTAAAACAAACTACTGTCACTACTCTTAGATGGTAATAGATGTATACATTGATTGCCTAATATTGCTGTTCAAACTGTCCGACAGTGGCTCAGAAGGGATACTATTTACCTAACAGCTTGAACTCCTCTGACTAGTCGACTGCACAATTGAGAGTCGACTACTGGTTTGCCCAGAGTCGACATCGACTAGTCGACTAATCGTTTGAGTACTAGTAAGCACTCTCCAATGTATTGTCAGAACACAGAGATGTATGAAAAAAATATTGAAAGCTTACTCTCTGAAAATGATTCACCTTTGAAATATATGAAAACTTTATTAGGCAAGCCTTTATATTGGTCTAATTTGAGCACGAGGAGATCACAGTGTGATTAGGTAGGCTCCACGATATTTGCATTTAAAGGGAGTGTATGGCATGTCAATTTGGGGAATGCCTGCAAAACTACGGAGTGAGGCCTTAACATCATAATGTTACGTCAAATTGTTCAGATTTTAGCCCACAAGGTCTCGTTACAGTTACTCAGGTGGAAACGTTGTTTTTTCAAGAAATGCAGCCTTCTCAATAACACGGCCGAACGGGTGAACATATTGCGCATTTAAATTACCTCCCCTGTCCACAATACTCTCAATGTGTTCAGTTTGTGGAAGCTTTGAATATGGCCTTTCCCGGAGAAAACTGTACACAATAAAGATCTTACAATATCACTCAAATACACAGTTGATGGCTAAAAAACGGCTCAAAATGGTCCCAATTTTCGCATTTTGCGGATACATTTCCAATTTTCGTGTGTCGATAGCGATAAAACTGTGTTATAGGAATTCCTCATTCCTCCACTGAGGATTTTACAGCACAAGATGAACATTCTGACAAATAAAAAACATATGGGTTTCTTATCCATTTTTTTCAGAAAGCAAATTTACACAAAACTTGCCCCATATGTAACCTGCAAACTTTCAGCTCCCAAACAGGTCTGGGTTTGTCGTTGAACACTCTTGTGCGACCTTGACCCCAAACTGAAATGCACATGACCGTACACAGTTTGAATCAAGGCCCTCAACAGATTATTTTGGCTATATCACCATTATTAAAAATTATTTTCTAAATCCACACCACCACAAAATAAAACTATAGCTCAAAATAGCCATTTGGCTGAGGATATGACCTTTTTAATAGAAAACGAGACCTACAGTACGTGGAGAGTGTATTATCACTAAATCACACACAGAGTGGAGATTCCACCCAAGCAATAATTGCAAATTTGTTGCAAAGCATGACAAGCACAAGCAAAGTTTCAGCCAATGGACCCCCGGGTTAAACCCGGAGGTCCATTGTCTGAAACTTTGCTTGTGCTTGTCATGCTTTGCAACAAATTTGCAATTATTGCTTGGGTGGAATCTCCATTAAACCCGGAGGTCCATTGGTTGAAACAGTGCTTGTGTTTTTAGACGATCTATACAAAATTTGAAAGTTACAGTTTGTGTGAAAACTCCACACCGCGGGTGATTTAGTTACAATCCACTCTCCACGTACTGTGGAAAACAAATAAAATTTTAGATCTTTCATCGATAATTCTGTTCTTTGGTTCTTCTCTTCTTGCTGAATTTTTAATAAATTCTTATTCTAAAACAATGTCGCTCCATTTGCGAACATTGTTTCAGAAAATACTAGGAAACAAAACTTCCTGCTTCGGGTTAAAAATAGCCCACACAGCACAGGAAGGGACAGACAATGATTATGTAACTTTTGCTTTCAATGATTTATCGATGGCTCTATCGGTTAAGGGCAATATTTTTTTTTCTGAAGCGCGTAATAAAAAGAGGAACAAATGTTTTTGCGAGGATACTAAAAGATTATCTCATTAGTGTACACGAATAACATGTATTTCCACTCGTAGCTTTGCCACCAGCGGGTATACATAAGTTTAACCCACGAATTTTAAAGCTGCCTACGTCAGGCATAGGTATGGGAAGTTTCCAACACTACATAAGATCTGGAACTGAAGGGAAATCACCAAAACCACCAGTCTGAGAATCTTCAACTCCAACGTGAAGTCAGTGCTGCTGTATGGATCAGAAACATGGAGGACCACCCAAACAACCACTAAGAAAATCCAAACCTTCGTCAACAGATGCTCAAAAAGAATCCGGAAGATCTGGACAAACACCATCAGTAACAGTAGACTGTGTGAATTAACCTAACAAGACTCAATAGATCTCCTGGTACGAATGAGATAGTGGGCATAGATATAGGACATACCTTGAGAAAGCCACAGGTCAATATCACAAGACAAGCTTTCACTTGCAACCCACAACGGAAACGCTAAAGAAGAAGGCCCAAGAAGACATGGAGGCGAGGCGTGGAAAAAGAGATGAAGAAGGAGGGGCTAACATGGAAACACGCCCAGGACAAGATCAGAAGGAGGGAATTTGTTTGCGGCTCATATTACGTCGGGGATAAGCAGGACTGGGAGCAGTTAAGTTTTCAGACGTTAACGTGTTCAATTATTTTAACAACGTTAAAAAAATGTAACCAAGTTAATGTTTAACTTTGAAGATTATAATTGTATAATATGTAGCATTGCATCGTTATCTTGTGTTTACCCAAGCCGGATCGCGCCTTCCGATGATGTCGAATTTTGCGCCATTTGACGAAATTGAAGAACACGAATAATTTAGATGTCCGCAGCCCTCCTACCAACGTTGGCGAAGTTGGCCTGCCGATATTTGGCGATACAGCAAAATCAGCTTCATCCGAACGCCTATTATCCATGTAAGGACTGGTATTCGAGCAACGGCGGATGTCTCTTTCTAAGGATACGGCCGCAGCGATTGTATTCTTAAATGAAAACATCGCGGAATGTTAGAATTGACGATAACCTGAGAGAAGTATCTCAACTACATTTTTCTGTGCGCAAGTTCAATTATATTCAAATTCAAATCAGTAAAATGGCCGAAGATATTAAAATTTTGTTCATTTTAACATTTAACGTCATTTAACTCGTTAACACAGAATTATTTAACACGTGAACGTGCTAAGGAGAATTTTAACTCCTCCCAGCCGTGGGCATAAGTCATACCCAGTCTTTATATAGCGCAACTAGTCAAATGGGCGTGAGTCTCATTCTGTTGTCGTGTGATTTTTTTATACAGACATTGGAATAACGATGATACAGAATTTCCATCGAATGTAGCTTTAATGCGTAATCAAATTTACTTAATATGATTTAATCCCTTAATCCCTGATGGTACCGTTCAGGTCTGTTCAATAACAGCAATTTGAAGACTCCATATTCATTATTTGGGGGTAGAGCAATTAATATTTTCAACGTGCAGCCATCTGGCTGCACGTTGAAAATACTAATTTGTCAACCCCACACATTCACTGAGCAGCCATCATACTTAATAAAATCATGACGTATCAAGGTCATGGGTCGGAAAAGCGGCCTCTCGGCTCAATGGGCTAACAACACTTTCAACGTTCAGAATTATATCCTGTCGGGTAGTTTAAGAGTGGGGAAGGTGGAGTACCCGGAGACAATCAGCGAGCAGTGCGGACTTAGTACGTTGGTGAGTTCCAGCTTTCTTCACCCGTATTTATTTATTTATTTATTTATTTATTTATTTATTTATTTATTTATTGATGTTTAAGGTCAAATATTTATGCACAATGGCTAATCATGACCGTGACAGTTTTACGGGCGGAGGAAGCCGGAGTACCCGGAGAGAACCACCGAGCAACGACGAGCAGCTGCCAGCTCCCTAACATCGTAACTCCGCACTGCAGCACAAGCAGGGTTAGATATATATTTATTTATTTATTTATTTATTTATTGGTGTTTAAGGTCACATACTTATGCACAATGGCTAGTGACCGTGACAGTTTTATGGGTGGAGGAAGCCGGAGTACCGGAGAGAACCACCGAGCAACGACGAGCAGCTGTCAGCTCTCCAACATCGTAACTCTGAACGCTGCACCGCAGCACATGCAGGGTTAGATTGGTTGAAGACATGCGCACCATCGACGTGCAGTACGCCTCTGTACACAGCGTCATCGTGCCCCCATGTAGGCAATCGGGGTGAAGTGTCTTGCCCAAGGACACAACGCGGTTGCCGCAGGTGGGATTCGAACCGAGGACCTCTCGGCTTGCAGCCTGCACCTCTACCAACTGAGCCACCGCGCCCCCGCAGGGTTAGATTGGTTGAAGACATGCGTACCATCGACGTGCAGTACGCCTTAGTACACGGCGTCATCGTGCCCCCACGCGGGCAATGGAGATGAAGTGTCTTGCCCAAGGACACAACGCGGTTGTCGCAGGTGGGATTCGAACCGAGGACCTCTTGGCTTGCAGCCTGCACCTCTACCAACTGAGCCACCGCGCTCCCCTTCACCAGTAAAACTGTCCGAGACGAATTGATCCTCACTGTCGAAAGTGTCGTTAAACCCCAGTACCAAAACCATTATGTTGTTTGCTTACTAACGACCGAATTTTTCTTTTATGATAAGATGTATGCTACTCGGTTTCAAAGGGTGGATGAACTACTATAGTCTACGGAATATTTGTTCACTAATTGGAAATACAATGATGATTGAATCTGTTTGATAGCCATCTTCAAAAGTGAGATATCACAAATGATAGCCAAACTACTGTATATGTTTCCCATTAATATTGGGAAGCACGCAAAATCTTCACATTCTCTTCGCAAATGTTTTGTTCAGATTTATAAAAGTGTTGGTTTAATGATATATTAGATCGCCCACACGAGATTACTGCACACATTGTACACGAAAACCGTAGAGACGATTGCACAATTAATAGGCGGATTACTGCTTTGTTGATATGAGGCAAACACGCTTGATAACATCAAATAGACAAATAAAACGTGTTCGTCGAATACAAATCGACTGGCCATACATAACTTTAAAAAAGAAAGGAGACGCTATCTCCATATTTATAAGATAACGGCTGAAACTCTCCGTTGTGATTCTTCATTCTAAAATTATTGTTGAAATACATTATTTTTTTCAAGAGAATTTACAAATAATATACAGACGTTAGGCCAAAAACAATTTAAAATCTGTTTCTCAGCCCCCTCCCCCGCATGGTCCTTTTGGCTGCTCTCTTTTAATGCAAATTTTTAAAAAATGAAAATTAAATGGTTTATGTCTGATAAATTACCCAAGCTAAACAGAAAAAATGATTAATTTGTCCCTTGAGTGGAATAAGGCTCTGCAATGCATTAGCATTGCAGAGCCTTATCGCATTCAAGGGACGAAATACACCACCACCCATGCTATTCTGTAGATTATGAGGCCTGAAACATAAAACAAACCAAGAACATGAACTTTTGATGGCAAAGAAATAATTACAAAAATAAAAAATAAAATAAAAAGCCGCCCACATGCAATTTTACAAAAAAATGGACAGAGAAACAGATGATCTACTTTGTGGAGCCTTATAATAGAACTTTCACATTCGTCCTTTTTTGTCTAGACAGAGGCTCAGTACATCTGAATCGTTCGGGCGCAATTGCAACAACTGAAGTCAAGAACTTTCCAAGAAACGTTTTGATTGAATTGAGTGAGTTTTTAGGATGTTGTTAGGCAAATATTCATGACTTGTAAGGATCTCCGATGAAAAGAAAAAATAAAAATCAACAATGACTTCACTTGTGTAAAACAGTTAACAAACCAGATAGAAGAATTAGTCCCTGGTCATTTCTCTCGCCCCATCACTTCCCTGCGGGGATGTGATGGACGGGAGCTCCCCGCGGGAACCCCGGAAGTGAAGCAGTGCCTGTTCACTGCGGTAAACAGGCTCTGTTTTGCTGGTAAAATAGGACCCAGTCACCAATGCTTGGGAGGTGCAAACCCTCTCTAAAATGGGCAACATGGCTTATTAACACTCACCCCTGGGCTTGAGTTGCTCCTCACGTTGTGGTCATGATTAGCCATTGTGCAAAAATATGTGACCTTAAACACCAATAAATAAATAAATATGATGGACGGGAGTAGCGACCTGTAGATCCACCTCAGGACAACTATAACCATTATCATGAAAGCCCGCAATATACGCGTTATTTATTTATTTATTTATTTATTTATTTATTTATTTATTTATTTATTTATTTATTTATTTATTTATTTATTTATTTGGGTTTAACGACACTTTCGACGACCTGTGTCACATCGTGTCGAGATCGGGATTAGAGAGTGTCCATTAACTTTCTTAGTTAAGACCCTCTTGGTTTTGGCAATGAGATGGGAGCAACTTAAAAATTCTCCAACAATAGTACCGCAATTCGACTACGTCGTTCCCAAGCCATTTCAAAGACGTTTTAAATTTCGTATCCTTTTACGAGGACTTGAAAGGGATGTTTATGCAAATCAAAGACCAGCGGATACCCTGAGAACGAATTCCCACAGAAGTGAACTATACTACGTTTGTCTTGGATTAATTATTCAATCAACTTCGATCATTTTGAACTGGAAAAACTTTCCCTGCTGCGCTGAAATGAAATTTCAAATATTAAATCCAAGAAAGTAGGTTCCATTTTCCTTCAACTTCTTTTTAATTCTGAAAAATATCCTTCAACGGGGTAAACCCGGGCGGGGCGTGCTCGCTACTGCGTCCTGCCAAATTCTTTGTCTCGTTGGGTGATAGTCGAGCAGAATATATTTCCTAATAATTGGCATGTTCAAAGACCTCTTCCAAAGGTTAATGTTAGTGTGGCGGTATGTGCGTTCGACTAGGCATCAAAATCAGACACACTAATCGGACATGTCATGGTAAAAGCCATTTTACCATGGCATGTCCGATTAGTGTGTCTGATTTTGATGCCTAGTGTCCGTGGCTTGCCGGTGTCCGTGGCTATTTTTGGTGGTTATAGACTCCTTGCCTGCGCAGCACGCCGAGAAGCATAATCTTTACTTTTTGCCCTCATGAATTCCTCACCATACAAAAACCCAGCTTCAGTGTTCAGACTACTGCCTTATGCCTGTTAACGCAAACTTTCCTGATTGTGTTCGACGAATACCGGTGAACGATTTCGAAGTAAACAGATTGGTGTTGCCCAGTAACGTATCACGTGGGACAACTCCAGCTTGAGAGCGGCGTCTTATCAGCCGAGTTTAAACTCATATCTGCCAGTCTTGAGCAATTCTGGGCAAGAAATCACATCGACTAAATAACTCAATGTAGCAAATTGTGGAAAATTCAAAACCTTGATTTCAACCAGAAAAAAATAGTTATTAATGTCACCTGCCTCATTGGCGACGCCGGAAGATGAATCTAAATTTATTGAATGAACCCATTAACTCAGGAACAGGTTTTACAACTTTGACAAGAACCAATATCTTTATAATGTGTTCATGATTGTTCTTCCAGGAAATATAAAGAACAATTTCAGCATGTCAGGTCATCTGTCAAGTTTTCTGTCAGTCAAAATGAGATTGTTTTCTTTGCCATTGGAATTGCTTACAATACAAAATGCAGCTCATTCAGCATTCGATAATTCAGTTGTTTTTCTTTAGAATTAAATCTCAACATTCCAGCGCACCATGTGTTGGAACATCAATAACACTTGTACTCTACAACTACGACCGAAACAAGTTGGAACACCCTTGCAAAATCAAATCCACCATCTATGATTCCATTTCTGTACGAGTGTCTTTAGTACACAGTGGGTGAATGGAAGTGTACAGATTTTGTACATAGATGTTGCACTTGATTAGCAAGGGTGTTTTAAAACACCCTTGCTAATCAAGTGCAAAATCTATGATTACGCCCTGGCTCTTTTGTCTTTTCGGGGTAAGTAACCAACTGGAAATACCTGATAGAACAATGGACCGAGTGTTCAAGTTAGAGCTGTAGGTTAACCGAAACCGAACCAAGGGTTTTAGGGTTTTTTTAAAAACTGAAACTGAAACCGAAACCGTCGACATCCCGTATCTAAGGTTTTTCTTTTTTTTTACATACTCTCTTGCTGCAGAAATTCACAGAATGTAACCATCCCAGAGTAGTGAGAGTACCCAGACACTGCCAATGGCAGTGCCTGGGTACTCTCACTACTCTGGGAAGGCTACATTCTGTGAATTTCCGACATTTCAGTTTAGTTGTGTTTGCAGCTTTCCTCAAGTTGTGTGTAGGTGTCAGACCTCGAAAAATGGCCAAGCACAATAAAAGTTCTGTATATTTAGGTAATTATTATATTGGCCTTCCTGATTCTTCATGTATTATAGCTTATTTCGGGCATTCATTGTGTTTCACTCAATTTCACTGCCATTCAGTTATGACTCCGGACATAAGAATGAGTTTTATTGAATGTTATTTGGCCTCATGAACAAACCGAAAACCGAACCGAACCGAGGTTTTACTCCACCTGAAAAACCAAAACCGAAACCGAACAAGAAATGTAAAAACCTACAGCTCTAGTTCAAGTGACGTCACCCGAATACCTTCCCAGTACTGAGTGTACCAGAGTCCGTACGTTTTATTGATTGAACAAAAGACAGAGTGTAAGAATGTTACCAGCTATCGGTATTCTTGGTTTTAAACAACCTGCCAGCGTGCTGTAACACCTCTCGCTTCTCGGCGTCACTCTCAGCACGCTGTCAGGTTGTTCCAATCCATGAATTCCTCCAGCTAGGTTTGTAACTGTTACTTCCGTTTAGTATTAGTGCCTCAAGTGCACAGTGGGTAAACGGAAGTGTACACATTTTGTTTCGCTGTATTTTTGAGGAGGAGACATTTGAAAGCGGAAAACTCTGCTCACATATTGTTGCTTTTTCGTGAAGTCTTTTCTATATTACGGGTTCATTATTTCACGTATAATTTTTTGTAGTATGTTTTTGAATACAGATTACAAACAGTCAAGCCTTTCAGCACATATTTTAATCTGAAGCATGGTCTGCATATTGTAAAATGTCTGTCTCTCCATTCAAAAGTCTTTGTTTGAGAGTATTAAGCCTACTGTCAATATTTCTATACTTTCGTTTTTTCGGTGCAGGAAGGCCACCTGCCGCAAGCTGCATCTGCGAGACTTCATTGAATGATTGGATGGCTTTTAGGTGGTCTATAAGGCTGTATATATTTGGATGAGCAGTTTGGATCTGCTTTTTTATTTTGCTGTGCCATCCTTCTGAATGATTTGTGGTCCTGGGCCCATCTGTGTGGAAATGATTCCATGAAGTTGTTTCGCCTTCAACCCATTGGGTAGTTACATAGTCAGTAAATGGTATGGCATTAACAGTGGAATCCGACATTCCAAACTCGTCTAGTGCAAAAAACCACACGTCTTCAACTAGTTCCTCCGGCACTAATGGCAAAACGGCAGCCCTTCGTACAAGTCTGCGAACTTCCTCATCTTCTTTATATTCAGTTTGTAAGCCGGTGCTTTGTGTCTTGCGCCATAAACACTGAGTATAATGGAAAAAGCACCCTTTGATGCTCACACCAGGGAATTCATTTCTAGCTGCATTTCGTACCGCTATTTCCAAGTCAAAAAACATCACTGAAGGGTGTAAATAAAGCTCTCTGGCGACACAAGCTTCTTTTAGGAGATGAAAAAACTTCCCGTAAATGACCTCACTTTTTCCAGGAAGAAGGGCATATACAAGTGGATACATATGGCCATCAACAAAACCATGCAGTGTGTATAACTGCAAAAATAAGGTTGGGCACGTATAAAATGTTCCATCACCATAGACAGTGTCCGTTGCTACTATTTGCTGGAGATTTTTATCCGTCGCAAATATCAATATCTTATCATCAGTAGCATTCACAAGTAGAAATCGTCCCCCTGTTGACGTTTCAGCCCATTCTTCCTTTAAGTCCAGTTCTGACACTGTTTTGGGTATTTTTGGAATCAGCTTTGGCCGTTGGCGGTATAGCGCACTGTGACACGACTGTAGTGTGGGTAGTTTTTCCACCAGGTTCTGAACATCGTCATTCCAGTCAGTTGTTCGAAGCTTTGAAAGTTCTTGTCTATACACTTGGGATACGGGTGTTGCTTCTTCCCTACACCGTTTTTTAATATTAATTAAAGTCTTTCTCACACTAACATCTGTGTTGTTCGCTTCGTGGTTATGCTGATGATTGAACCCAACTAGTATTTGATTATGTGTACGCAGTGTTGCAGGACACGTTCTTACAGCACATGCCCAATATACTTTATCTTGTCTTCGATTTTTGACCATATAACAGTAATTGTTGAACACAAGGTTTTCTCCACCACGTTTATTCTCGATGAACTCAATTTGAATCTGTGCACTTGCCATGTCGACGATACGATTGTAAAATGAAATTGTGAAACATTTGAATGAATGAATGAATGAATGAATGAATGAATGAATGAATGAATGAATGAATGAATGAATGAATGAATGAATGAATGAATGAATGAAAGGTTTTAGCGCGCCGAAGGCGCGCAGGGACGATGTGGGATTTACAAATCCCTTGCGACCCGGTTAGCCTTATTTTATTTCACTTGCATCTTGGATCACACAGGTCTAGCTTTCCTATTGCCTCAAATGGGGTCTGAAGGGGTATGCACGCGGTTAGAATTCCCGGCAGTTTGCATCTGAGTGATAGATTGTCAAAGATCAATCCCCCAACGCCATTAAGACTATTAGGGAGTGGGCTCAGTCTTAGGGAGTGGGCTCTATTCGGTTTCAGCTTGGCGATGGTAGAGGTTTGAGTCCCACCATGGTGGCGAGCCAGAATATAATGTTGTGCGATGGCAATTTTAAGGGAAAAAGAAAAAAGAAAACCAAACAGCAACGCCGGTTTGGTAGCGGCCCCGGTATATGACCATAGCGGTTACAAAAAAGGAGTAGAGAAAGCTCCAATAGTTTAGTTTGAAAAAACCGGGAGTCATCTTTCAAGCCTTCTGGGAGATAGGATGCCGTATGTGATTTTGAGGTATCTGTTATCCTTCGGGAATTCCAAATGACCTCCAACAACCCACCCCCCCCCCCCCACCCCAAAAAGCCCTTAAAAGGGCTGTTTGCTGGCAAGATTGTTTCATTCCTTGCCTTGGTCTGTTTGGTTTTCTGCACATCTTTGCATGAGGATTGTTTCAATCCCTCATAGTTTGTCATTCAGTTTGGCCGTATGTCTGATGAGATAGAGGAGGTAGAAAAGATAATAGAGAGCTGGAAATTAGAGCAATTCCGTTTTTAATTTACGACTGTTCCGTCCGTGACGACCATTGACATGTGGATGGGGAAGCCAGCATTTTTTCCCCGAGATTTATATCTCAGGGAGGGGAGACCCGGCAGCAGGTGGAGATTTTCCTCGCTGTTTGCAACTCCCACTGGTAACAGAGGCAAGCTTTCGTGCGTATCGTGTCACCCGCAGCCAGTTCTAAATTTAGGCCACAGAATGCCTGGCTCACCCCATCACAATGATGTAATCTTTAACACTTTCGATAGACACGCCCTAGATTATTTAGTTTTCCTTTTGAGGACGTGATGCGCATTGAGTTCTATTATTAATTCGCTGTCTTGAAGTCTATTTAGAGTTTTGCTTTGAAGATCTTTTAAGCGCATTGCTATAGTGTATATTTTGGCTATCTCGTGAAGTTGTTTTATCGATGTCCACGTGGGCTTGCGCAGAGCCACGCGCAAGGCATGATTTTGGAACCGTTGTAGTTTTTCAATCTTGGTTTTATTCAAGTCACTTGTTATTATGGCCCCATACTCTAGTATTGGGCGTATATATGATTTGTAAAGATTGAGGAGAATTTCTTTATTGGCTCCCCAATTTTTACCTCTAATCATTTTCAGGAAATTGATGCGTTTAGTGGCTTTGACAGTGACATAGTTTATGTGATTGTTTAGATTGAGACTGCTATCCAGGTTGAATCCCAGAAACTTTGCCTCATTACTAGCTTCAAGTTTATGATCGTAAAGCTTAAGCTCAATATTAGGGGCAGGTTTTTTTCCTTTGTTTTTATAGAATGTGATTCTTTGTGTTTCGTGGCATTCAGCTTGATGCGCCACAAAGCGCACCAGTCTTGTAGGTCGCGGGTGGTATCCTGCAGGCGGTTTTGTATTATGTTTCCAGACTTACTGGCCGTCCACATTCCTTTGTCGTCTGAGAATTGAGATAGTTCAACATGGTTCTTCCCTAGTTTGTCAATGTCAATCACATATATTATAAATAGAAGCGGGCTGAGGACCGAACCCTGTGGAGTGCCGGCTTCGAGTTTTACCTCGGCTGACACTTCGCGGTTGACCCTCACTTTGATTTTTCGATCAGATAAAAATGATGATATGATCCTTAGAATTTTGGTAGGTAGCCCCATTTTAGCTAGCTTGTCTGGCACAATGGCATGAGATACAGAGTCAAACGCTTTTTCTACGTCGAGTAATAGCGCGGTTCCTATTTCATTTTGACTGAATGCCGTTTTCATATATTCTACCAGTCTATAAACATGCTCGATTTCCTCTCTTTGGCTTCTGTATGCCCTTTGCCACTTATTGAAAAAGCTGATTGATTCGAGATGGCTGCGGAGTCTAGTCGTGAGAATCCGTACGAAAATTTTTCCAATACAGCTGAGTAGGCTGATTGGGCGGTAATTAGCTGGGTTGCTCAAATCCTTGTCGGGTTTGGGTATCATGACTCCTGTAGCTACTTTCCAACACTTTGGGAAGTATCCACTAGAGAGACAGCAGTTTATGGGGTTAGTGAGTCTACTGAAACATTTCTGTTAAATGTCAAATACTTATACCAAAAACTTAAAACGATTGACCGAATGTTGTGTATAATTCACCGGTTAAAATTAATCATTTTTAAAACAATTCTGTGATAAATGTTCATTAATAAATGATCACCATATCAGGTGAACCTGCGTTCAGATTATAATAAACACTATAACATGTTGTTTTAAGCAACGTGGGACAACCAGGAAATCTATCCCGAGGTGTGAAAATCCAGAAGTGGGACAAACGGGATTGAACCTACAAAACCTTGAATTTGACCCGGTTTTTGCTAGTTTACTTTCCCAATGTCTAGTATCGCCAGTTTAAAAAATTTTATTCTCCAGATGTCTGACCTTAAATGTAAGGAAAAACTCGAAAATTTCCCGGACAATCACCTTTTTCCAAAGCCCGTGTTACAAAAAAACTGTACAGCTACCCACAAAAACACTGTTCAGCTACACGCATATCATTCGCGTATTTTTGTCCCACTACTCGCGAATTTCGAAAACAGTATCTGTACAGTTTCTCGCTCACCTCTAAACGATTGAAGTTAAAAAAAATGCATTCCATTTCAACTTTAGGTCACAAAACGAGTGCTGTATGCTGTATACACAGCAAATGATTTATACACGTACAGGCAGATCACAACGGCTCAAAAAATGTTATAAAAAAGCGAAAACAAAAACTCGAAACCCTCTCACAGAAACAACGCGTATGTATAGGGCGATAAACATTCTCTTTGACGGTGAACCTAATCGTCCTAGGGCAACGCCGTATCGGTGTGTCACCTTATGAAGTTGGGATGGGCGTGAGCAAGAAAATATTCTTAACTCAAGTTCAACTCAGTTTGTGCAAGTCAATCAAACCTATGAGCATGGTTCGCCCAATTCACAATTGTGTCACACTTCAACACTGTAGTCCTAAGACACCCGGGAGGTTGGAAGTGCGTGGAGGAGGGGAGAAGCTACATTGGAAGCGTAATGTAGACATACAGTTAAAACGAGAAGTCCTGTCACGAACTGTGAGATTATCTAGGCTTCATTGCACGTAGGAATTGCGCGCAATTGCCATATCGAATGGCACCCAAAGCACGGCAGGTTCTCCTGGTTACTCATAGCAAACACAGGCAATGTTTCTGCCAATGGACCTCCGGGCTACCCGGAGGTCCATTGGCTGAAACATTGCTTGTGCACAGGCCATATGTACAGAATTTGATAGCCTTACTATGGTCATAATGCGTAGATTAACACGCAGATCGACGTGCTATTTGTGCACATTTCGTGACAGAACTTCGAGTTTTAACTGTAGGGTCAGAATATTCCAGCTGGATGCATGTAGTGCCGAGGTTCATGGATCACGTTCGCAAGGTTGGTTCAATGAATAGGTTTGTCGCTAAATTTCTTTATCAATTTTACTGTCAGAATTCAAAGTTCCACTTACATCGTTGATATATTGAGTGTAGGTGTAAAAACAAACACTCTTGTGAACTCTGCAAAAAACGGTGATTTAACAGTGAGTGTGTCGTAATCACAGAACATGTTATGAACACATGAAAGGGTACAGGATGTCCCATTCCCTACCCATAAGGTGAAGGGAAATGGGCAATGTGGATCAAAATACATTTTTCATAAATATCTTGAACACAGTGCGACGAAAATCTCTCTCTTTCTCTCTCTCTCTCTCTCTCTCTCTCTCTCTCTCTCTCTCTCTCTCTCTCTCTCTCTCTCTCTCTCTTTCTTTTTTCTTTCTTTCTTTCTTTCTTTCTTTTCTCTCTTTTCTCCCTCTCTCCCTCTCTCTCTCTCTTCTCTCTATCTTTCTTTCTTTTTTTTCTCTCTCTCTCTCTCTCTCTCTCTCTCTCTCTCTCTCTCTCTCTCTCTTTTTGAGTTAACTTCTTTTGTGTATAATGTTTACATATTGTTATATTTTGTTCTGCCTTTTGTAACCTATTAGTCTTTGTACAGGAGCGGAGGGTTTTCTAAGTGGTCAGCACTTGTCCTCCAATCCTGATTTGCATTGCTGAATGGCAAATAAAAATATGTTTAACCAAAGCGTTCGCCTGTACGAAGATTTCACAAATTTTATAATCCGTTTACAATATTTTATACCTTGTATTAAAGTATCTCTGTAAAACAAACGAAAACTTAGACTTCATCGAGACCAGTTCTTATGAAATGAATCAAATTCTGGACATTGAAATCGATATTTCCTCTTGTCGTTGTTTTATAACAAGATTCGAATAAAAAAACATCACGTGTATTGAAATATATTCAGTATTCCAGGTTGTGATGTTAAGTGTTAAAATGTTATCTATTATGCAAATAAAGGATCTTTAATGAGTCGCGATGTCATATGAAATTTCTGTACCTCGTTCACTTAAATATATCTGAGCCAAGGTGAACCTCAGCTCAGATCGAGTTTAGTGAACGACGTTCAAAAATTTCATACCAAATCGTGACGATTTTGATATTCTTTTTGTCACATAATGTGTGTAATTTCACATTTTACGTAACGTAACGACAAAACTAACAAGTGCTGTCTTCAAAAATCGCCAGCAAAATTTTATTATTTTTAACAAATTTTAGCTTAAAAAACAAAGCGTATGATCCCACGTTGCATCGTCGAGCTCATTCCAATGAGGAGTAATAAGCTATGTATTCGACGCAAAAATAAAAATATTTGTTATTTAGGAAATAATAAATCCAAAGCTGCCTGCTTTTTGTATTGGGTGAACAATCAATGAAATATATAGAGGATATGGAACGAGTGTTTTTCTCAAATAATATTTTTGAAACGAGTCTAAGAATTTTCCGTTTTGGCCAGCCTCTTTCGAGCCCAAACGGAAAATTCGGACGAGTTTCATAAATATTAAATGAGAAAAACACTCATTTCATATTAGTAGTATGTCGCGTACGTTTCACCCCTCATTTGGATGACCTCGGTGGATGACCTCGGAAGTGACGTCATGTCACGTGACGTAGTGGCGCCATGTTGTGTTGTCATGGTAACCCGCGTGAGCGGCCATCTTGTGACGTCATCTCCATAGTGATACGTGATGTGAGTGCGCATGCGCAGCGCGTGTTGTTAGGGTGATACGTGTTTCCGTCGTCCATTTTGTATACTGGAGGCCGTCATCTTGGTTTCTATAGTAGCACGTGATTGCTACGTTACCCAATTTTTCTGCAATAAGATGGGGATATGTTCGGAGGGTGTGTTCCTTTGTAGAAGAGTAAATCTGATTACCACAAACAACCCGACAATCCTTCCAAATCACCAAAATCCACCCAAAATCACCGAAATTGACTTTATTTCCCCAATTTATAGGCTTAGCACGTAGTGCTATAGTACTAAGGGGATACCGGGGGTGCGTTCGATTGAACAGGCGTAATGTTCTGGCTTACAATTCTCCCAGAATCCCTTTTTGGATCCCTATCCCATGACGTTTTTCCCATTAAAAGACACGTTCCTTTGGTCATTACCCAGAATTCTATGCTTCCATCTATATATGCAATAGTTTACGTCTATCTGGCCATGTTCGTTTGTTCTAGAGTATACTCCAGTAACGTAGAAGAGCCTATTATTTGGAACAGCTTTGCTTATTATTACTATATTTAGCTATTCTAGTCTATTCTTGTTAGTTCTGACCCTATTCCGTGTACTCTTGTTGTTTCATTTATCTAGATCATTTATATAAATTATAACTAACCAATCAGATTGCTTGATTTCCCATAACCCGTACTTAGTCGTGTAGAGTTATCTCCCCTTATTACAACGAAGTTGTATCAGATTCTCATCACATCTATATCCAATGGCAATATCTCCGGGCACCCCAGTTTCGGCACCCCTTTTTTGAAAAACATATGACCTTCGGCACCCCCTTTTTGTCATATGTGCTTATGTGAAAAAGCACAATGTGACACAATGTGCCCTAGCACATAGGCACATGGTTTATGTGCCGATATGTGCTTATGTGAAAAGGCACAATGTGACACAATGTGCCCTATCACATAGTCACATACGGGTATTTGAGGATACCTATAGCCTAGTATTGTATTATTTGAGGATACTCATCTAGGATACCTACTAGAGAATCCCTTTTTTGTCATATGTGCTAATGTGAAAAAGCACAATGTGACACAATGTGTCCTAGCACAAAGGCACATGGTTTATGTGCCGATATGTGCTTATGTGAAAAGGCACAATGTGACACAATGTGCCTTATCACATAGTCACATACGGGTATTTGAGGATACCTATAGCCTAGTATTGTATTATTTGAGGATACCTATCTAGGATACCTTCTGGAGAATCCCCTTTTGTCATGTGTGCTTATGTGAAAAAGAACAGTGTGACACAATGTGACCTAGCACATAAGCACATACGACCAAAATGGGATTCCATAGCCACAGGTGTTTTCAAAAAGGGATTCTTTAAAATGGATTCCATAAAATGGAATTCCTATCCGACACCGTAAATGGGATTCCGTGTTTTATCATCGATACTCGAGGGTATTCCCCTTCCCTATTAGAAGAATTCAGTTCAATGGGTTGTAGTTCATTAAGTTTGAAATTTATTCAGTTAAATGTCGTTCAGTTCAAAGGGTGTTTATTTATATTAGATATAAAAAGTTCATTTAAAAAATTCAAAAAGTTCAAGGGTGTTAACATTGGGATATATTTAGGGGTTATAGTTCATTCAAACAGTTCAAGAGGGTTAATGATATATACCTTCATTAGGGTTGTAGTTCATTTCAAACAGTTCAAGGGGGTTAACCTTGGGTTATATTTATGGGTTGTAGTTCAATCAGATCAGTTCGATCTTCGTTCACTTTGTTCTGTTCACTTCGATCTTGGCTGTGTTGGATCTTTGTTCATTTCTTATGGTCAATTCACTTCGAGTTTGCTTATATTCGATCAGATCAGATCGATTTTCTTCAATTTGTTCTGTTCACTTCGATCTTGGTTGTGTTGGATCTTCGTTCTGTATCTTTATTGTTTTGTAGTGGTTGGTTGTCTCTGTTCAGTTGTTTCCAACTAGTTCGATCTTCGTTCATGTTGCGTCTGTTAGGTTGTTGCATGTAGTATTTAGGGGTTACAGTCCATTCAGATTAAAAATTTTATTGTATATATTGGGTGTTAAGATTAAATCAAATCTTATGTTGTGTTCCATTCGACCTTGTTGTAGTTGATGAATTAGGCTTTATTAGTCCCTTTCCATCCCCTCGAGTATCGAGGATAAAACACGGAATCCCATTTTACGGTGTCGGACAGGAATTCCATTTCATGGAATCCATTTTAAAGAATCCCTTTTTGAAAACACCTGTGGCTATGGAATCCCATTTTGGTCGTATGTGCCTATGTGATAGGGCACATTGTGTCACATTGTGCCTGTTCACATAAGCACATATCGGCACATAAAGCATGTGCTTATGTGCTAGGTCACATTGTGTCACATTGTTCTTTTTCACATAAGCACATATGACAAAAAGGGATTCTCCAGAAGGTATCCTAGATAGGTATCCTCAAATAATACAATACTAGGCTATAGGTATCCTCAAATACCCGTATGTGATAAGGCACATTGTGTCACATTGTGCCTTTTCACATAAGCACATATCGGAACATAAACCATGTGCCTATGTGCTAGGGCACATTGTGTCACATTGTGCTTTTTCACATAAGCACATATGACAAAAAGGGGGTGCCGAAGGTCATATGTTTTTCAAAAAAGGGGTGCCGAAACTGGGGTGCCCGGAGATATTGCCAGTGGATATAGATGTGATGAGAATCTGATAAAACTTCGCTGTAATAACGGGAGATAACTCTACACGATTAAGTACAGGTTATGGGAAATCAAGCAATCTGATTGGTTAGTTATAATTTATATAAATGATCTAGATAAATGAAACAACAAGAGTACACGGAATAGGGTCAGAACTAACAAGAATAGACTAGAATAGCTAAATATAGTAATAATAAGCAAAGCTGTTCCAACGTTACTGGAGTATACTCTAGAACAAAGGAACATGGCCAGATAGACGTAAACTATTGCATATATAGATAGAAGCAGAGAATTCTGGGTAATGACCAAAGGAACGTGTCTTTTAATGGGAAAAACGTCATGGGATAGGGATCCAAAAAGGGATTCTGGGAGAATTGTAAGCCAGACCATTACGCCTGTTCAATCGAACGCACCCCGGTACCCCCTTAGTACTATAGCACTACGTGCTAAGCCGATAAATTGGGGAAATAAAGTCAATTTCGGTGATTTTGGGTGGATTTTGGTGATTTGGAAGGATTGTCGGGTTGTTTGTGGTAATCAGATTTACTCTTCTACAAAGGAACACAACCTCCGAACATATCCCCGTCTTATTGCAGAAAAATTGGGTAACATAGCAATCACGTGCTACTATAGAAACCAAGATGACGGCCTCCAGTATACAAAATGGACGACGGAAACACGTATCACCCTAACAACACGCGCTGCGCATGCGCACTCACATCACGTATCACTATGGAGATGACGTCACAAGATGGCCGCTCACGCGGGTTACCATGACAACACAACATGGCGCCACTACGTCACGTGACATGACGTCACTTCCGAGGTCATCCACCGAGGTCATCCAAATGAGGGGTGAAACGTACGCGACATACTACTCATATTCTATTTCTCATATGACACACACACGCACAAATTAGCCACTTAGTATGACTTTTTAACCCATCACCTGACTTGAGTTGCAGACGGCACTTGGAAAAAACATCCTCGTATAACTAAAAATTTTCATTTTTTGCTTCCAAAACATAGGTTAGGACCCCTCATTGGAACGAGCTCGTTGAGCTCTTTTCATTGAGGGATCATAACCTATGTTTTGGAAGCAAAAAGTGAAAATATAAAAAAATGAATGGCGTTTTTCTTGTAGGTAAAAGATTAATACAATATAACCCACCCTAAAAAGTACAGATAACGTAAATTCTCCCTACTGAAATTATGCAAATGTGACCCAGTCGTATTTTGTTTAGCCAATCAAATTGTCCAGTTTTGAAATTGACCAATGAAAGCTCCCAACTCTAATTATGCAAATTGTGAAAATGTGGCCCAGTTGTATTTTGTTCAGCCAATCAAATTGTATAGTTTTGAAATTGACCAATGAAATTGACGGAAGGCTTTATTTATCACTGATTAATATGAAAACAAAATATCAAATGTTTTAACGTGAACAAAACGGACGAGTCATTTGATAAATGGAGATTATGACAGTAAAGCTATCTGGGGTCAATACTATAAAACTTTTACAATTGTATTTTCTGGAATTGTATTTTCTGGATATGACTCTAAATGGGTCAAAGAAACCATTAGCATTTTCAAAGACCTGGCAATTTGCCAGTTGGCAAATTGCCATATCTTTTAAAATGCTAATGATTCATTTTTGTAGTTATATTGATAGGCGGAACACACAATTTTAGAAAATACAATTGTAAAAATTTTATAGTATTGGCCCATGGTTTGTCGTATTCCGTCGAGTTGACAAGGTCAGATCTTGGGATCACACGAGCCGTCGTCTCGTCAACGAGAGGTCTAAAAATTGAAAATGAACTAAATTCAGATAAGTGCTGTACTGCTGATACAAAGTGATTATTATAACAGTAAAGTGATCTGGTTTGTCGTTGTCTCTCGAGTTGACGAGGCAAGTGTGATCTGACGATCCAAGGCAAAAACTTGTGAAAAAATGTTGACAGTCCTTTCGACACTCATACAAAACAAGGACATCGTTTTCCTTTCGTTTCCTTGACTGACTGGGTATCGGACGCCAATTTGTGGGCTTTAGGATGAAATTTGGGTACCGGCGTTTAATGTCCCCACATTTATGTTATGCGTGGCCTATAGGAGAAATTTCCTTTTACTCATAGCCACATAATTCGACCAAATAGTACAAACCCACCCATGTAAGGTCTTAAAAATCATTTAAACTTCATCTTCTTTCCATTTAACGGACTACAGCCCGTGACCCTCATTGATATAAGTCCGGTGGACTCATCTCAATGAGTGCCATGGGCAGTGGTGTACGGGGGAATGGGCCTTTGGAATAAGAGATACTCCAGCCAACCAAAAAACCAAACTACAAGCCGATCTCACCACTCAACACACCCAACAGGAGATGTGTATCACATGTCTAATCTTGTTACAAACTGTATATACTTGTTACCTCATAACTTCTCTTTTTCCTTTCACTTTCTTTCAATACTGCCACTCACCAATTTTACTGCCACGCAATCAGTTTATATCAAAAACACAATCCGCCTTCCATGGTGCGTTGGTGGGCCCCATTTCCATCTGTTGTCTAACTTATCTAGACGTTAACCATGGATATTAGTATCGAGCAATATAGGACTACAGTAGGACTTCATTACAATTTCCTCGTGTGCAGGTACTTTGTCACGAGTAGATCGGTTGGACTCCCGCACCGTATAACGATTCGTACGGTAAAAGTCCGTTTCACGCTGGTTTTATGCGTTATCCTTGGAATCATCCTTTTGTCCGGGGACATTGAAGTCAACCCAGGGCCACCTCGAACTGGGCCGGTAGACGTAAGTAGCATTTCTATAATTCATTATAACATCAGAAGCATCAGGAATAAACTTGATCATATTACAGACGACATTGATGAATTCGATATTATTTGTTTTACCGAAACGCACCTTGATCCCAGTTTCAATTCCGACCATGTGTTGATTCCCAATTACCTCCCACCGGTTAGAAAGGACAGGAACCAACATGGTGGCGGTGTCGCGGTCTATTTCTCCAAAGAAATTCATGCCAAACGTGTGCCTGAACTGGAATTCGATCAGTCAGTCTTATGGTTTGAGATTACTTCAAAACGCAAGTTTTTGCTCTGCCTGGCATACCGATCGGTTCAATTCTCTTGCAATGACTTCTGGGAGAAGCTCGAAGGCGCCATTGAAGATTCATTCAACATAAATCCTTCCCTAATAATTACCGGAGACTTAAATAGCGACCTTCTTAACCCCTCTAGTCGATTACACGAAGTTATAAACTGTTATAACCTACAAAACGTCATTAAAGAGCCGACTCTTGTAACGCCAACCTCAAGCACCTTATTAGACCCAATAATAGTTAGCGATAATGTTGTAATTTTGAACTCAGAAGTTCACGAACTTGGTGTTTCCGACCACAAAGCTGTATCAGCAGTCATAGAGACTGGAACCGCACAACACGAAACAAAAATTCGACAGATATGGAACTACAACAGAGCAGATTTCCTCAAAATGAATAATTTGATCTCCGAAACAGATTGGCCTTTCATTTCAGACACGACTATGCCTGATACGTCATACCATAAATTTGCATCTAACTTTCTAGGTATTGCCAGAGAATGTATTCCGTCCTACAATGTGGTAATACGTCCGCACCATAAACCTTGGTTTGACTCGGCTCTACGTCGGGAAATTCGCCACAGAGATCGTTTTCGGAAACGAATCTTGAAAAACCCAAACCCACAAATAATTGAAAGATATAAACATTCCCGAAACAAAGTAAATAACATGAAAACGAAGGCCAAATCCATTTATTATTCAAACCTAGATACTTCACTTTCGGTAAGTAGAAACCCCAAAGTATTCTGGCACACTGTTAAACAGCTACTGAATAATTTTGAAAGGAAACCCTCGGTCCCCTTTCTTAACCAAGAAGATGATGCGGGTAGTACAGTTATGGTAACAGACGACAAAGACAAAGCCAACTTGCTCAATAAAACATTTCTGTCAAATAGTAAGATACATGACGAGGGACATAGTTTACCTGTCTTTAGAAGAAAGTGCTCTCAGAGTCTGTCTGAAATAAACTTCTCTGAAGACGAAGTGACTCGAATCCTGGGCAATCTAGATACCAAAAAAGCAACTGGGCACGATGGTATAAGCAACCGCATGCTTAAAGAAACAAAAGCCACAATATGCAAACCTCTGGTTCACCTATTTAGGCTTTCGTTTTCTTCGCGCGTCTACCCATCAGAATGGAAGATGGCCACCGTTGTGCCGATATTTAAAAAGGGAGACGCACACAACCCCAACAATTACAGACCCGTTTCCCTCCTAAGCTGTGTCAGCAAAGTTATGGAGAGGATTGTTTTTAACCAAATGTATGAACACTGTTGTGCTAATAATTTATTTTTTAAATATCAGTCTGGCTTCCTACCCCAACATTGCACCGTTTATCAGCTCATTGAAATATATCATAATCTCTGTTTAGCCTTTGATAGGAACCAGTTTTCGCTTGGAGTATTTTGTGACATATCAAAAGCATTCGATAGAGTTTGGCATGAAGGGTTAATTTACAAACTGAAACAAAACGGTATATCTGGCCCACTCATCGAGTGGACCAAAAGCTATTTGTCAGATCGTAAACAAAGGGTAACTGTTAACGCAACTCCCTCTGAGTACGTACCTGTTAATTATGGAGTTCCCCAGGGATCCGTCTTAGGCCCCTTCCTCTTTCTTATATACATCAATGACATTACTGAGAACTTAGATTCACCGGACGCCTGTCGATTATTTGCAGATGATACAAGTATAACAGAAAGTGGATTTCAACTGGATGACATTGTTTCAAAGTCTAATGAAAACCTTGCGGCTGTTTCCGAATGGGCAAACACGTGGCTTGTTACATTTAACCCATCAAAAACCGAAACCGTTTTATTCACCAGAAAACGTGTTAACCTAAGTACTGTTGTGATGTTTGGTGACACGCCACTTGAACTCACAAAGTCTCACACCCACCTTGGCCTGACCTTACAGGGAGACTTAAACTGGCATGCCCAAATTAGCAGATTATGCCAAAAGGCTAATTCCAGGCTATCTCAGTTAAGAAAATTAAAGTATATCCTAGGTCGAAAAAGCTTAGAGACACTATACAAATCATTCATACTCCCGATCGTTGAATACGCAGACGTGGTGTGGGCCGGTGCACCGGATTACCTACTTACCAAATTGGATAGAATCCACACGGATGCAGCGAGAATAATATCCGGTCTAACAAGATCAACCCCGGTATCTGCTCTATATGCAGAACTTGGTTGGGAAACCCTTGGACAGAGGCGTCATCTCCACAAAATGATAACGTTTTTTAAAATTGTAAATAACCAGGCCCCTACATACCTCTCTGACTTATTGCCACGAACCTTTGAGGACATTTCCCCGTATAGCACCCGGTCCCATTCCAACTTTCAATTACCACTCACATACACGGAAACATATAAGCGCTCATTCATCCCCTCGTGTATCTCGGAATGGAATGCACTACCTTTGGAAGTAAGACAGTCGAGTTCACTGAACAACTTTGTCAAATATTTTGATGGAGGCAATTGTAAACCACCTAAGTACTTTAATAATGGCGATAGGGCCGTCAATATTATACACTGTAAGCTGAGGAATTCTTGCAGCGACCTAAATTATGATAAACACTCCAACTATATTCATAACACACCAAGATGTTCTTGTGGTTACGAGGCTGAAGATGTGAACCATTACTTTTTCAACTGTAGTAACTATTCAAATGAAAGACTAGTCTTACAGAGAAATCTTGCGCATCTTACAATAAGATCGGTCAATGATCTTCTTTACGGTATTCCAAACTTACCGGAATCCGTCAACATCCACCTTTTTCGAAGTGTACAAAATTTCATCAAGGCCACGAAGCGGTTTTAGATAAGACGATAACCGAGCAGATATGACTCACAACATCTTAGTCAAATGACCTATAATACGAACTCGTGTCCACCTCTGTTTCCTTCACACATGACTTTCCGCATGTTTGTCCTGCATGTCCTGGTTATAGCATTGGTATGGGGCTCCGCTGGATTCGTGGTTGTGTTGAAATATGACCCGTTGGTATGTAATTTAAAACCAACAGTGTTGTTGAGTGGCAGCTCACTTCTCTTCTCTTCTCCCTCTCATCTCTCTGCTCTGACTCTTGTGAAGTTGAATACCCGTTAGGTTTTATTTCGAACTGTGTACATACACAATATTGCATCAATATATACACATGTTACTCTTGCCATTATATGCACATTATAACTTCTTATAAATATTTGTAAACATAATTTGTAATTTTCAGATGTATATTATGGAAAGGATATAATCTAAGTGCTAGGCACTTGTTATCCAATCCCTTTTGTTATAACAAATAAAATATGTTTAATCTAACCTCGCCAATGAGAGGTGAGAAAATTGAAAAAATGACCGAAATTCAGATAAGTGCTAGAGTTTTGTTGAGTTTTATTTTCGTTCATGTTTTTCAACTTATATGCGTAATTGGATAGTCCCAGGTCTACCACTTTTATTTGCTTCCGCCGCCCGTGGCTATCAGTCTATACGTGCAGAATTTCAACGCGTCTCAGTATGCAAATCGCTCTCACCAAACACTTCCAGTAAAGATAAGTCCATGTTAGCCCTTTATCCAATATATCAAAATTTATTCCTTTAATTATTTTTAAATTTTTCAAAAACTTCAACAAATCCAAATCATTTAATCACATGATATGGTTTTTGTAAAAAAAAAATTAAAAATAATTTTATTTTTTTTAATAAACTGCTCACTTTTCACTTTGTGATTACACAGACGGGTCCTCCCGATTCGTGAGGTAAAGGCTTAATAACAACCTTTGTCCCTGACTGCAACTTTGAACAACAATCACTAAGCACTATCTTGGTCCTTACCCATCCCATCATTTTATGGCCTGCCTCTTCTGGAAGGAATCCACCCTAGAGCATCGTAATTAAAACAGTCTGTCGCATATAATACTTATTATAAGCAAGGAAATGGCTCTCCCCGCCTATATACTCAGCTGTACAGAACATGCTATTAAGACACGCGTGCTTGGTTCAAGCACTTTGTCTTTTGAACCATTTGTCCTCGTAAGCACTGCGTAGTCTCTAACCAATCCCATCATTTTATGACCGGCCTCCTCGGAAAACAATCCATAATCAGATCAAAACAACCACTTGCATTTAACTGGGAGCGTGATAATTTATTTTTATTCGTCAAAAATTGTTGGCTTGCCTTTGCCTAATTACAATTTATGGGAGAATGCCTTAAAGCATTTTTCCATAAATCCCAACAAGGCAAAGACATTATGACGAAACAATGTCACTTCAAAGATAACGTGAATCCCATACCCCAAATAGGAAGCCTTTCGGGTATGGCAACTGCAGTTAAGCCTTTGAAAAACCTGAGGCCGCTTTACCGGCCCAGGGACATGGTTCGTCATTCTTTCATTGAGTTGGGTGCCTGCTAAGTTAAGGGTGGGGTAGACCGATCAATATTTTCAACGTGCAGCCTTGCGGCTGCACGTTGAAAATATTAATTGATCCACCCCCAAATAATGAATATGGACTCTTCTAATTGCTGCATTTGAACTGACATGGAAGATATCACCAGGGTTAAAGGTTTAAGAAAGGTATTGTGAGTGTCTCTTCACTGATCGGTATAGAACATGCGATCTGACGGTTCTGATATATACAGATTATCACCACAGTGTGTGTGCCCGGGTATTCAGATCAAGTTGAGTTGTAGGAACAAAACAGTATTTCAAACACCCCCTGGAAATTTTATTCGCAAACTAAGCTTCAAAACCTGATTGCTATCTTGAAAGAACATATTCAGGCTATAGGAAGACATTCAAATCACGGTCTTCATCGTCATTTAAATGACATCATTGATAAACCAAAAGGGTAACTGCTAGAGCTCAATACGATACCCGTTTTAGCAGAGAGTCAACAAGGCAACATTATTTGGCTAAACATGGGTGCAAAATGTCATTTGTAACCTCTAGAGGACATGAGCCAGTGTTCAGTACGTGGTTGGATAAGAGCGTCCATCCTGCTTTGCATCCTCCAGTTAATCGTCGTATCCGTTGCGGAGGTAACTGTCACCATTCCTGATTCAAAGAAGCTTACAGTTTTATCAAAGTTTGTACTGGGGGGTCGTGTGCTTGTGTTCGATGCCCTGGAATGTTCCAAATGTGCTCCAGTGGATTCAGATCAGGACTCATAGTAGACAAAGGAATAGTAGTCAATGCAATGTTCTAATTGAAAACTGCTACACACCAAGCCAAATGTATTCCTTCTTGTTGAGCTCTCAGTAGAGATGTTTGATCTTTCTGAACCTCATTATGACTTTTCTCATGCCGCCCCTGACCGTTCTCGTGCTGATTCGTCGATTTTGTCGTCACAGGCTCTTCCGAACAGTACTTGAGGTGAATACCATGTTTTCACGTTGTGGTGTCACATGGGGTCGTTCTGAGGGTGGACGGTCCTTAACCTCATTGGTTTGCAAGTGTTTTCTCACCAAATGCCTGGTGACTGTGCAATGGATATCGCGTTGACGACCGATTTCTTTAAAGCACATACCGGTGGAATGCAAACCAATAATTTGCCGTCTTTGCGAATATGTCATCCTTCTTCATGTCATGGTGACAGATAGTGATTGAGCATTGAAAAATGGGCACAAAAATACCCAATTCTGAGTCATGCACAAACTGTATTTTATAAAGTATCTATAACTGGAGCACGAAGGAATGTCTGTATATCTGTACGAGGAGGGACGTCATATTAAATCAAAGGTAGTCTGTGCGCAAACTCCACGAAAAGTTTATGTTTATTTGAAAAGTTATTTCCTTAAATTTCGGTCATTAAATACATCGCGATCTATATTTTATCGAGGACTCTTTCCTGGCGTGGACAAAGCGGACAACAACGCATCTTAAGTTATAACGTAATCGCGGGCTTAAAAGGGCCGCTGTTTGTTTCTCGTCCCATTTAAGTGTCTCTTGTGAGTTCGTGGAACATACAGTACGTGGAGAGTGTATTATCACTAAATCACCCGCAGAGTGGAGATTCCACCCAAGCAATAATTGCAAATTTGTTGCAAAGCATGACAAGCACAAGCAAAGTTTCAGCCAATGGACCTCTGGGTTAAACCCGGGGTCCATTGGTTGAAACAGTGCTTGTGTTTTTAGACGATATATTCAGAATTTGAAAGTTACAGTTTGTGTGAAAACTCCACTCCGCGGGTGATTTAGTTACAATCCACTCTCCACGTACTGTATGATAAAGAGAATCTTCAACTCGGACCCAGTTTATATCGAGGTTTACAAAACTCGTCAGACGTTATTTACGGAATCATTATTTTTAAATTTCCATATAAGCTGGGGACTCGTTGTAGACCCTTCATTTACGCATTTTTTTTTTTTTTTTTTTTTTTTTTTGGTGTCCAAGGTCACGTCCAACATGTATGACTATCGTGACAGTAACACTTGTGTAGTCAGCTTTAGCGAATTTTTGTACGTATGCGACTCATTTTAGAGAACTTCCGCGCACTGGCTACCTATCCTTTTTACCAGTAAAACAGAATGCCTTTACCACATTAAACAAGCAGGTGCCGCTAAACAAGAATGCACTTCTGGGTGTGAAATTGAGGATGCAAGTCACTTTTTAAAACATTATTTTTTTCAACTGCTCAGTTGCTGATAACGCTGGCGGATGCGGGCGATTCGTTGGGTAAAGGGTTAAACTAAGCACTACATAAGCACTGTGTCACTACCCGAGGCTTCCGCTGGGAGGTAGTTAATTTGTACAAAGTTTTGTCGAAATCCATTCAGAGCTGAAGGAGGCGAGAGGATAACGCGATTTAGTCAGTGTTTAGAACAAATGTCAAATCACCACCTGGTATTATCGTGCACACCAACCCATATGTAATTTACGTGTATCTGAACATGACAGTGACCTCAAAATAACCCCAGGGTGTCATACCATTTATCACATGCAACCTTATCATATAGCGCAAAATGTTTAACAAATATTTCCCCATATCTATTGTCACGATAGGTATAAACGAATATCTTTCCGGTCGTGATGCTTATCATGCAATACGTTTATATCGGCCAGGCTGTGCGTTTACTGTGTTTTAGTGTTTTAATTGCAATGAAAACACGTTTTCATTGCAATTAAAACACCGCAACGCATATGATGAAAACACTACTGTTTGGGTAGATTCGTCGCTTTTGAGATAATTCTGGTACATAGACAAAACAGTAAGTATCCTCCTCGTTTTACAGTACGTGGAGAGTGGATTGTAACTAAATCACCCGCGGAGTGGAGCTATCACCCAAACTATAACTTTCAAATTTTGTATATATCGACTAAAAACACAAGCAATGTTTCAGCCAATGGACCTCCGGCTGAAACTTTGCTTGTGCTTGTTATGCTTTGCAACAAATTTGCAATGGTCCGAAGGCAGGGAGGGCAGCTGCCCCTCTACCCCGTGCTTTCGGCGTCCCTGATCTTAGATACATTTTGTGTGCCCAATGAGAAAATAAGAAAATTCTGTCTAAAAATTACCAAGCAATTCTCCTTAGGGCCTATATATACATGATGTATATTTTAAACTATAATACACGCACAATTCTGGAGTTCATTACTGGGTTTTGGAAAAGCGGCCAATTTATTCCCGTTATACGGGAATGTCACGAAAATTGAATTACATGGTTCCGGTCGAAAATCCGAAGCCAGAATATATAACTTTTTTATTGATTTGACTACAAATTAAAATCACTTGGCTGTGTTTTCTAACGACCCCCCCCCCCCCCCCCCACCCCCTCTGAGGTATAAATCTTCTGGTTTTGTTGGAATTGTATAGTACGTGGAGAGTGTATTATCACTAAATCACCCGCAGAGTGGAGATTCCACCCGTGCAATAATTGCAAATTTGTTGCAAAGCATAACCTGCACCAGCAATGTTTCAGCCAATGGACATCCGGGTTAAACCCGGAGGTCCATTGGCTGAAACACTGCTTGTGTTTTTTGCCGATATATACAAAAATTTGAAAGTTATAGCTTGGGTGATAATTCCACTCCGCGGGTGATTTAGTTACAATCCACTCTCCACGTACTGTGGGTACTATCCGTAATGAAATGAATAATTAGAAAAACATCGGTCCGTTTTGTAAAGCGACTTTTATTCACACACAGGTAAAAGATTCTGGTACCTGTATACTCGCAACCAGAACAACCAGAACAATTAAATCAAGCAATATCCAAATATAGATACACTTTCTTTAATGAGCGGCAATTATTTACTTCGATAATTGCGAATTAGTTGATAATGGACACGAAAGTAAAATTCGATACAGGTTACAAGGCTTTTTTGACAAATGGAATTTCTCAATTTACTTGTCAGTTATCAATTATTGGCATGAAGATGGTTCAAGTTAATTGAAGTACCAATTTTCTGTTTGGTAACCAATATCACAAAAGAACGAGGCATGTCATTTCATAGGGGACTGGACTTTTCGCCGAACGTACATTTCGCCGGAATGAAAAATTGGACAGTTCGCCGAACATTTGGACATTTCGCCGGAAAAAGCTGGACTTTTCGCCGAACTTTTGGACACTCCGCCGAAACTTTGGACACTTCGCCGAAAAAATGACTATTCGCCGGAAAATATCAGACAGTTCGCCGAAATAAATTGTCTCGATATTTTTCGGCGAATAGTCTTATTATAAACAACACAAGTTTATTTTTATTATTTTTATATTGAAATAACATCATTGCAAACCTCACAAAACAGTAAAACCATATTGTGAAAGTATCTCAAACTGAATGGTCTGTAAAGAATTATCAGCTGAAAAGTTGACGTACGGCGAAAAAAGGTTATACTTTTTATCATTTTTATTGGAGAAAATAAAATTCGGCAAAGTGTCTATTTTAAAAATTTTATGTTCCAGCGAGCTGTCTTTTTTTATTAGAGAACAAAAATATTTCGGCGGATTGTCTCTTAAAAATGTTATGTTCCGGCGAACTGTCTTTTTTATTGGAGAAAAAAAAATTCGTCGAAGTGTCGTTTTTAAAAATTTTAAGTTCCGGCGAACTGTCTTTTCCGGCGAAATGTACTTTCGGCGGGGGGCGCGGTGGCTCAGTTGGCAGAGGTGAAGGCTGCAAGCCGAGAGGTCCTTGGTTCGAATCCCACCTGCGACAACCGCGTTATGTCCTTGGGCAAGACACTTCACCCCTATTGCCCACGTGGGGAATGGTGACATTGTGTACTAAGGCGTATTGCACGTCGATGGTGCACCTGTCTTCAACCAATGCTAACCCTGCTTGCGTGAAGTTAGTATGTTGGGGAGCTGATAGTTGCTCGCCGTTGCTCGGTGGTTCTCTCCGGGTACTCCGGCTTCCTCCACCCGTAAAACTGTCACGGTCATGGTTAGCCATTGTGCAGAAATGTGTGACCTTAAACACCAATAAATAAATAATAAATAATGTGCTTTCGGCGAAAAGTCCAGCATTCATTTCATATATTTGATACTTTGTCCCACATAAAGAATATCACAGTGCATTGTAAAGAATTGCAGCTAAATGTGCAGCAAAAGTATTGGTAACAGCTCCAGGTACTCCGATCCCAATGTTTCTGCAAAAGATAAATAACTCGTTGATGTTGGATAGGCGAGAGAAAGCTCCCCGTCGAGGGCCGTCAGGTTCGAGGCGGGGTGTTTTCTCTCACCTATCCAACATCAACGAGTTATTTATCCTACCTGAAAATTTTTACTTGTCGGATAGTTCAATAGATGTGAAATATCCAACAGTTAGTTGTTGGATATATAACTATCCAACTCGTCCCCTGAGTTCCAATGTGTTCTATGTGCCAGTAGGCTGCCAGTAGGCCAGTAGGCTGCCAGTAGGCACATAGAACACATTGAAACTCCGGGGACGAACTATTAAGCGTGGGATAGTCAAATTATATACCAATTAATAACAATGGACGACGTCAGTAAAAGTTTTTAATCCCTATAAAAGTCTATTAATGCGAAATTCTAATAGAGGCGCGTTCGTGTGCAGGGGAGACAACTGCAGAACGAACTCATTAAGCTTTTTATTTATCTATTGGTGTTTTAGGTCAAGCTTTTTATTTATTTATTTATTTATTATTTATTGGTGTTTAAAGTCACATATTTATGCACAATGGCTAATAATGACCGTGACAGTTTTACGGGTGGAAGAAGCCGGAGTACCCGGAGAGAACCACCGAGCAACGGCGAGCAACTGTCAGCTCCCCAACATACTAACTCCACACAAGCAGGGTTAGCATTGGTTGAAGACAAGTGCACCATCGACGTGCAGTATGCCTTAGTACACAACGCCACCGTACCCCACGCGGGCAATGGAGATGAAGTGCCTTGCCCAAGGACACAACGCGGTTGCCGCAGGTGTATTCGAACCGAGGACCTCTCGGCTTGCAGCCTGCACCTCCACCTACTGAGCCACCGCGCTCCCATTAAGCTTTTTAACTCCTGCTTTTACAAATTGGCATCTCCAATGTCGAAAGTCGTCTTGTCTGAGAAAGCCAATTGTTGATGTCGACTAATTGATATGTTTAAGGTGACGATTACGTGAACCAAAAACGGCTGAAACTTTTATTTGTTTTCAGAGATAAATTGACGATTTTTACCTAACGAATCGGCCGCATCCGCCGCAAAATTTAAAAGCTCGTTCCAGTGAGGGTTCACACGATATGGTTTTGTGAAATATTTTTTTTAAATTTTAAAAATTAATATTTAAAATAATAATTTTGAATTTGTGGGCGTTGTGTAAAGGGTTAAGGGACAACATATATTTTATTTTAAAGTAATGAGTCACGTGACATTTATAATTGTGATAGAATGATACTATGTAAGAAATATTTATAAATGAAAAATTAAAACCCACCAGAAAATGTATTTTAGATTTTTATTACACATCCATTAAACTTTAAACCCTTTGTATTCAACGGAATCGCCGCTATGATATAAACGATTCTGTATTTAACGGGTGATATACAAGCCGGAACTTTTTCACCGCACCGTTTAATCACGCTTCGAAAAGTTTCCAAATTTCGTTATATAATCATCGACAGTCTGTCGCATAGAGTGAAAATGAAAAGGTCCAAAGCAAAATAAATCGGTTCACAAAACCTTAGCCAAAAATGAGATAATATTTTTAAAAAAAAACACTCATTTCCAACCAGAACATTAACCCAGTACCGTGGCCGTCTCGTTTTGTGGATCCCATTATATCTAAATTGGTGAACTTTATTTCGGTAAGTCTTCGTACATCTTGACATGCTTCGAACTTCTTTTAAGAATGTTTCTCCCAGCTGTTTTGCAAATCTGCACATATTTGTACTTATATTTTTACTAACAGTAATAGCCACCAAATGGTTAGGCGTGAAAGGGCACCAGCCCATTCACGCCTAACCATTTGGTGGCTATTACTGTTAGTAAACAGCGATACGAATTTCAACAAACACTGGTTTCGAAAAGGTTGTTTTGATTTTTTATCGATCCCTTTGATCAGTACAGCCTCAGTCATAACAAATTCTTCACCTTTGGGTTTAAACATCGGAGTTAAAATTTGTTTATTTAAATTAATTTTAATGCATGGGTTGTGTAATAAACACAGAACACCCACCGATTCAAACACACATCGCGTTCTGTCTATTTATCAGACTTTCCCAGCACAGGGTAATAAATGTCTAATGTTTACAAAAACTATGGTAAAAATTGCACAAGAAAACACACTATAATAATGGAATCACAGAAAAACCCAGAAAACATTCTTCAAATGAAATGATGAAAAGGTTAGATATTTCTGTATAACCACGTGCATGTGTGTCATGGTGTCCATTTAAGAGGGGTTGTTTTTTAGATAACGACCCAAAAAACAAACATCGCGTCGAAACATTAGTAGTAAATGGGCACCTTCATATGAATCTTCCGAAACACATATTATAGTAAAAAAAATTATCCCCCCTTGAGTGCATAAAAGTGTCTTCTACTCTGCCCGTGCATTGAAGATGGCACTTTGGTGCACTCGGGTGATACCCGAGTAAATCTTCTCCTTTAGTTTCTATAATTACCTTCTTCGATGTGGTTAGAATTTTGGGTTACCGATTTATTTCCCCAACCATCCGTTACAGTCGCGTCCGACGGGGATACGGATGGCCTTGCGGATGGAGATACGTATAATAAATCTCGACCCCCCTCCGAACCGTGAAAGTACCACGTATTTTGGGAAAATAGGCATATAATACGGATGAGATAGGATGGTCTGCGGATAAACACGGATAGATACGGATGTATGCGTGTCACTCTGCGGCCATACCTAAAACCTGCGGCAGGAGATACGCATAGATACGCATAGATAATCATAGATACGGATGAGATACGGATCAATACGGATAGATACACTGCGATGCGCATGTCAAACAGGTATTTTGTGGTATCAAACCTCGCGTTGGTAGACTCCCTTTTCCACCGTATTTATCCATATCTGATGCGGATGAGATACGTATTAATACGGATCAATACGGATTAATACGGATTTTGTGCAGATTAGCCATCCGCACACGGATGAAAAAAAGTTTTGAAATTTTCAAAACTTATTTCATATTGTGCGCTTCGTGATACGTTTTCACACGGATTGATACGGATGATACGGATGTCTGCGGTCAGATACGGATGTCTGCGGATAGATACGGATGGTCATCCGTATGTATCCGTATCAACCGTATTTCCCCGTCTGACGCGCTTTTTAGATCAGCAAAAAATACATTAATAACTCTGCACCATACCACTAAATCAACATATTGTGTTATCTCTCATTACTGATGAATATGCCGCCATGCAAAACACATTTGAACGATATGTTAGTTCTGTTCCCACCAATGGCTGCATTGCCCTGGGTGTATGTATTCGTCAGCAGAATAAAAGTGTTGTATATTTCAGAAGTGCCGATGTGAACTGTGGTTACAGGTTGACAGATAAGAGCAAATGGCTGTTTACTCTGTTTATTCAACTCCTGTGTAGCCCAAGTGAATGGGATTACAGTTAAATACATACAAATAAGAACAATAAAGCTAATATACAACATAGCCACGGTGGTGAACGTATCAATGCATCCACAAAAACAATAGATGAACAATTTAAGCTCTCTCTCTCTCTCTCTCTCTCTCTCTCTCTCTCTCTCTCTCTCTCTCTCTCTCTCTCTCTCTCTCTCTCCCTCGCTTTCACCACCGACACGCTAAAACAAGTGTACGCCCCGCCCAACCCTCTCTTAATATTGGTCAACTTGTGTGCGGAAAAGGACGTCAATATATAATGGAAGATCTGGGGGGGGGGGGGGGGGGGGGGGGCACTTTATGCAATTACTGGCATTTGATTGGGTTCTGAGCATGTAGTGTGCCTAATATATCTAAGACACGTGGTATCGACCCGAGTCGGACTTCTCGTCTTATGACCTGTATTAGACTGGTAAAGCATCCAATCATAAACAGCTCCCCTTGAAAGGACGCCACGACACTCATCCACTTGGCTAACAGAAATTTACACCATGATTACCTATTCTACCATATATTAAAAGCCTATGACATAAATTTTAGCTTTACACACCAACCGTGATGAACACGCCAGCAATGGGATTTCAATAGTAAAAATTTACACCTACAGTGGAACTACATCCAAGTTGACCTTTGGTGACCTCGCCTTGAATACAAACTTGTCTAAATTTATCGCTCGTCTGTAAGGGTTTGCCTTGGCACTCTCCCATAAATTGTTACAAGGCAAAGACACGTGTACACGATTTGATGGCTGAAAATAATTTAGCTCTCTACCAGTTGAGATACCAAAAATTAACAAACGTACGTCGTCCCATGTTAATAAAGCATCCATAACTTAAAATAGAATGTTAATAAATAAAAAAGGCCCCGTAATTTTCGCGTTTTGTTTTCTATGTCGTTTCGGCGATAAAATTGTCAGCGGAACTCCCCCCCCCCCCCCCCCCCCCCCCCACCTCCCTGTGCTCATGTAAACAAAAACATATTCGCACATGTGAATATTGATTTATTTAACATTTAAACAAGACTTTTATTCAGCTGACGAATACATACACCCAGCGCAATGCAGCCCATTGAGGATGCGGTAGCCGAGAGCGTAACGCGTTGCGCTCGGAGTCCGAGGTTTGCGAGTTCGAATCCCAGTCGGGGGAAACGTAACGTAATGCAATACTGGCATGGATTCAAAACCACACTGCTCCTCCATAGTGCCATGTTCGGGGATGGTGCTATGCTCGTCCTATCGTGCACGTTAAAGAATCCTACTGTGGCAAAAGAGCTGCAGCTCGGCAAAATTGCCCCGATTCTCCACTTGTATATAGCGTACTTCATTACAGGTATAAAGAATCCCCGCAATGAATCAATCAGGATCTTCCGAAAAATCCACGGAGGAGTGACTGTACAAGCGCATTGATTCGTGCAACTGCCGGAATAAAACGGATGTAAGACGCGAACTGCAGCTCCTGAGATGATTCTGATGATGTGGGATTCTCACAGGGTGCTCCTAAAAATTAACGGAGGAATTTCCGAATAACAAAACATAACATTTAAACTCTTATTAATCTGACGATCATGGTATAAATAAAATATACCAAAAGTAGATTGGTGTACCAAATGTTCACCACTAGGGGTGAAGTGGTGTTAATATCTTATTTTTTTTCACCATTCAAATTGAAGAATGTTTCAGAGTTTTTGTGACAACATTGCTGTAGTGTGTTTTGTTGCCAAACCTTTTCCATACTTTTTGGAAGCATTTAGGCATTTATTATACACCACGCAACGAAGTTGCAGGGATATTATGTTTTTGACTGGTCCGTCAGTCCGTCAGTCAGTCCTACTTGTTTTCCGGACTTTTTTTTTCTACACGCTTCCAGATATTGAGCTGATTTTTGGTATGTGAGTCTAACATGGTGGCCTACAGATCAAGTTTGCATTTTGTTCCGCTCCACTGATTTTTACCGAAATTACGGCCCTTGAACTTTGAAAAAGTTCATCAAAATTACAGTTTTGCAGACTTTTTTCCAAAACTCTAAATCTGACACCTTTTTATAAACAAGCGTACACTAAAGTAATTTTATCAGCAAAGACCTAGTGTGACCTTACATTATTTACAATGTGTGTTGGAAAGATCAAATTGGATTTAAACAGGTTGGTATCATTAAATCTTAACATGGCTCCACATTTCAATTAAAATTAATTCTGCTTGAATTCTTTCAATACCGTTGAAACTACAGAACACTGTTTTCTGCTGTATTCCTAGAATCAATGTTTATTTTTAAAAAATGATTAGAGCTTGAAATATCGGGGCGCGTGGGGTATGTGAGCGTGCTCACTAAGGTTCTATATTTAACCCTGCACTGAGAAAGATCGATGAAAATAAAAAACATATTTTTGGGTGAATTTTCATTTTTATTTTATCATTATTTCTTACAATATAACCATTCTATCACAGATGCCACATGATTCATCGCTTGAAAATAAAATATATTTAGTCCCTTAGAAAGCGGCCATATATTTTATAACACAAACAAAATTTCCAACCATTTTGGGTCATGTAACCACCACCTTAACCTGCCACCATATGGCTGCAGGTTAAAGATATTAATTGGTCTACACTTCGCGACAACGAAACAATCTTCTTGTGTAACGAAGATATAAGGAATATGAACCCCTTGGTTTTGATCCAAGATCTAACAAATAAAGGTAGCTATTGTCAAAAATAGTTTAATATTGTATTTTCAAAATCACATTTTTCGGGAGAATTACCGGAAGCTGGTATTTTGCCGTATTTTAAACGATAATATTTCACAGTGTGGGCACTGATCTGCTGGGTCCAGAACTATAAAACTTTTTATTTACAATTGTATTTTCTAGAATTGTATTTTCTGGTTACGACTTTAAATTGGTGGAAATGAACGATTAGCATTTTCAAAGATGTGGTAAATTGCAGTTGGCGCTCTGTACTATTTTTTTTTAAACAATATTTTATTTCTCTAATGAAGAAATGGATTTGGTAAACAGGCATAGCCTATGTCATACCGTACCCTACATGAACAAATTACATATAAAACTAGGAAACAAACAAATTACATGAAAAGTGGTGCTTGTGCTCTTTTAGTTGAGATGACTTTTATATACAGATGGTTGCATCATCGACATGTCGTTTCACGGTGCAACGAGTCAGAGTCTAATGCACAGTCTAAAGTACAGCTCCAACGCTGTGCTGTCCCGAACGTACTTGTGCGATTCAAAGGTTTATTTCAAATAGGCGTCATCTACTAAATCTTTCAGTGGAACTCATAAATTTATGGACCTTGTCAAACAATAATATGTTCTCCTCCATGGTTAATGTGTTATTCCCGTATAAAATATCACAGATAGTTATCATATCTGTCTGCGTGTTATGGAAGCTAGTTAGTCTTTGATTATGATAGGACAATAAAACATGAAGTGTTCTGTATCTTCATATATGTAGCCACATGCACATTGTGGGTTGTCTGTTAGGAATCTTTCAAACATGTGCGCTTTCAGCTCACTACATCTGAGATGCAATCTGCAGTGATTAATTTGGTTTGCTTTCGTACCATAATTGTAGTGATGGGGAATCTCAATGTCGCTATTTTTTTAATTTATCTTTAAAGGACTGTATTGAAATGCTGTTCCGCGAGACAGGGTCTAGGGTATTCCATAGTTTTATCGCTCAAGGTAGAAATGACATTTGGTAATTCTTAGTTTTACATTGAATCTTCCGTAATAAACTCGAAGACCGCAAAGAGTAACGGGAAAGATTTGCAACAGGCCGGGGTGCTAATAGCGACAAATATGTTGGGGATTGATTTGTGGTGATTTTGTATAGAGCTACTAGTTTGTGTCGTTTCCTTCTCTCGGTGAGGGTAATAAAACCTGTCTCTTCATATAACAGTCGGTGACTTGTCCCTCTAATTGCACCACTGATAGTACGTAATGCATCTAATTGTAATTGTTCAAGTAAATCTGCTTTAGTTAGAGAGCAATTGTCCCAGATTATATCGGCATAATCAAACAGGGGTAAGATGAACGATCTCTATATTGTCTCTAAAGTCAGTCTATTAAGTCTATATTTTAAGCTTCGCAAGCAGTTTATCCTAGTGCTCACTTTGCTAACTATAGTATCAATATGGAAATCCCACCACCCAGAGGAGTGAAAGTTTAGACCAAGATATTTGTGGGAGCTAACTTCGCGAATTGGTTGTCCGAGTAGATATAGGGTTGGATATGATTGGGGATTTGTTTTCCTACTCATGCACATAGTCACTGTTTTTTCGGGGCTGAAAAGAACCTGCCATTCCATTGACCATCTACCGATTTTTTCTAAATCTTCGTTTCGTACTATACTAGCAAGAAGGGGGTCCTCAATTATTAAATATAATGACGTATCGTCGGCATACAGCCGAATGTTAGACGTAATATCGTTGACAATGTCATTGATATGAATATTAAAGAGGCGTGGCCCGAGGACAGATCCCTGAGGAACGCCTGCCGAGATAAATTTACTTGACGAAGATTGACCATTTATGACAACCCTCTGCGAACGATTAGTCAAATAGTTTTGGAACCAGGATAATATTTTACCTCTTATTCCTATGCCCTCCAATTTGTGTATCAACCCTTTGTGCCATACCCTATCAAATGCTTTACTAATATCACAAAATATAAAGCGAATATCTTTACCCTGATCTAAGCTTTGTCTGATAGTATTATCAATGTCAATGAGCAAGTTTACGGTGTTGTCACCTGGAATGAAACCAGACTGCAGTGTCGTCAAAAGATTATTATCAACAAGAAAGGAATAGACATTTTTAAAGATTATTCTCTCGAATACCTTGCTAACACAGCTGGTTAGAGAGACTGGTCGATAATTAGCTTTATTGTTAATAGATAGTTTTTTGTGAATTGGCAGGACATTGGCGTTCTTCCAGAGTGTAGGAAATACTCCTATATCAATTGACTTGTTGAATATATGCGCAAGAGGGCAAGCTAATTCAGAGGAGCAGGACTTCAGCTGGTATTGCTGATTAAATCGGGACCACAAGCCTTACTAGTGTCCAGTTTTGCTAACTCTCTTTTAACTTCGTCCGACTGTATTTCAAACTCTGTCAACTCACATTCGGAATATTGAATTGTCGGTAGTTGTTTATCTACAACAGTATCACATTGTTCAATAAAGAAATTATTAAAAATTTCGCTGATATCCTTGGGATCGTCGACAGCAACTCCATTCTCCAGCAGTGGAGGAAAAATAACATTCTTATCACACTGTTGTTTCGAAAATTGTTTCATAGTTTTCCACCACCGCCCAGAAGAGAAATTGTTCGTTGAGACAAAATCGCTCTGTACTAAGGTATATTGTGCGTCGATGGTGCACTTGTCTTCAACCAATGCTAACCCTGCTTGTGCTGAGTTGCTGCATTTGGGAGTCTGACAGTTGTTCGCCGTTGATCGTTAGTTCTCTCCGAGTTCTTCCACCATCCGTAAAACTGTCCGACACTAGGTGACCCTGGATGTCGAAAGTGACGTTAAGCCTCAATAAATAAATAAATAACGTGCATCCACTGCTGAAATCTATCCTATTTTCCCTTTGAACCCTGGTGGTATCTTCCATGTCAGTTCAATTGTAGCATTTGGAAGAGTCCATACTCATTATCTGGGGGTAGTCCAATTAATATTTTCAACGTGCAGCCCCAGGACTGCACGTTCAAAATATTAATTGGTCTATCGGGCGCGATGGCGTCGCGGTAACCGGTTCTCGTCAGATCACTGAAGTTAAGCAACGTCGAGCGCGGTTAGTAGTTGGATGGGTGACCATTTCAGCGACTGATTCGCGCTCCCGCGTTGTGTCCTTGGGCAAGGCACTTCACCACGGTTGCCTACATGGGGGCACGATGACGCTGTGTACTAAGGCGTACTGGACGTCGGTGGTGCGCATGTCTTCAACCAATCTAACCCTGCCTGTGCCGCGGTGCAGAGTTCAGAGTTGCGATGTTGGGGAGCTGACAGCTGCTCGTCGTTGCTCGGTGGTTCTCTCCGGGTACTCCGGCTTCCTCCACCCGTAAAACTGTCACCGACATGATATGACCCTGGCTGTTAATGTGTCGTTAAACACTAATAAAAAAAAAAAATAAAAAAAATTGGTCTATCCCACACATTCACTCACCACATATCCTTCCAAATGAAATTATGAGTGTCATGTTCCCCTGGGCCGGAAAGGCGGCATTTCGGGTTGTAAGGGTTCATAACTAACTTTCAAAAAGTAAATTGTGTACCGACCTCGAAATTCAAGTACAAACTGGAAGAAACATGCCTGAAAATCGTAAATTAATAGTTCAATTTTGAATAAAGCAATAAAATGTAGATACATTGTAGATGAACTTAAATGAACTCATTAATACTTCTTTGTCTAGCATAAACCTTTGCGTGTTAGTTCTCTTTTGAGTCGTAAAATAAAAGCAATTTCTATCTTGTTTTATAGAATAAAAGTAAATTTTAATAACTTTGCTACGTTTAATGTTATTACTTTTTACTTTGTAACAGAACGGAAAGGCAGTACTAACGCGTCGTTTTTATCATGAATATGCTTTGCAGTAAGTGTAATGTGGTATATATGGGAGCACGGTGGCTCAGTAGGTAGAGGTGCAGGCTGCAATCCGAGAGGTCCTCGGTTCGAATCCCACCTGCGGCAACCGCGTTGTGTCCTTGGGCAAGACACTTCATCTCCATTGCCCGTGTGGGGGCACGATGACGCCGTGTACTAAGGCGTACTGCACGTCGATGGTACGCATGTCTTCAACCAATCTGACCCTGCCTGTGCTGCACTGCAATGCGGAGTTACGATGTTGGGGAGCTGGCAGCTGCTCGTCATTGCTCGGTGGTTCTCTCCGGGTACTCCGGCTTCCCCCACCCGTAAAACTGTCACGGTCATGATTAGCCATTGTGCATAAATATGTGACCTTAAACATCAATAAATAAATAAATAATGTCGAAATGGTTTCGCGCGCCGAAGGCGCGCAGGGACGGTATGGGGAACAAGCCCCTTTCGACCCTCGTTCGCTGTTTGATTTTGGGTGATGTCGAGGCGTGGCAGAGGAGGAAAAGGAAAGAGGGAGAAGGTTTATCCCCTTCTGGGCTTTTTCCGGCTCTTTTTCTTAGGTGGAGGTTGGCATGGTGATGGTGATGAGGCTGGTGGTGGTATTGATGTACGCGCGTGATGTCCTGATAATTCCATTGATTCTTTTAAAATTTCTTCAGTTTTGGCGGCCGTTGCTTTTGCCGTTTCCATTACTCTGAGTGCTCTTTGAGTGATGACGTCTATAGGATGTGGTGGCTGTTCTTCTGCTTCTTCCGCACCCGGGCTTTCCGGTAGTGAAGGAAGAGGGGAGTGAGGGGTGGGAGGCGGTGAAAAAGCAGCTTCCAGTTTGATTGCGTGTACCAGTGGGACTAGGAGGGGAACTGGCGGCTGCCTCCAGAACCTCCACCCCTCACTCAACTCTTTCTTCCTATGCCCCCGACTTGAAAAAGTCGAAGAGTATCTGCATTTTACGCTGTATGGTATGGTTATAATACACCACGTCATGGGGGCACGATGACGCCGTGTACTAAGGCGTACTGCATGTCGATGGTGTACATGTCTTCAACCGCTGTAACCCTGCTTAAGCGGAGCTTGGACAGAGTTAGAATGTTGAGGAGCTGACAGTTGCTCGTCGATGATCGGTGGTTCTCTCCGGGTACTCCGGCTTCCTCCACCCGTAAAACTGTCATGGTCACAAATAGCCATTGTGCATAAGTATGTGACCTTAAACACCAATAAATAAATACACCACGTCACATTGTGACTGTATCATATTAAAATGACCTGTGTTGTGCGATTGGTTTTAACGAAAGGACGTGGTTTTGTAACTATAACCACATAATACGTGTGTAGTATACTATGTCATGCGGTGGGGTTACTACAAGGGGTAATCCATTCGGACATATATTTCTAGAAAAATTTAACCCTTTACCCAACGTGACGACCAAAACCGTTCAGCGCTATTCACAAAAAATCGCCAATTAATTTTCATTAGTTTTTCATTTTTTGTCTCAAAAACATAGGTTATGACCCTTCTTTGGAACGAGCTCGACAAAAAAAAATTAGTTATGCAAGAAATGTGTTTGTAGGTGTCGTCTGCTTTTCATGTTAGGTAAAGGGTTAAATGAATTATCTCCAGCTTTATTGGAATATGAATCTGGGACGGGCGCGTTAAGTTGTGTGAGGGGCGTCGTACCCCGAACCAAACTTGAAACGCCCACTCCACATTAATATTGCAATTCTTGTAATTTAATTTGTTACCTTATAAATTGTCCCATGTTAGGAATTGTGGGTAAACACATGCATAGCCTGACCTCATTATTCACGCGTCTTGTTTTAACACATTTATGAATTGAATGCAAGTTTTTATAATCTTTGTTGGAGTATGAACGTGTGGGAATGGGTACAAATTGTATGAATCCCTTCGGGATTCATACATAATTTGTACCCATTCCCACACGTTCATACTCCAACAAAGATTATAAAAATTGCATTCAGTTCTTATAATTACATTCCGTAACTGTTTAAACTACTTTTTACCAAACATCAAAGCAGAAAGACGAAATAAAACATGTACGAACAAACGAGGCGAAAAATCACCCTCACACAAAAGACAAAGCGCACAACTCTGATTTTTAATTTTCACAACTTTAGAAATGGAAACGAGTATTTTAGTAACGGGCTTTATGTCACAGTTGGGAAATGTCACCAAAGAAACAGCAGCGGAGTTGATCACTGCAAAGCCTTTGAGACATACCAAAAGTATGTTTTGGGTGCCATATGCTAGTGCCAGATGCTGTTTATGAGGGTCATACAAGCCACGAGTGAGGAAATGGTCTTTGTTATATGACTATGTAATTTAACCGCTAAATATCACTACTGTTTGACGATCTCCTCCTGGACCGCGGAAAATCCAGTGTGGAATCCGATTCTGTATCACTATAGTATGACGGACTATTTATGGGTGCGTTCGAATTCGCATAATTAGCTGTTCCGGTAACAGAGAGTTCTTTACTCCGAGCTGGAATGGGTGCGCTCGAACGGCGGTCCGTTTTTTTTATCGTATTCATGATATTTTTTTTATCATATTCATGCGCATCGGGGGATTCCACGGAAGTGTGCACCTGTTACAAAAATAAGTGCAAACAAAAATAGTTCTTTTTTAAATCAATCCAACTTACCAAAAAATGGCTGGGGGAATTGTTAATGATAGTGTTGGCATGAGATGTTGAACTATAAGTCATATAATAAACCTTTTTATCGCTACAGTGAAGTGATCTGGGTCGTCGCATCACGTCTCGTCGAGGAGGTCAGATCGCCGGATCCGGCGATCTGACCTCCTCAACGAGACGTGACACTGCGACCTAGATCACTTCACTGTATAATAATATGTATTTATCGTCTGGGGTTTATCTTATATCTTATCACAACGGCGGAAATTTGGATCAACCTACGAAAAAAGTGTTTGTACCATGATAACCTATTCTACTATATGTAAAAAAAAGCCTATGGCATAAATTTTAGCTTTACACACCAACCGTGGTAAACACGTCAGCAATGGCATTTCAGTAATTAAATTTTACACCTACAGTAGAACTACATCCAAGTTGACCTTTGGTGACCTCGACCTGAATGCAAACTTGTCTGAATTTATCGCACGTTGCCTCGCGAAGAGTGAAATGAAAGAGGCAATTAGTTATTACGTTTTTAAATGGGTTTACCTCATAAGATGCCAAAAATTAACAAACATGTATTGTCTCATGCCAATAAAGCATCCATAACTGGAAATAGTATGTTATTATGTTATTAAAACGAAAAAGGCTCCGTTTCTTTTTCCATTTCGTTTCAGCGATAAAATTGACAGCGAAAGTACCGCCCACCGATACTCATGTAAACAAAAACAGATTTGCACGTATGTACGTCTGGTGCTCAGTAAAATCGAGAAAAAATAATAGCGACTCTTAATAATCTGACGATCATGGTATAAATAAAATATACCCAAAGTAGCTTGGTGTACCAAATGTTCACCACTCGTGGTGAAGTGGTGTTAACCGCGCGCCAAAGGCTCGCGGTTAACACCACTTCACCACTCGTGGTGAACATTTGGTACACCAAGCTACTATGGGTATATTCTATATGTATATTATAGAACATTTCGTCGTTTGAGAACCCTAAGGTTCTATCTTGTGCTGGAAGATAGAACCTTATGCGAAAGATTTAAAAAAAATCATGTGTATTTAGTGGCATGCTGCACTATTACAGCTGACGTCAGGACTCTAACAATTAAGAATATCCCAAATCTTCGTAGTTTAATCAACCACGCCACAAAGATTGCAGAACTTCTGTGATCGATGAGACATTGCGTTTTGAGGATATTTCAGTTATCAATAGATATGTCGCATGGTTATGAGTTTTATATAAATCGTTGAGTTTCACCATTCATTATAAAAGTTTGCTGAGTTATGTAATATGCAGGTAATATTTAAAACTAGATGGTGTCATTTGTGTGCAAAGCACACTGCAGTATATCCCCGCATTTGCATTCTTGACTATAACAATAACATGACTTTGGAGGGCATTGTGGTTTATTAACGGCCCAACAGGTGTGAATAACAGCCTGACAGCTTATAAAAGGCCCGAGATGAAGTCGAGGGCCGTTAATAAGCTGAAGGGTTGTTATTGACACGTGTTGGGCCGTTAATAAACCACAAGGCCCGACAAAGTTATGTTATTACTATTATTACTACTGCGATTCTGAGAAGGTTTTGACTCTGTACCTTACATGGCAGCTACAAACAGTCAATTGGTCTTCATTCAATTCGCTTGATTTTTTTAACGTTTAAAATTTTTGCAAATGATATTATCGTCTGTTCTCAAAGGAACTGGTGTCACATAATTATCACGTGATCGGCACCGGTACTCTTTCAATTGCAACGAAGTTTGAAAACTTAAAAAACAGACCCGATATTTACCGCTTTTAAGTCAGGAATAAAGGATTAAAATTTATGCAGAATTACTTACTACATACAGCTGCTTGTTCTTATGGGACTAACTTTGCTGGACATTTTACATATTTAATAATTTAAATAAAAATCACATTGTTTACTAGTTGAAACCATTTCTGGAAACTATTTTCATTTTCGAGTGTACGACAGCGAGGAACAAAAGTCACTTGACGTGTCGGGCTGTTAATGAGATGTACAACTCATTAACGGCCCGACACATCACGTGACTTTGTAAGTTGAACGTTACGTTCTTGTAATGCCCTATTAAAATGTGTTAATGTACTTGGGAACGCCCTATGAATTGGTAATAATATTGGTTAATGCTTGATACAGACAGAAATGAAAAGATATTATATTATAAACATAGTGACCGTTGTTCAGTGTGTTATGGTAGATTAGCACCCGAAGAAAAAAAATTAAAGCCCGAGACGAAGGGGGCTAATTAAACAATAACATGATTTTGGAGGGCATTATGGTTCGTGAGCGGCCCTGCATCGATGTTGAACAGCCCTTGGGCTTATTAACGGCCCTCGACTTCGTCTCGGGCCTTTAATAAACCCTCGGGCTGTTCAACATCGATGCAGGGCCGCTCACGAACCATTATGCCCGACAACAATCATTTTATTACTATTATTACCACTACGTAATTTGTAATTTTACACATTTCCAAAATGATATCCCAGCAATCAAAAGACACACAATTTAATAAAACAGAAAATGGCTACATGGAAAATGGCTACAACTGACAACATGGCCACGTGTCATTTGTTTCTGTTGCTGTCGATCAACAAGACCGCAACATGGCGAAAGCATCAACTTTTCCTTGCGAGTTCTCGCCTCATTTCTAAATTTTCAATTCTAAAAGACGTCACGTGGCAAGAGGGCCGATAATGAATTTTGTTTTCCATTAGCGGCCCTCCTATCACGTGACTACCGAGCAATAGAGGATATGATTGCCCGTTAAATCGACATTAATGCAGTAGGAAACGCCCTGAAAAGTGGTAATAATCTACCATAACACACTGAACAACGATCACCCTGTTTTTTATTATACTGAATGATCTTTTAAGTGTTTCATTAACCCATACCTGATCGCATTTAAAGAAGATTTCTTCATATGTTCACCACATTTTTTTCTGGTTGACGCATAAAACAGACTAAGACACTGATTCAGTTCACATACGTCGAATGTTTCAAATTCAGTTGATTTCCCCTTTGTGCCCAAAAACTTCCTAAACAACTTTACACTTCTGTCAACACTTCGCTTGGTTGATGAACTGTCCTTTGACCTTAAAAGTGCCTCGATATTTTCATCGGTAATATTTGCGAAAGCCATGTTTGTTGTTGTCGTCTGATATGAGGCGAGAGAAAAACTTCGGAAATCTTCGGAAACAGCGTGTGTTATTTTCTCCCTTTCGGCAATATTCGGATTTAGCGTGTGGTATTACAAAATCACCGCGTCATAGCGTGTGTTATTACAAACAATAACAACCATCGCGATGGACTATCACACGTTGTCAAGAATGGGCGAATTCAACAGGCATGATCACGCAAATTAGCAATTTGTATCTGTCCAATCAAACGTCGTCTTTGTGTAGTTTTATTCATGAAGTAAATTAATATTTTATAAGTATTTTAATGAATGTAGGTAGCATCACCAAATTTTAACATCGGCTCACCTTTCAATGGACACTTGCGATTGTTTTGGTGGATCAGATTCATGAAGGTCAATAACTATTCAGTCCACGTGGTGTAATTTCAGTTTAATTGCACCCTTAGACTAGCGTACATATTTTTTCGTCAGATGGTTGGAGAAAAGGCAAAACCATTCACAGGAAATGGAAGTTATTCATTGAATCATGAAAAACACATTTCATCAAACATTGGCAAGGAAATTGTCAATCTTTGAACAAGAATTAAATCATGTTCCAACAAAAGTAAAATGGATGAGATCTGACGAAGTTTCTTTTATGTTTACAGCTCCAGTAGCAAATGTTACAGTCTGACGTCACCACGCGAAATATTTGAAATTACGTCGCCCGTTTCGTAAATATTTCATCAACGGAGTGACCAGCAAGCCGTTTCATTTTTTCTGGATTTTTCACACGTGCAGGAGACGTTTTCCGGATGAAATGTTGTTTAAATTACAAACCGATTTACGATTTGAACTGAGATGGAATGAGTTTATCTGGTTTATTGATTATTTCTCCTGTGCCGTTGTCGGGTACACGCGAGGTTTATTTACTAAACCTGTGATCGTTAAAAGTTGCCTTGAACAAGGCAACTTGTTAACGATCACAAGTTTTGTAAATAAGCCTCTCGTGTTTCACGATGTAGGTTTTGGGCTATGGGTAGTGTCTTATTGGAACATATACGTTATTGTGATGAGTTGACGGTAACATGGTCTGAGGTTTGCGGCTCGGAGCGTATGTTCAACCGAGACGCGGAGCGTTTCGGTTGAACATACGCTCCGAGCCGCAAGCCTCAGACCATGTTACCGTCAATTCATCACAATAACTTATAATATTTCATTGAAATAAGAATATTATTTATTTATTTATTGATGTTTAAGGTCACATATTTATGCACAATGGCTAATTATGATCGTGACAGTTTTACGGGTGGAGGAAGCCGGAGTACCCGAAGAGAACCACCGAGCAACGACGAGCAGCTGCCAGCTCCCCAACATCATAACTCCGCACTGCAGCACAGGCAGATGTTGAAGACATGCGTACCATCGACGTGCAGTACGCCTTAGTACACGGCATCATCGTGCCCCAACGCGGGCAATGGAGATGAAGTGTCTTGCCCAAGGACCGCAGGTGGGATTCGAACAGAGGACCTCTCGGCTTGCAGCCTGCACCTCTACCTCCTGAGCCACCGCGCTCCCCCATTGAAATAAGAAACCTTAAATTTAGTTTGTTTATGATGTACACGAAACATTACTATGCACCTTCAGAGCGCCTCTTCGAGTGATCTATTATTTGCTCGGTTCAGAAACCACAGGTGTACTAATAGAGAGCCCACTGATTGTATACCCGGTGCTTCGTTACTTAAATTTTTAAATTTCTAATGATTCATCCTATAATTAGTACTTGGAATCTAATGCAGTTGCGTCCGTGGAAATATTGCCCACCCGTGGAAAGTAACCTGCCCACGGTGGCCGTTGTGTATGCGCCATTTGCCGAACAGAGCAATTGCAATTTGGGGGAAAAGGGGATTGCCGAGGATTAGCAATAATTTGCATCGGTCACTCACGCATCAATTGCAGTTATGTTGGGCAATTGCGCCAAGTTTCCTGGTCAATTATTGTGAAGTAAAATGCCCAACAATTGCCCGACGAGTGCCCGACGAAGTCCCTATCTGAAAAAAATACTGGAGGGGTGAGACATCTCCTGGGATTTATGGCCATGAATAAAGCTTTCATATAACTGTTTGTATTTAGTGTTGCCGTCTAAAGCTCAGGCGTCATAAAAACATCAAGTGCGTTTCATTAAGTTTGGGATTCTCTTCAAGTTTGAGGCCACGGCGCAAATAGCCTACCTGGTCAACACTCTAAAAGGCGGGCCCGAAACTAACATAACTATCTGTTCATTCTTATTTGTTTTACAAGGGTTGGCGAACAAGTTATGCAACTTATATTAACGCCTCTCCTTGGCCCAATGGCGTAGGTGTGTGAGATGACCTTCTCGAATACAACGAAGGGATTTTTAGCCTGCACTGAGTGTGTCTCTCTCCGCACAGAGGACAGGCATTTTACGTCCCCACCCGATAGGACGGTAAGCTGTGACGGCATCGACCCCACAATTGATGCTGTCAGAGAGTGTTCGGACACCTCGAGAACTTTCCTCAGCCGGGTATCGATCCTGGGACCTCTGGCATGAGAGACCAGCGCACTTATCCACTCCGCCTAACCGGTTCTCGTCGGATCACCGAAGTTAAGCAACGTCGATCCCGGTTAGTCCTTGGATGAGTGACCGTCTGAGAGATCGATTAGGACTCCCGCGTTGTGTCCTTGGGAAAGGCACTTAACCCCGATTGTCCACATGGGGGCACGATGACGCCGTGTACTAAGGCGTACTGCACGTCGATGGCGCGCATCATGTCTTCAACCAATCTAACACTGCCTGTGCTGCAATGCGAAGTTTCGATGTTGGGGAGTTGGCAGCTGCTCGTCGTTGCTCGATGGTTCTCTCCGGGTACTCCGGATTCCTCCACCCGTAAAACTGTCACGGTCATGATTAGCCATCGTGCACAAGTATTTGACCTTAAACATAAATAAATAAATAAATAAATAAATAAATAAATAAATAAATAAATAAATAAATAAATCCACTCTGCCACATAACTATCTCACTTCAGCTATATTTATCACTTGACGCTCAGAACGACAGAAAAGTATTTAAGTTTGTACTGTTTCAAGTATACCGCGTACATGTAGTCTATCCGACATTGATAAAGCTATCATTCCTATCTCACACTTCCGTGATGGAGAACCCCAATACATATATCATTCACAACTTCCAAATGTCACGCAATCTCGCTAAATCTGATCTAACTGTTAGTAAATGTGAATCGGCATTCCGGCGAGTTAGGATCGATTCACTCAGTTGTACCTATATTCTGAAGTATCCGCGTAGCATCTACTTCACTCACGCGGCACGCTACATCTGGAAAGTCTGTCAGAATGATTCTAAGTTGCTTATAAATGCGTTCATTGTAACCCAGCACAACTGTTGTAGACAGTATTCAATAAATATGAAATGCGCGAAGACTCAGATAGATGTACACATTACTTTTCTTAAGTGTCTATTTGCATCACCATTCTACCCACACTCTGGGGACCACGTGTCCCACTGACTGTTGTTAAAAGCTACTAATTTCACCAAGGTAATATTACATTGATCGAATCACTGGAATTTATATCTCGACAGGTGTGTGTGTGAATGAAGGATATCTACGAATATCGGTTTCATATGAAATTTATGTACCGAGTTCTCTAAAATTGATCTGAGTTGAGGCTTAGTGAATGGGGTTCGGAAATTTCATGCCAAACTGCGACGAATTTGTGATTCTTTTTGTCAGATAATGTGAAATTTAACCTTTTAGTTAACGTAATGACTAACCCTGGAAAAAATACTATAAAACTTTTACAACTGTGTTTTCTAGAATTGTATTTTCTACCTATTAATATAACTGACTAAGGAAAATTATTAGCACTTTAAAAGATATGGCAATTTGCCAATTGGCAAGTTCCCATTCCCGTAACCCCTGCACACTGATGTCAAAATTTCAAGTAGCCATTATACCCATAATGCAGCTAGAAAATTAATCAATTCAGTCTTGTTTGACAGAGCTCAACGAGCTCTGTCAAACAAGACTGAATTGATTAAATTTCTAGTTGCATCATGGGAAAAATTAGCAGCTTGAAATTTTGAGACTTTTACATCAGTGTGCAGGGGGTTAAAATGCCAAAGGTTCATTTCAACTCATTTAAAGTCATAACTAGAAAATACAGTTCTAGAAAATACTATTATAAAAGTTTTATATTATTGGCCCTTGAGAAGCGCAGTTCACAAAACTCGCTATGAGAATTTTATTATTGTTTTCAGTTTTTACCTCAAAAACATAGCTTATGACTCCCTCAATGTGAGCAAGGCACTTTATCCCGGTTGCCTACGCGGGGGCACGATGACGTAGTGTATTAAGGCGTACTGCACGTCGATGGTGCACATGTCTCCAACCGGTGTAACCCTGCTTGAACTAAGCTTGACCAAAGTTAGAAATGTTGAGGAGCTGACAGATGGTCGTCGATGCTCGGTGGTTCTATCCGGGTACTCCGGTTTCCGCCACCCGTAAAACTGTCACAGTCACGATTAGCCATTGTGCATAAGTATGTGACCTTAAACCCCAATAAATGAAATAAATAAATATTATAGCGTCCGTGGAAATATTGCTCGCGCGTTGAAAGTGACCAGTCCATGGCGGCCGTCCTGTAAAGGTGTTAATCCTATTCTGCAAATGTTATCCACTTGACATTCAAAACTTGTTCGGAATGAATGCCTTCGGACGTTCTACCAATACACAAGAAGCGTGGGAGGTTCAATAGGAGGCAACAATGAGAATCTTACAGACAATAATCAGACAGTCATTCAAACAGAAGTTTCTTACAACTTCCATTATAGAATAATTACAATGGATCTCTCTATCTGTAAAAGACCTAGGTTAGTACTTGTTTATTGATGCTCCCACACTCATCAACCAATCGTCGCGTGAGAATCATAAGGTTCTATCTTCCAGTGGAAGATAGAACCTTATGGTTCTCACACGACGCAATTGTAACGACTGAATCCGCGAAGGTTCACATTTCGGACAAGAATATTTGTTTCTACCTGAAATTTTCCCATCCAGATTTGGACATTTAATTCATTCATATTTTATTTATTTATTTATTTATTTATTTATTTATTTATTTATTTATTTAAATAATTTCATTTAGTTAGTTCATTAATTAATTTTATTTAATCAGTTCATTAATTAATATTATTTACTTATTAATTAAAGGCCTCGGGTTTTATCCTTCCGCGATGGCACAAGTGCCATATCGATTAACCCACTGACACGCGTGTGTCGTTTTGTGTTTATTACACGCCTTCACGTCTATAAAAACAATTACTCAGCCATTCATTTGATAACTATCAACAAAAAGAACACATTTTATCGCTAACCAAATTTACGAGGGGAACCCGTGTTACTATTTCGTCCTCTGAGTTCCAATGTGTTCTACGGGACGTGGAAAGTGGGTTGTACTAAGTCACCCGCGGAGTGGAGTTATCACCCAAGCTATAACTTTCAAATTGTGTGCATGTCGACAAAAAAACACAAGCAACGTTTCAGCCAATGGACCTCCGGGTTCAACCCGGAGGTCCATTGGCTGAAACTTTGCTTGTGCTGGTTATGCTTTGCAACAAATTTGCAATTATTGCTTGGGTGGGATCTCAACTCTGTGGGTGATGTAGTGATAATACACCCTCCACGTACTGTATGTGCCTATTGGGACATTTAAAAATAGTCCGCCAACGATTTACGTTCCGCACATAAGTGCAGAACATTTTTTTCATTTTGGTTTAGTGTTGCTGTAGATAAGGATTATTATGAAGAACAGGTGTGTAATAAATAAATAAATAAATAATAACCAGGGTCTTATCGTATATGACAGTTTTACGTGTGGGAGGAACCTCAGTGCGCCGAGAGAACCACCGAGCAATGGCGTGTAACTGTTGAACTCTCCAACGTCTTTCCTCTGCACGAGGCGGTTTAAAGCGTGTGTACCATCAAATGGGAGTATAAGTTTAGCACACTGCGTCATCCTGCCCCTACTTGGGTATTTGGGTTAAGTGTTTCGCACATGAGCACTACGCACCGCGATCCCACCCAAGCACATCATAACTGTATTCAGTATTTACAGCCGGTGTTTTTTATGTTTCGCCAGGCGTGGTATGCGGTGGGGAGTGGGGGAGGGGGTACCCACTCCAAATTTCCGCTGCCGCCCACCAAACATTGGACCAATGCAAATTTCACGCAGCATAGAACCCCAAAATGGTCTCCAATACAGGGGCTACATACGCAAGAAATGCTTCAGATTCGTTCTAAGAGTACTACATTTTGTAAAATTTCCCGGGGGTGTGGGGTAGTCCTAACTAGCCCCCCACCCCCCGGTCGTTTAAAGGGAATTGAGAGCAGGGATAACGACCGTAGGACCATAGGCGAGGACAGGCCCGCAGAACCCCACACAACCATCTTTCAAATATCATCTTTGCACTCCCCACCCCCCCCCCCCCCCAAAATGTCTTTGGCACCTCCTATTATACAATCCTGACTTCCTGACTATGCGTCTGATGGTATGAGGAGAACACACTGTTCTTTATTCAACTTGATTCATGGAATGCGTCCTCGTCACGAATAGAAACGGGTTTCACTCGACGCTATCTTCAGAGTGCAGCAACTGTAACTATATATACACAGTTGTCAACAAAAACATTTTTCTCCATAGGTTTCAACGTTTCAGCGCCTCGCAATCGCCAATAGCTTTTTCAAGAATATATTTTGATGTCTGAGAAAAAGGAATGTGTTGATGGCGTGTACATTTTTCACAGCAACGCAAATTGAATATTTAAAACATATATTAGTTAATATTGACGAAAACTAGAAAACAAGCGATGGTGTTGAAAACTTAATATCGTGTTATCAGTTTTCATGTCAGGCTTTCGTTTGATGTCTGATGATGTCAAAGCTGTTACGCTGTGACTGTAGTCACAGCGTAACAATTTTGACAACAGAAAACGTCACCGATCGAAGAAGTTACCGCGTTGATTGACCCGACGCCATTTTAAGGGGACATGTTGGGTTTCCGCTGACGCTCAAGCAATACAGTTGTATCGGAATCAGTGGTCAAATCAGCGCATGGATTACGGTTTACTCGAAAGTGTTATTTCATTGCCATGGCACAGAGCAACCCACATAGGAAGTACTGAACGATGAAATCCTCCGCCAAAATGAAAACTTCTCGAAATTATCTCTTTTCTGTGTATTGGACTGAAAAACGTATTAATATTGTAATAATGCTTTAAAAACAATTGCATTGCCCGCTGCGTCATACATTTGAAACTCGTGAAAATTGTGATCGATGGTCCCGATCTCATTCCGTCTCAGCTTCTCCCTTGTGACAGCGAGAGGCAGTAACTATGCGCACGCAGTCGTGCTCGTTGCTCACGCAGTCAAATTGATTGTTCATTGCGCCATAATAAAAAGTTTCTTTTTAAAAATCCATTAAAGTCCCTTTATTTAAGGCCAAAAAATTAAAAATATCACATCAGCTGGATGTTTGATACATGTGTTATCACTACTGTGTGTTAGTCAGGGAATTTGCATCAGAACTTGGGCTTGTCTAAAAGCAATATCACAAATTTGGCAGCTAATGGTTTTCACACAAGATATCGAATCTTCTACAAATTTTAGAACTTAGCATCTAATTTTGATAATTTCCATTCATCGGATGTTCATCGGATGTAAATAGATGATATGGAATGAGTGTTTTTCTCATATAATATTTATGAAACGAGTCTAAATTTTCCGTCTTAGCGAATTGGTTTTCATCCATGTGCGTATCATTTCACAAAATTCTGGCATTTTCCTGCAGATTTGCAAAAAAATGCAGTCGCTGCTTTTTTACATTTTTTGTCCAATCTGTTTGAAGTTTGGCTATTATTCTCAGTTGAAACTAGGGCTGCATGGTATATCGATTAACCGAAAAATACCGGTATTCAAACCAATATCGATTGAATACAGGTGTAATTACAAAAATATCGGTTTATCGTCATTATTTACCCACAATTTTTATTTTCAAGATGTCTTGAGTTTTTAATTGTAGCCCCGATAGAATAATATTAGCCCTTTATCCAAGAAATTGTCTGCTTGTGCCCTCGAAATATACAAATTCAGTAGTTGAAAAAATAATTTTCAAAAATTTCAACAAATCTATATCATGTGACCCCTCATTGGAACGAGCTCCTCGAGCTTGTTCCAATGAGGTCTCACATGATATAGTTTTGTTGAAACCTGGGGAAAATCTGAAACTAATTTTAAAAATAATAAATTTTGATATCGTCTGCGTTGGGTAAAGATTTTTCGAATCGCATCATCAAGGCATGCTAATTGGTTCCGATTGTGATGCCTCGAGTCCCGACTGTAGTACTTCTGTTCATATATCTGAAAAGTTTTCGATATACCGTTATACCGCGGTATTTTTTTTTTTTTTTTTTTTTTTTTGAATACCGATACCGGTATTCATTTTGGAATATCCTGCAGCCCCAGTGGAAACCCCTTTAAAATACAAAACTGTGTTTGCAAAGAGAGCGGAAAACGCCAAGGACAAACGTTACTTGACAGATTGGTAGGTGCAATGGAAGTGATATCATTTTCCATGGTGTACATACTAAAGTTCTTATAGACAAATGCTCTATGATAACATCCATACAGAAGCACTTTTATGAATCCTGACAACCTAAACCAGTTTTACACTCACTCGTTGACTTTAGTTTGAATGTATCTGTTGCCGACGGGTAACAGCTTAATTATATGGGGTATGTTGAATGCTCGATTGAACTTTCATTTTTGACAGTCAGTATATACATACCAATTTTGGTAGTTCCCGATACAAATTTTAATCGGACTTGCCCAGTACTTATAGGCACAGATGTTATTAGAGAAAGTAAAAATTTGTTATATTTTTATATTTCCTCAGTCTGCAGATTCATGGTTAAATAGTGGAATGCTTGGGATAGAATGAATGGGTGAACGCCGCTCACTACTTCACTGCACTTGCGTGGCACAACTCCCTCTACACACACTGGTTTCCCGCCAAATTCAGTTTGCAATAGTTGATTCTGTGGAACGGTCGTGGGATAACTGGTTACGGAACGCAGGTTCCCGTATATGATAGGTGATACTATTTCCAGGGTGTATGGGGATTTACACCGGTTTGGGAACTCATACACCCTGAGGCGAAGCCTCAGGGTGTATGAGTTCCCAGATCGGTGTAAATTAACATACACCCTGGAAAACACAAGGATAACGGATTTCTTTCCAAGAATTTTGGTATATTTAATACTTTTACCTATTAAATTGTGGGATAAACTGACAGAAAATTTGTACTTTCTTAATAAAACCAGTTCCAATGGCATCCATATCTGTAATATTTTATTGCATATAAATATTGAATTTCCTGTATTTTTATTTTTGTTCTAACATAACCGAGCAGAAGGTATGCATTAATAATTAAAAATGGGTACTTTTTTAGCCATATAGCCTGCTATTGTGTATTCTTGTTTTTACACTGTGGTTAACCAAGGTGTAAAAAAGCTACTGTGGATTGCAAGTTACACCGTACCTCTCAGCCAATCAAAACGCAGTATTTTGTTTCATTTGGAAATAATGATAGATATTCTTAATAACGGGTTATCTGTAAACTTGTTGCTTCTAAATGACTTGCGATAAAAAGACAAGTTTACTTTTGTTACTTTCAAGAACGAAAACAACAGACAGCTCCGCGAGCTGTCTGTTAGTTCCGTTCATTAGAAGTAACATAAGGAAACTCGCTCATCTAATAATTTCAATAGAGGTACTTCTATGGGAAGTCGATATTCTAATACGGGATAAGTCAGGGATGTACATGGGGAGTGGCGGGTGGAACGTTTGGCGCGCGACTGTGGACAACAGGTCTGACCATTTTTACCCTTTTACCCAACGTGACGGCCAAAACGCACCAGCACCATTCACAAAAATCACATTTGATTTTCTTTATTTTCATTTGTCGTCTCAAAAAGATAGTTTAGCTTATGATCCCTCAACGAGTTCTTTCCAATAACCTATATTTTTGACGTAAAAAAATGAAAAAAATTAGTTATTCAAGAATTTTGTTTGCAAGTGTCGTCTGCTTTTCATGTTAGGTGTCAGGTTAAAGTGAGAAATAATATATACTCACTTTCCTCTTAGCGTTGTTCATCCGTTGGTCCCGCTCACTTTGAGCCTCCCCCGGAGGTTTCTTGATCCACAGAGCAACAATAATCCAGATATATGTAAATAACATCAGCCCGAGAGGAATGAAGTATTGCAGCAGCATTAACGCTATAGTATAAGATTTTTTCGAATCCGCACTGTTCCATTTCTCTTCGCAGAATAAAGGTGCCGTGGGAACGTCAACGTATTTGTGCGTTCTTGCCGTCACGGCAGTTGGTATGGGAATGACGCAACTGATCGACCAGATTAACATGATTGTCATTATACATGTGTTTTTTGACGTCTTTGGTCTTAGTGGCATAATGATTGCGATAAATCTATCAATGCTGATGGCAATTAGCGTATATGAGCTAACAAATACTGTCACTAGTTGCAGATATGTAACAATAGGACACAAGACATCCCCGAAAGGCCAGTAATTGAGCACTAAATTAGCAACGAAAGTGAATGGAATACACATAATTGCCATTAGCAGGTCTCCAAAAGCTAGGCTCGCCAAAAAGAAATTGATCACTGTTCGCATTCGCCTAACTCTTAGCACTATTCCAAGCACCACACCATTTCCGATTATGGCAAAGAAAATAATCCAGCCATAGAAAAGAATTATGATGGCCTGTATATACGGCTGAACGACAAGCGGAGTGTGCCCAGACGGGATGTTTGTATAGTCTGAAAAGTTCGTTGAAATATTGTAATGTGTATCATTTCCCACCTCGTAATAGTTCTCATTTTGCGACATCATCCTTTCATCTGCCATTTTCACGAAGCCATTACTCGATCCGTCTACGTTGTGCACGGACGTTACGTCAATATTCTTTCGATCGCCAGTCGGTTCTCATTTTGCATGCAACAACACCATCTCCTGAAAAAGAACGCCAAAGACAGTTATAACAGTGCGATGTTAACCCTCGCTGTATCAGTAAGGTAGTCACGTGATTTTGGAGGGCGTTGTACGTCATCATCAGAGATTCATATCAGTCATGAAACAGTTTAGGAAAGCCATTAACTCTTTTGGCGCGACAGGCGACTAATGTCGACAGACGACAGACCGTGGAAAGGTACTGCAGTAGTCATTTTAGTCAACTGTGTGTGTTCATTTCCAAGTGCTTTTAACCCTTTACCCAACGCAGACGATATCAAAATTTATTATTTTAAATATCATTTTTTCAAATTTTTCAAAACAAATCAACAAAACCATATCATGTGACCCCTCGTTGGAACGAGCTCGAGGAGCTCGTTCCAACGAGGGGTCACATGATATGGTTTTGTTGAAATGTTTTGAAAAAACTGCTGACGTTGCATATTACGCGGGGGGGGGGGGGGGTTGCGGCCGATTCGTTACGTAAAGGGTTGAACAAAGATACGTATTCCTATGTTTCATGCACCATTTTTGTCCTATCCATGAACAACGATATCGTCCCTTGAAAGTGTAAAGGTGCCATTTAAATATATACCGGAAATCATTTGAAAAACTGTCAATGAGATCATTAGAACATCTTTTAAAATAATAACGCTTTTGTCTAACAACCTATACTTTTTGTAAAATTCCTGATGAATATTAGGCGCTAAGAATTCTGTTTCTCAGATTATTCCGCGCCAAAAGAGTTAAAGGTTTACTTATAACCGTTTCGTTATAGACTAACCGTCCATTACTTTGGAACAGAGAATATGTATTTGCTAGGGCGTTTAACCGCAATAATTTAGTCAGCTCCTTGTACCAATACTATAACACTTTTACAATGTCATTTTCTAGAATTGTATTTTCTACTCATTAATATAACTGACTAAAATGAATCATTATCATTTTAAAAGATATGGCAATTTGCCAACTGGCAATTGTATTTTCTAGAATTGCATTTTCTAGTTATAACTTTAAACGGGTTGAAACCCCCACAGGAACCCCGGGAAGTGAAGCAGTGCTTGTTTACTGTGATAAATAAGCTCTGTTTCACTGGTAAAATACGACCCAGTCACTAATGCTTATGGTGCGAGTCGTCTAAAATAGGCGACATGGGATATAAACGATTGACTGACCTTGACTTTATCTCCATGTTATGGTCATGATTAGCCAGTATATAAAAGTGTGTGACCCTAAACGCCAATAAATAAATAATAAATGGGTTAAAATGAATCATTAGCATTTTAAAAGATTTGGCAATTTGCCAACTGGCAAATTGCCATATCTTTGAAAATGCTAATGGTTCATTTCAACCCATTTAAAGTCATAACTAGAAAATACAATTCTAGAAAATACAATTGTAAAAGTGTTATAGTGCTGGGCCCTGTGAGGAAATATTTTTTATTGTATACCTTCATTTTATGGACACGATTTCAGTCAGTACCAGTACGCAGTACCAGATGGAGTGTGATACTTTTGATGTTGGGAAAACGCACGCAGTGTGATATTACAAAATCGAAAACGAGACTCGGTTAGAAATGGTGTCGTCGTCTTCCACCTCGTGCTATAAAATGTTCTCGAAATCAACAAATTCTCAATTAATTAAGATGTTATACATCTTCGTCAGTACGCACTTATCCATTTTCAACGAATGTTGTTGAGCGTAAATAAGATTTGTGGCAGACACACCGGGATGAAGTGGATCGAGTCCATCCTTTCCGGTGTGGAGATCAAGAACACGCCGTAGCAACAACTACGGTCACTTCTGACTGTCGACATGTTGATAACTGATGGAAGTCCAATAATGAAACGTTACACAAAAAAGTACGTATTGTTTCTGAAAGAAGAACCTGGTGTAGTGACTGGTCTCTAAACCTGTCTTTCTCTTCTTTTTATTTTCATTATTTATTTTTTTTTATCTACTCATTTTTATTTTGTTTATTTTTTTATTTATTTGTTGTTTTTTTTTTTTTTGAACGCTTCTCTCTTTTATTTTTATGCTCGCTCTCTTTGCGTTAGAGTTATTTTTCGGCTAATTGTAGTATTGTTCTGTTCTAAAGTTATCGTCATCTTGAAAATATTTCATTGGACTCTGTTGATCGAATTCACAGCTGTCTACTAACAAAAGTACTTGAAATCCGTCTATTACATCACAGTTTTACGTGACGGGATGCGTGGCAATGTCAGCCAGTATGTTTTTGCAGGTTTTATCCAAGAAAATTCTTTTTATATGTTACAGTGTGTGCTTTGATAATATGAATTAAAAATATTAATTGGTCTCCACAATGACCAGTCATTTCCTGTTTTGAAACCTTGACCTATTATCATCGGGGTCGAGAAGGCTTCATTTCGGGTTCACAAGATTATATTTGGACACCTTGGGCTGTTACAACTGTTGTGGTAGGGTTTTTTTTTGCAAAATTGTTATTAATAAATGCGCCATTATCATCAGGCGTGGCATTCTTAAAAATGCAGGAGGGCTAAGAATTCTCCCCTCGCATAACCTAGGAGAGCGATTAGCTCTCCGCATGGTTACAAATGCTAAAAGTGGCAAAATTAAGTTTTACTATAAATGAGCTCTGTCCAGTGGGCTTTGTACATTTTATTTGGGGCTGCTAACAAGGTAGTCTCCGTGAGACGGCTACACTACCCCTCCCAAACATCCGAGCCTCACCAAGGCTCGGAGGTTTGAGTGGAGCAGGGTGGCCGTCTTTCACAGACCACAAACATAGCAGATCTGAAAAAAGATGTGGGCTTTAACCCTTTACCTAACGAATCGCCCGCATCCGCCCGCGTAATATGCAAATTTAGCATTTGAAAAATTAAATTTTTAAAATATTTCAACAAAACCATATTATGTGACCCCTCATTGGAACGAGCTCATTGAGCTCGTTCCAATGAGGGGTCACATGATATGATTTTGTTGAAATTTTATAAAAAAAATTTAAAAAATGATATTTAAAATAATAAATTTTGATATCGTCGTCGTTGGGTACAGGGTTAAGGAATGGACTGGTTAATTATTATTTTCTAAGGCCAGGGGGGCTAGTTGTCGCCCTCCTTAATTTTTTCAAGGTGAGCAGTAGGCGAGCAAATAAATCGCTCTCCTGAAAATGCCAGGCCTCTATCATCCGGCACTACTTGCAGGTATTATTATTTCATAGTTCCCAGTAGATACCTTTCCTAAAACATAGCTTATGACCTTCTTTTGGACAGGTTTCTCGAATCTGTTGCAACAGGAGCCATGGGTGATGTTTTGTTGGCGAAAAGGAAATAAACTGAAAATATAAAACAAGAAGAGCCTCGATACTGAACGAATACCCCACAGGTTTTTGACAGAGTGGTAAAGAAAACTCCCTCTTCACATCTGTCCTGACATTTATCTCACAATCGGGGCGTTTTTGCACTGTTACGCAACTAAAGTTTAATGTATCTGGGCCCTTGTTCCGAATCCGTACCAAGGGCCCCTGATACTAGCGCGTGATTCTGCTGTTGCCAAAACAACGGCTTCGCGTTTTTCCCTTCAGAGAAAACAATATTAGGTGAGGCGAAGCAGAACCTAATATTGTTTTCTCTGAGCCGTATATGACACTGTATCTGCCAACTAAATGCCATGTAACGTATTTATTATGCACGGCATGCTAAAATGTTACTGGGGAAATAAACTCAACGAATAGTTAAATTATGCGCACTTTTCGGCATCTTGGGCTGGTGTGTAGCCTATTATTTGGATTTTCCTGAACGCTCGAGTCGAGGTTTCTCTCTTGAAGTTAAAGGATTAGCTTTCGCTATGAAACGTGGAAAACTCCACCTCAATAAACGATGAACGGCATATTTTAAAATATAATAAACCTTTACACCAAGAGGGATATTTAATTCACCAGTAATTATTGCAAAAGTAACAACCAAATTCACATTGACAAAACACACAGTTGCTACACTTTGCAAGACAGTATTCAGTAAAGTGAATCCCAGTGACGTAATTTTGTCTGAAATGGAACGTCATTACTGACCTCAATATGGAGATCAATGAACGCAATTCTATTTTTCAATTTGCGTCTTTCCATCGATAAGGCAAATGAAAAAGTTCCTCTTAAAATAGTTTTATAACACATTTTGTGGTCAATATTGTGAGATAAATTTATCATCACCACAGTGTGTGTCTCCGGAAATTCTGATCAAGTCTCGTTGTAGGCACAGAATCGCATTTCGACTCGCCCTAACGGGCTCGTCGAAATACTATTCTGTTCCTACAACTCGACTTGATCTGAATTCCCGGAGACACACACTGTGGTGATAATCTGTATTTATCAGAGATAGCCCTTTTTATGCTGATTTTATTACTGTCACGTGCAATTACGTGTTATTCTATCACTCTTGTTATTGTATAAAAGAATCCACCAGTAATATGTAAATGTTGTAAATATCGTGACGGGTTGATGAGTGAATAAACTGAACAGACTTGAATTGAATTTAATTGAATTTTCAGAAACCTGGGGTTCTGTGAAAATTCGACTGGTACGTTCAAAGATTTTTCGATATCATTACAACAGAAGAATTTTATTGTTACACCGTTTTATCGACACAATGGTATGCATTATCACACTGTCACTAGCATTAACATAGGGCCCAGCGAATCACACATTTTCGATTCGATTCGAATCTCGAATCGAATGAGGTCTATTATTCGGAATCGAATCGAATCAGTGGCGTCTTGAAGATGACCGATGGGGTTGGGTTGCTGTAAACCTGATTTGTTCAGACTGCGATGGCTTAAGGGGCTATATAAGTAATGGAAGTTTGTTTATTTTGAAAATTCTCACCTCTGATATTCTTGCAATTTAAATTAAATATACAGTACGTGGAGAGTGGATTGTAAGTAAATCACCCGCGGAGTGGAGTTATCACCCATGCTATAACTTTCAAATTTTGTACATATCGATAAAAAACACAAGCAATGTTTCAGCTAATGGACCTCCGGGTTTAACCCGGAGGTCCATTGGCTGAAACTTTGCTTGTGCTGGTTATGCTTCGCAACAAATTTGCAATTATTGCTTGGGTGGATTCTCCACTCTGTGGGTGATTTAGTGATAATACACTCTCCACGTACTGTACACATATACACACGATTGAGATGTATAGAATACGAAACACATGTGTAATCAATTCATAGAATCGACCGTAGGCACCATTGATTCCTGGAAGTCTGTTACCCTATTCGTACCAGAACTGATAATTTAATAATATTTCACGAGAACAGCTTGTGGTCAAATGTGCTTTACATATCCAAGAACAAAGCTAGGGCATCAACATGCTTCACAATACAGCGACAGAGCTACATGGGGTAAATTTTCAAAACCTTAGCTTTTGTTTGCATATGAATTTACTTTCGATTTCCGGTCGACGGAATTGGACGGAAAAAAACATTTATATACAACGCCGTCTACTAGAGACTGCACAGTTGCCATATTCAATGCAAGGTATCATGATACCTGTTGGAATTTCTTAGAATTACACCATTTTGTTTTTCGATGGAAATTCGTGGTATCGAGTGATTTGCGCATGTCTGTCGAGCATGGAAACCATCCTCAATAAACAACACAGGCAGTGTTGTCCTTTTCTAAAATGCAGTCCTATCGCTGCACTCGAAAGTATTTTGAATGTCTAACTTTGTTATTGAATATCTGAAGCACATTCGGCCACGAGTTGTTCTTGCGAAATATTATTTTATTATCAGTTCTGGTACGAATACGATAGCAGACTTCCAGGAACCAGTGGTGCCTGCTGTCAACTCTATGAGTTGATTACATATGTGTTTCGTGTTCTATACATCCCAACCTTCATTTTGACGTATAACTTGTGTATATTTAATCTGAATTTAAGGAATATCAGAGGTGAGAATTTTCAAAATTAACAAAATTTCATTATTTATGTAGCCCCTTATTAAGTCCCGACTGATAACATAATCCAACTACATCATCAAGGCATGCTTTCGTCGAAGGCATGCCTTAATGATGTTGTTGGAGGAATATTAACCTGTAAGAATTAAAGTTCACCGTCGACATTGCTTGGATAGACTCTGTCTTTTTTCAGCATTATGTATGTGCGATTTCCATCTGAAGTATACGCTTTATGAGACGATGAAGATGACTGATGCCAAGCTATATTAATATAATAATAATAATATAGTACATTTATCAAGCGCTTAATCCCTGAAAAAGGCTCTAAGTGCTTTACAATTCCAGACCATTTACTCACTAAGCTCTCACACACATTCAATGAAACACACGTCATGCGCACAAATGTTCATTCTAAAACTGATGGGTCATCAAGTAAGTATTTCTTCAAAAGATATGTTTTAAGCTCGGTTTTGAAAATATTATATGATTTGGCTCTCCTGACTGAATGAGGAAGTGAGTTCCAAATGTATGGGCCGTAGAATGTGAATGCTCTCTAACCATTTTTTTTTAGTTTAAACCTGGGTACGGTGAGGAGGTTCAGAACTTGGGACCTTAAGTGACGAGGCGGGGTGTAATTATGTAAGAGGCATGATAGATAGGGTGGCAAGGTTGACTCCAGGTTACGGTAGCATAAGGATGCAATCTTGTACTCAATCCGTGCCTGTACTGGTAGCCAATGAAGGGTTCTTAACATCGATGTTATATGGTCGCGCCTTGGCTTGCGTAGGACAAGTCTAGCGGCGTTGCTTTGAATGCGTTGCAAACTATTTATCTTTTCTATCGGTAGACCGCTCAGAAGCGAATTGCAATAGTCCATCCTAGATAGTATGAAGGAACTAACCAGCTTTTTCGCGGCCTCCTGGGTAAGATAAGGTAGGAGATGGGAAATCCTTCTCAATTCAAGAAACAAACGTTTCCTGATGTTCTTGACTTGGACAGTCATGGACAGATTTGAGTCTAGATAAACACCTAGGTTTTTGGCTGTATTCGAAAAACCTATGTCGGTGCCGCAAATGCAGAGATGGTCGAGGCTGGTGTTCTTAATTTTTGCATCGGTAGAAATTAGAATGATCTCGGTCTTGTCATCATTTAATTTTAATTTGTTTGTTTCCATCCAGTGCTTGACGGACTCTATGCAAGTTTGAATGTCTGTTGCCGTTTGTGTTAACTGCCTGGGTAAGGATGGGGAGTAGATTTGAGTATCGTCAGCATACATATGATAGCTCAGATCTTGCTTTGATATTACACCACCAATGGGCTGTGTATACGTGCAATATAGTACAGGTCCAAAAAAACGGACCCCTGTGGGACACCATACATGAGTGAGCTGCTTTTTGAGTGGGCTTCACCAATGTGAACAGACTGGGTTCTGTCAGATAGGTAAGACTTAAACCAGTCCAGTACCGTTCCTGACAAGCCGAAGGTGATATTGAGGCGTTTAATTAAGATGTCATGGTCAAGGGTGTCAAATGCGGCTGACAGGTCTAACAGTGACAAGATGAAGATCTTGCCACTATCAGCAGCATTTAGGAGATCCGTCACAATACGAAGCAATGCAGTTTCTGTGCTGTGATTGCTCCTATATGCAGACTGAAACGTCTCAGTAAGTTGATTCGCGGAGAGTTGGTCCTTTAATTGTTGGAGTACGATTTTCTCTGCAATCTTTGACAGGAATGGCAGATTGGAGACTGGCCGGTAGTTCTTAAGATTATTGGGGTCAAGGTTGGCCTTTTTTAGTAAAGGTGTAACAATTGTCTCCTTGAAGGCACAGTACCCTGCAAAAGAGAAGTGTTAATAATATTTGTGATTGGTTCTATAAGATCATCAATATGTTCACGAAGAAGGCTAGTAGGTATAGGGTCAAGTGGACATGATTTAGATGGAGATGACAGAATGACCCTGCGAACAGTGTCACATGATACCGGTTTAAATGATACAAAGGGGTTTCCTGTAAATTCTGTGAACTCGGGTTCATTGTTCGTGCGGTCCAGTTGAAGTCTTATTTTGGACACCTTCTCGCTGAAATATGAACCGAACTTGTCTGGTAGATCTGACAGTGTGATGTTGTTGGGAAGGACGGATGTTTTAGCTTTTCCAGACAGATTGTTTGCGATTAAAAATAGCTCCTTTGTTGGACAGTTTGTGATTTTGTCGTTATAGTAAAGGGTTTTGGCATCTTTAATCAGCTGGTTGACATGCTGATGGTGTTGAAGATATATCTGGCGGTGGACAGTTAGTTTAGATTTCCTCCATTTCCGTTCAGCCCGGCGGCGCTGTTGTTTAGAGGATTTTATTTCCGGCGTGACCCATGGTGCTGAAGGTCGACTGCCTATAGTGCGAGTGCGTAGAGGTGCATGCTCGTCTAAGAGCTGACGAAGACACTCATTGTACTTGTCGACACTGTGATTATCACTAGTGATACTAGCAAGAGAAGTTCTCATGGCAAGTGAAAAGTCATCCTTGACAATTCCGTCACTATTTCTGGTGGACATTTTCCGTTTTGGCAACACAAGTTTTGATATTTTACAGTTAAATGAGATATTGTTGTGAAAAGGATTTGAGAAGAAACTAATCGGGCGGTCGATTTCGAATCGAACTGAATATTTACTTAAGTTTCAAAATCGAATTCAATCAATCAATCAATACTTTATTCAACAAAAAAAAATATCTATATATGTGTGTATAAATATTATTTGGAATATATAAAAGATAAGAATAATAAATATCTGATTGTATGGACTTTATACTTCAATACATAACATTTTTCTGTTGAAAGGGGATGCAAGGAAGTATTATACTTTTAGAGACGCATCCCCCACAGATTATTTCGACATTGTACTACATATTGGTAAGCATTCCGGTTAATTGGCTTTAACAGTGATAAATGATTGTGGTATGTGTTGTTTTTTGTGGATTGAAATATATATATTTACTCTAGAGAAAAGGGGAGAAGAGATGTGGAGAAATATGATTCGGTGTATGATATTGTTTGCTCACCGAATGAATGTTTGAGAACAAGAGTGAAAAAGAAACAGTATTTATTTATTTATTTATTGGTGTTTAAGGTCACATATTTCTGGACAATGGCTAACCATGACCGTGACAGTTTTACGGGTGGAGGAAGCCGGAGTACCCGGAGAGAACCACCGAGCAACGGCGAGCAACTGTCAGCTCCTCAACATACCAACTCCACACAAGCAGGGTTAGCATTGGTTGAAGACAGGTGCACCATCGACGTGCAGTACGCCTTATTACACAGCGTCACCGTGCCTCCACGTGGGCAATGGGGGTGAAGTGTCTTGCCCGAGGACACAACGCGGTTGCCGCAGGTGGGATTCGAACCGAGGACCTCTCGGCTTGCAGCCTGCACCTCTACCAACTGAGCCACCGCGCCTCCAAAAGAAACAGTAAGAGGCAGTGTCTGGTACTTAATTCAGAGTGTGAGTTATCAAGAGTGTATTCACTTAACAAATTTGATTTGCACAATTTTTTAAATATAAATACATTCTTAGCAGATTTTATATCAGAACTGAATGTGTTCCAAAGTTTAACCCCTACAAAGCTAGCGCAAAATGAATTTTTTGGGGTTCTTCTATATTTAACAAAGAAATTTTCAGACTGTCGTGCTAGATAGGGATGAGATCCTTCAACACTTTCATAGTAAGATGAAAGATTGGATAGAGTATGTCTTTTTTCAACGAATCTCGAAGCTTTGTGTGGGCCCTATATTACACTCTAAAATCAGTTGGGTTAAAAATCAAACCAAATCAACTGGGTTTAGTGAATATGAACCCAATTGGGTTCATATTCACTCAACCCAGTCGATTTGGGTTAATTTTTAACCCAACTGATTTTAGAGTGTAACAACTAGAATTCTTGTGGTGTAATCCAAATCATTCACATGAGCATTTTCACCGTTTTGTCCACCTAACGAATCTGAAAAAAGTTAGCCAGTACTGAACAGAAACGTCATTGTTATTTTTTTTATTTTTTTTTTTTCTAATAGCGAAGAAAGTACACATTACCTTTCTCGATGCCCAAAATGATGAGGTCGTCTGCCGAGATCATAGCACGACAAAAGGTCAAGTTTCGTGACCACACACAGAATCCATCTCCGGTTCCATAAATGTCAGGTAACTTCCACATTCGAAGAAAACACAAAAGAAAAGCACCTCTTGATGTTTGACGCATGTGAACACTGAATGACGTTTATTTGATTGAATCAATAATGATTTGCCTTGTGTCAAAGTTTGACACGCTCGTTTAGCATACTCTGGAACATTGGACATGCTCAGTCAATGTGTTTGTTGATATGGAGCATGACCTCGCATTCCGTGTACGGAATTTATATCCAATCTACCTAAATGGGCGAGAAGATAATTTCCATGCGAGTAATGTGTGACCAAGGTTGCCTAACAAGCTTCTAGCTGTGGGTCGCACTCAAGATGAATAATGGATCGAAGCAAATTTATATAACTCTTTTACTCGAACTACCCAATTTAGGTTGCTTCATATGCAGAACGCAGTCAGATATGTGTTGTTTTTTGCGTTGACTTTCTGTGCCAAGCAGAAAGTCATCCGCAAGAAAGCACTTTAACTGCCAAGTCTAGCACAACCCTTACTTAGTAAATTCTTTAAAATCGATGAGATGATTTTCATAAGAACGTCGATAGTCTGGGCCCGTAAACACTGTTGCAATACATTCCTTATGGAGATTACAGGAAGACAGCCAATCTGGCTATATCATCTCCCAGTAGTATACAGCATGTTACATATTAATTGAACTATGTGATGGTATTCATTGTACTTCCTGTATGCTACTGAACGAATAAATATCTATCTATCTCTCTATCTATCTACCAATAACCCACAATTTTATTTTTCTACTCACTTGAACATCTGTTTTAAACAGCTCTGCTGAACTTCAAACAGTGTGTTTTTAAATTTATTTTTTCTGTGACATACAAATTATCACCACAGTGTGTGTCTCCGGGAATTCATATCAAGTGGAGTTGTAGGAACAGAACAGTGTTTCTACGAGCCCGTTAGGGCGAGTCGAAATGCGATTCTGTGCCTACAACGAGACTTGATCAGAATTTCCGGAGACACACACTGTGGTGATGATAAATTTATTTCACAATATTGACTACAAAATGTGGTATAAAACTATTTTAAGAGGAACTTTTTCATTTGCCTTATCGATGGAAAGACGCAAATTTAAAAATAGACTAACGTTCATTGATCTCCATATTGAGGTCAAAAATGACATTAATGCCGTTGTTTTTGGTAACAGCAGAGTCACGCGCTTGTATCATACGGATTCGGAAAAAGGGCCCAGATACATTAACCTTTAGTTGCGTAACAGTGCAAAAACACCCCGATTGTGAGATAAAAATCAGGAACAAAGACCAAAGACATAGATTGAAAAAACAGTGGGATAGCATTAATGTTTTCAAGAAAACGTGTTGTTCTGAACTATATGATCGAACCGAGTTGATTGTAAATTGTAGAATACATCCGACATATCAGTCCACTCACTTTAGCCTTCCGTGTCCAGGGGAAGATTGTTGAATTGGGAGATTTAGAGACTGTTACTTGGTTAGTTTCACATCGACTGAAATATCATCCGAGGTAACTTCACATCAGCCTGAGACTAATGGGAAGTTACCGAGGGCTGATATATCGGCCGATATGAAACAAAACAAATAATAACCTCTTTTTAACGACAGATTATCGAAGAAATTGCGGAAAGATAGAAATCGTATCCCCCCACTGTGAAGATATAGAAATTTTCACTTTCACGGTATCAATCAAAATGGCGGCTTTCGAATCATCACAGCAATGTGAATACGAGTCAAATTATCACTGGAAATGATCAAGTTATTCTAAAAAACGTACAATGAAAAGTAAATCTAATGTTTTGGAGTGAATACCGATCATTTCCAGCAATAATTCAACACATATTCACCTTGAATTGATGAATGAAACCCGCTAGTCCAAACACAGCCTGTATGTCCGTAATATAAGATTTTGGTTTGGTACGTCCTTTCAAAGGACGTACCAAACCAAAAACTTATATTTCGGACTTTCAGGCCATGTTTGGACTAGAAACCCGCCAGCTGAATCAGATTGCAGGACGCTATCTGTTCCGAGTATCGATCAAATCACTTCCGCGTTTCAATGATTCAATGCGCTGTTTACTTTCATGCATCAATTCAAGGTTGAAACAAGTGGAATTATCAGATTCTTATAAAAAGCGTATAATAAAAAGAAAAGCTAGCGTTTTTGAGTGGATACCGAAAATTATCTCACTTGTGATCGAGAGAAATGGCAATTTTCGCTCGCGCAAGCGCTCGCGAAAAATAAACATTTCGTCCCCTGAGTTCCAATGTGTTCTATGTGCCAGTAGGCACATAGAACACATTGGAACTCGGGGGACGATATGTCTCGGTCACTCATGAGATAATTTTCGGTATCCACTCAAAAACACTAGATATCCTCTGTATTTATTTTTCAGACACAAATAATTACAAACTGTTTTTAGATCTGTTGCAGTTGTCAAACAGTGTTACTCATTCTCATTTCTATGCACGAAGTCCAAAATTTCTTCTTCTCCCACTTCGACGAATCTTCGTTTACGAATCTCAACCTATTCTGCCTTGTAACGCCAATTTTCCAAAATGCGTTCGACAAATAACTGTGAATTATTTCGATTGGTTGCGCCTAGTATCGCATCAAGCGGCCCAACTCTAGATTGGTTCCTATCGGACGCGGTCGGCGCCATTTCGGCCGAGTTTGATGCCCTATGTGCCGAAATTGGTAAAGGGCAAAGCTGGGAAAGAAAACCATTTCTAATAAATCAGTGGAAATATCACAGACGGGATTGTGGAACTATAAGCCGCCCTAAAATGGTGTTCATATAGACGAAGGACGTAATGAACGTTAAACAAATAATTTCATGGAGGATTAAAATAATTTAATCCTACAGCCCTATAGAGCTCTATATGGCTGTAGGATTACATTTTACCAACCCTCTCTACAAATTTAAACAGATGTACACATTTTAGTAAAAAATTTTCTATAGGTTAATATCTTTCAGGCTCCATCTCAAACAATGTTTCAAAATTTTTCTGCGCAATCCAGTCTCTATGGTGGGAGCGCGGTGGCTTAGTGGTAGACTGTTAGACTTCTATGCTAGAGGTCCCGTGTTCGATCCCAGTCCGGGACGACCCGCGTTGTGTCCTCGGGCAAGGCACTTTATCCCCGCTGCCTACATGGGGGCACGATGACGCCGTGTGCGAAGGCGTACTGCACGTCGATGGTGCACATATCTTCAGCCGCTGTAACCCTGCTTGCGAGGAGCTTGAACAGAGTTAGAATGTTGAGGAACTGACAGTTGCTCGTCGATGCTGGGTGGTTCTCATCGGGTAGTCCGGCTTCCTCAACCCGTAAAACTGTCACGGTCACGATTAGCCATTGTACATAATTATGTGATCTTAAACACCAATAAATAAATAAATAAATAAATAAAGGTCTATTTGGTAGGAGTGAGGCATTCCGACTTGAGATCCCTCATTGGAACGAGGTCTTCCTGTTAGTTTCAGTGAGGGATCATACATTACAGTACAAGTCAAAATAAGTTGTAGGATAACCACTATAAACTATGTATCTTTCTCTTCCTGCACCGATAAGACCAGAAGCTGACATCATTTTCTGGAAAGCTCTCACTGAGAGCTTTCCAGAAAAATGATGTCAGATTCTGATCTTATCAGTGCAGGAGCAGGAGTATACTTTGTTTATTGTGGTTATGCTACAACTTATTTTGACTTGTACTGTATGTTCAGGTATCAAAAAATGAAAACATTCAAGTGCCGCCCTCGAGTAGTGTTTGTCAAGAGACATTAATAACACAAATTTGAGGTTTGTACTTTTCTTTGGGTTTTGAGATTTCGCCACTGTTCTAAATAATTAGTCGAGTTGTTTTACATTTCCCCTCGAAACATTGCGAAGGTAACCTTTAGCTAAATACATAATAGACGCATGCTCATGCACACGTTCCATATTCAGTCAAACATACAAGCAAACATACGCAACTGCCTAAATATGCATACATATATACACAGATGCATACAACTAGACAAATATACTGCATGTATGGAAGCGCTGTGGCTCCGTGGTTACGCAGCACAGACAGGGTTAGATTGGTTGAAGACATGCAGACCGTCGACGTGAAGTACGCCTTAGTACACAGCATCCATGCAGGCAATCGGGGTTAAGTGCCTTGCCCAAGAACACAACGCGGGAGCGCGAATTAGTCGCTGAAGTGGTCACCCATCCAACTACTAACCGCGCTCGACGTTGCTTAACTTCGGTGATCTGACGAGAACCGGTTACCACGACGCCACCGCGCCACCACTGTACGTCAATGGTACACTTATCTTCGACCAATTCTAACCCTGCCTTGGGCGGAATTAATACGTTGGGGAGTCTGATAGTTGCTCGCCGCTGTTCGGCGGTTCTCTTCTGGTACTCCGGCTTCCTCCATCAGTAAAACTGTCCTACACGAGGTGATCTTGGCGGTCGAAAGTGTCGTTAAATCCCCCCAAAATAAATAAATAAATTGAGGCCACCTCGTTCTCGGTCCCATCGCTTCATTGTGTTTAGCCTCAAACTTTGCGTTTCAGCATGTTTATGTATCAGCAACCTCCCACCCTAAAAAAACCTTCTTGTATAAGGTGTCGCACTAGCCTTTGTTTTCTTCCAACACGCACCTAATTTGCGAGTGTAGTATGTTTGGATAGTTGGTTACTCTCTAACCTATCGTTATAACATGCAATCTGTCGGTGGTAGAGCATATGGAAATTAGAGAACCGTGGCGGCGGAGTCTAGTGAAGTGTTGGCTGCCTGTATAGGCAGCCAACACTTCACCAGACACCACTACTATGCCAAAGTATTATTTTATTATGAGGGAGCAACTGAAAAGATAGTCAAGACTACACTAGATACCAATGCTACGCCACAATGTTTCCTTGGTCTACAAAGCCACTAAAATAACATTTTATTTACAGATGCTGCATTTGAAAAAACATGAATTTATGCTGAGTTGCTAATATTGAGGCCACAAACATTCTCCATATAAAATTATGGAAGCCTATATTGTATTCAAAGTAGAAGATGAAAGGCTTACTGGAAATATCGAGACCTCAGGGGAAACTATAACCTAATTGACAGACATCATGCATTTTTAACTTGGAGAAATGAAATGGTTGCCATGGTTTTAGCAAGAAGGGACCAGATGGAAAGAGAAAAATAACAACATATCTCATCAGGGAAAATAGTTCCTGATTATTGTTGTCAATGGTCTAGGACGTCACCAAGCTTTTAGCTGGTTGGAAAATTATGGAGGCCTAGATTGTATTCACAGCGGAAGATGAAAGGCTTACCGAAATTTTCAACTTTGCGGACTAGCAAGCATTGGCACAATGGATGAGATTTATTGCAAACATGAGACATAATTATGATTACATCAAATTAAATCATTTTTTTTTGTCTCAACAACATTAACAAAACTCTGTCGTAGACGGTCCAGCCAGCCAGGAAACTTTACACCAGAGATAAAACATGAATATCTTACTTTTTTATTTTACATTATGTAAAAATTTCACTCTGGAAACCTGTATCCGAAGCCTCTGCTGAAGAGACCGTCTCAAGAGGAGATGCCGGACATACACCCTATGCATATAATAATTATACTACACCAGTGTCATATTAAATTTATTTCTTTGAAAGTTTGATGTTTCCTGCGCGAAGGACTTTCTAGAAACTGACCAATTCCAGTGGCGACCCCATGGGGGGTGGGGGGTAGGGGGCGGGTACTTACCCCTCCACTTTTTTCGCCAAGCGTAGTAAAATAGTAAAATACTTTCATTTTAATTTTTGTATTGAACGTTGCGATGTAATGGTGGGTATGCGTAATTCCATATTCCCAAGTGCACTAAATCAGAGAAGTTTTTAAATTATGTTTGTGTGTGCCCTCCCCCCCCCCCCCCCCCCACACACACACACACATTAGCTGCAAACAACAAACAAGAGTCGCAAATTGCAACAAGGCGTGCCGAGTTAAAACGGTCTGAAACATACCACTTAAGAGTATTCGAGGAATGCTAGAATCGAGAGTGTGCAACGCATCCGTTTGGAATGCAGTCTACTTTCATTTTTGATTTGAGTGTCGTTTGGTGCTCGCACTTTACAACAGCGTTCTTCCGTTAAAATGTCACCCTGTACGACTTTTTCTGAAAGACCTAACCAATAAGTTTCAAAAGGATAAAACTGTTTTAATTTAATTGTCTGAGAATGCTCCAGAGAAAACCATTTACAACGTAAGTTTTAAAAATGTTCTCAACTTCGGGAGGGGTGTCCCCTCCCGAAGTTGAGAACATTTTTAAAACTTACGCGCGGCGGGCAATACCCAACTGTACCCCCACACTTCTGTAACTCTGGCGCCGCCACTGACCAACTCAGCATTACTCTGAACGAACTTTAGTCACATGACAAACAAATCATTCTTTTATTGGTCAACCCAAAACAACGTCATTGTACTTTTTGTTATTACCGTTATATCTAGACAATGTTTTCCCCCTATACTGCCGAAACGTGGGAAAAATTTATTTTGAGGGCGCAATTAGTACGTAGAATTCCTAAACTAACTAACATAGCTGAATTGCAGAATAACGAGGCCAAACTGTGTTGCTTAATATTCAAGTTTATTCATCAACGTCTCTGGGATGTTGCAAACTGATTATTTTCTCTTCAAATTACACCATCCTCTTATTAGAAATCTCATAGAAATCCACGATTATGTTCAAGTTTTCTGTAAATCTTAATTCAGTAGCGTCAACTGGAATCCGATTAAGGGACATGTGTCTCATTTGGGAGCAAAGTGACAAGAATAACTTCTAATCCAATATTGTCAAAATTAATTGAGCAGAGAAGCTATATTAAGTAGCTTGTATGTTGGGGCTCTGAGCTAAAGTGCATTTGAATCCTTCCAATGAGAAGCAACTGCGACTATAAACGCGAACAATAGCTGATTGTAAGGTTGCAAGACTCTTGAAGAATCACAACGTCTGCCGAGTTGGCATGACGGAAATAGAGGATATGGAATGAGTGTTTTTCTCATATAATATTTATGAAACGAGTCTTAAGAATTTTCTGTTTTGGCGTGTCTCTGGCGAGCCCAAATTGAAAATTCGGACGAGTTTCATAAATATTATATGAGAAAAACACTCATTTTATATTCTATTTATCATATGACACACACACGCACAAATTAGCCACTTAGTATGACTTTTTAACCCATCACCTAACTTGAGTTGCAGATGGCACTTGTAAAAAACATCCTCGTATAACTAAAAAATTTAATTTTTCGCTTCCAAAACATAGGTTATGACCCCTCATTGGAACGAGCTCGTCGAGCTCGTTCCAATGAGGGGCCATAACCTATGTTTTGGAAGCAAAAAGTGAAAATATAAAAAAAATGAATGGCGTTTTTCTTGTAGGTAAAAGATTAATACAATATAACTCACCCTAAATAGGACAGATAACGTAAGTTCTCCCTACTGAAATTATGCAAATGTGACCCAGTTGTATTTTGTTTAGCCAGTCAAATTGTCTAGTTTTGAAATTGACCAATGAAAACTCCCAACTCTAATTATGCAAAATATGAAAACGTGGCCCAGTTGTATTTTGTTCAGCCAATCAAATTGTCTAGTTTTGAAATTGACCAATAAAATTGACGGAAGGCTTTATTTATCACTGATTGATATGAAAACAAAATATCAAATGTTTTAAAGTGAACCAAACGGACGAGTCATATGATAATTTACTGATATACATCGGGATAAACTTCACCACTGTTGTTTTTTTTTTCTTTTAATGTGAAAAATGGGGAGCGCAGTGGCTCAGTGATAGACTGTGGGACTTCTAGGCTAGAGGTCCCTAGTTCGATTCCCGTCCGGGACAACCCGCGTTGTGTCATTGGGCAAGGCTATTCTGGTTGCCTACATGTGGTAATAATGACGCCGTGTACAAAGGCGTACTACACGTCGATGGTGCAATGTCACCAACCGCTGTAACCCTGCTTGAGAGTAGCTTGAACTGAGTTAGAATGTTGAGAGGTTACAGTTCCTCGTCGAATGCTCAGAAGTTCTCTCCGGGTACTTCAGCTTCCTCCACCCGTAAAACTGTCACGGTTACGATTAGCCATTGTGCATAAGTATGTGTATGTGACCTTAAACACCAATAAATTATAAATAAATGTGAAAAAGTGTTAGCTCCTCCTTTCTGGAATATAGTTCTGGTGAACATACTCAGCTTTGGGAAGTTTTAGCATGTGCTGTTAGCACTTTGCTTCACTCGATAGATAAGATGAAAGAGGATTACCACGAAACATTGCAGGGAATGGGTTTTTTCACTCGCGAAAGTCATTTATAGTTTCTGAGTAAAACCTCAAAAACACTAGAAGACTTTCACCTCACACAACCACGACATAATTCATTGATCATCACCTAAGCAGTTTCTGGTCCCTAATTCCAATTTCTCTTAACAATTGCCCCCAAAAATATTTTAGAACACGGAAGCCATCTAACATTATTTCAGTTATAATCCACGAGAATCCACTCTACCTTCACTATTTTTTACCCCATCATTTAATTCCACACACAGTGCTATACAAAATTGTGCTTCGACTGTCAGTAAATTATAAAAAGTACACATTCTGTTTCATTTCGTCATGGGATTGAAACGCAAAGAGTTGTGAAGATTACATTAAATTTGAGTCCCTTTAGTAGGGAGCTAGGGGACTTTCACACTGTCTGATTAGTTTGACGTGTTAGGATTTTTAAAGCGATAAATTTAGAAACGTGGATTGAAAACTCGAGTGCATTTGGGCTGAACTCTGCAAAAAATAATTTTTTCATTGTTTTTACTTCAACTGTGTTATTAAATATGCACAGACATATAAAAAACGAATTATTATAACAGTCAATCAATATATGTAATATATTCTGTCTCCTTGACGAGAACATATCAGCTTTATCACATAAGGCAAGGTATTTTCGAGAACAGATCAGATTGATCAAACAAGACGCCAACGGCGTCTTGTTTGATCATTCTGGTTTGTTCCACTCAACGAGACGGAAGACAATAACCCAGATATTCTTACGGCCGTAACAATCTGAATTTCCCATTAGCTGTTCACGAAATATACTCGTCACGTGGACAAGTCGTTCATGAGAAATCACTTGTAAAATCGGATATTCACTCATCATGGATGCCAAGATGAGTGGATTTCCTGAGCTATGTTGTCGGATAATTTTTTTCATTTTTGACGAGTCCTGTTTGCCCCAGGACGTTTGGATTTCGGACGGGAACCATCAATGCACAGAATCCCATGTCAATAAATTGAATCGTGTATAACAGGGAATACCCACCTTTAGGCTAAGAGTGGACCGATTTATACCACGAAAATTCATCACGGACCTGCCATCCATGTTTGTGTGCAGGTTATATCCACGTAGCGCTAACATATTTAGACAAAACTCCTTGATTATGACATTTGACCAGTTTCTGAATACCAGGCATTTAATACATCAAAATGAAGGCGGTTATGCATAGAACCCAAAAACATATGAACAACGCAACTGATAGGATAGGGTTCCAGTGGTTCCTTAAAGTTTGCTACCGCATTTTTGTGATAAATGTAAACGGAAGGCACGTTTAACTCTTTTGGCGCGGAGTAATCTGAGAAACAGAATTCTTAGCGCCTAATATTCATCAGGAATTTTACAAAAAGTATAGGTTGTTAGACTAAAGCGTTATTATTTTAAAAGATGTTCTAATGATCTCATTGACAGTTTTTTAAATGATTTCCTGTATATATTTAAATGGCACCTTTATACTTTCAAGGGACGGTATCGTTGTTCATGGTTAGGTCATAAATGGTGCATGAAGCAAAGGAATACGAATGTTTGTTCAACTCTTCACCCAACTAACCGGCCGCAGCCCCCCCCCCCCCCCCCCCTTCGCGTCATATGCAACTTCAGCAGTTGAAAAATGTTATTTTTCAAAAACTTTCAACAAAACCATATCATGTGACTCCCTCGTTGGAACGAGCTCGTTCCTACGAGGGGTCACATGATATGGTTTTGTTGAAAGTTTTTAAAAAAATTCAAAAAATTATATTTAAAATAATAAATTTTGATGTCGTTTGCGTTTGATAAACGGTTAAAAGCACTTGGAAATGGACACACACAGTTGGCTAAAAAGACAACTGTAGTACCTTTCCGCGGTCTGCTGTCTATCGACTTTAGTCGCCTGTCGCGCCAAAAGAGTTTATAAAAAAACTTATCCATGTCTGAAGTTGTTTCGCATATGCAAGAACCAAGGCTGTGAAATCAGACAAGTCGAGTTGTCAGATGCTTTCATGCATGAACAAAGCATTCAAATTCTTTTTACTTTGTTCACGGCAACGCCGTTGCTCCTTCGCATATTTGAGGCCGGAACTGATACCAAGTTTGGGCAGTCAACAGGTCTGCACACTTGGACATGCATATTCATTCACAAATCGAAACACTGAAGGGGTCATCAAGGACAATGTTATCTACTGTCATAAAAAACCGTAGAAAAATTATTTTCCAATACAAAAGTTCCGTTTTTCGTGATATTTGGGGAGAATTTCATGGTTAAAATATATTTCAACAAACGATTTCATGACATTTTACCTTCTGATCATCACGTGACATATGTTTGACATGGCTTACTCGTATTTTAACCCTCTGCACTCTGGTTTCAAAATATTAAAACTTCAACATGCAATTATTTCCCATAATGCAACTAGGAAATTAACCAATTCAATCTTGTTTGACAGAGCTCCACGAGCTCTGTCAAACAAGATCGAACTGGTTAAATTCCTTGTTGCATCATGGGAAAAATTAGTAGACTGAAATTTAGAGATTTCGGCATCAGTGTGTAGGGGGTTAATGGTGTCGTGTTGCAAAAATCATAGGAGAAGAGGTGTTTATGGTCGTGTTATATGCCAACACATGTACTGCATAAATAATAGTTATTATTCCAGTATCTCAAACTTCTAGTTTAAACAATATTTTATTTCATAACTCAGTTTCACATTATTATACAGATAAGAAATAGATTGACACTTCACATACTGGTTGTTATGATATCGGATTCAGCAGCAAGCTAGAAGCTTATGTAAGCTGTTTCCGGTTATGAATTACCCATACAATAGATATGACTAGAAAGCTGTATGCTTCAAAATCTAATTTTAGTAGCTGAAATAAAATATTAGCGTTAAGAGAAAGAAAGATAAAGGAAAGAGGTGCAAAGGAGAAATTACATGTAATGATATTCATACTGGAATTAAAGAAAATGGGGAAAGAAGGAATGAACTCACCCAAGGGGAAAAGCCATGCTTGGCATTCTACTGACTACTGCAACACGATGGAATACCATGGTATGCACATAAGGCAATCACCGAAGACAAAGTATTCATGGAAGCAAGGGGTGGGATGTATCACAGTTTAGAATCTTTTTGTTGCAAGAATATATTCGTGTAATCTTTGGAAGATTTCTTTATTAATTTCGCTAGTATATGAAACACAGCCGTTTAGGAGAATGTCTACATCAATGAAGTGACTCAACAATTTGATTGTGTTCTTTCTTTCTCTCACATAAAAATGGCAATCGAAAAGGTAATGCTCGGTTGTTTCATGAGCTCTACAAAGTTCTAACCTTCTAAAATAAGCGACAAAGAAATAGAAACATGTGTTTTACCAAGTCATAAACGTTTCTAAAATTCAACTGAAAATCAGTTTTGGACTCTCACTTATGCAAATTAGACATGTATCTTACATTTGGTATGAAAATCAATACGCTATATGGGATCCCAAAAGTAAACCGATTGTCGGGTTGTTTGTGGTAATTCTACGAAGTATCCGATGATTTGTGGACTACGCGGGCCAGAAAACTACTCCAGTTTAATAGTACGCTCCCTTATAGGTATCACGGAACTAAATATTTTCCCATAGGCGACCATAAAACGTTCAGGCAAAAATAAATATGATCGCATCGCTTTAATTTTGGCATTCAAATATCTTTGTCAAGTTTTGCCTTTTAGACAACCTTTTTGACCCCAAAACAGGGGGTCATGCAACAAATGGGAGACAAAAATTGACAGCAAGGGAAGTACCGGTCACGTGCACATATTTGTCAGGGAATTTCCTACAAAAACACACAGAACGTAAATTGTATTTTTTAGGTCCAAACGTCATCAAATCACCCTCTTTTTTATATCCGGAATATTCAACAATAATGCAAGACGTCAATAGAATGTTTCAAACGTTTATTGAAACAATTTATTTTCCCAAGGCTGTTTATTTTTAAAGATTGCATCACTTCCGAGTGCAACATTTCAAGGCGGGTGTTTCTAATTTAAATATTTAGTTCAGTGATACCATATGGTTTAGTTCGTTTTTAAACATCATATAACTTGCTTTCCTGGCGTATATCGTCATAAAAAATCGACATTTGCTCAAGTCATCTACATTGAAATTATTAGACGCGAGAGGCAAGTTCACTCGAGAGGCAAATAATTGTTGAGAAAACACCCTATGTCCTATGACATCAGTAGAAAAAAAAGCCAAGTTTCCCTTTGTTACTTTTAATAAACGAAAACAACAGACAGCTCTCGGAGCTGTCTGTTGTTTTTGTTTATTAAAAGTAACAAATGGAAACTTGGCTTTTTTATGACAAGCTAATTAGAATTAACTAGTTTACAGATAATGCGATATTTGGGTGAGCGCGGTGACTCAATGGTAGACTGTTGGACTTCTATGCTAGAGGTCCCGAGTTCGATCCCCGTCCGGGACGACCCGCGTTGTGTCCTTGAGCAAGGCACTTTATCCCGGTTGTCTACATGGGGGCACTATGACGCCGTGTACTAAGGCATACTGCACGTCGACGGTGCGCATGTCTTCAACCGCTGTGACCTTGCTTGAGTGGAGTTTTAACAGAGTTAGGGTGTTGAGGAGCTAACAGTTGTTCGTCGATGCTCGGCGGTTCTCTCCGGGTACTTCGGCTTCTTGCATCCGTAAAACTGTCACGGTCACGATTAGCCATCGGGCATAAGTATGTGACCTTAAACACCAATAAATAAATAAATAATGCGTCAATGAGAATATTTATCAGCATCACACCTCGTAACACTGACCGTCCGCTTTGTTTTGTTTTTTTTATCGAATGTGTTTTTACAGTAATTTGCGAGTTTTTATTCTTTCCAGGAAAAAGAATTAGCAAACTAGAAAATATCTATGACATTGGTAGAAAATACAAATAAATGAAACCAAGTTTCCGTTTTTTACTTTTAATAAACGGAAACAACAGACAGCTCTCGGAGCTGTCTGTTGTTTTCATTTATTAAAAGTAACAGTAGGGGGCGCGGTGGCTCAGTTGGTAGAGGTGCTGGATGCAAGCCGAGAGGTCCTCGGTTCGAATCCCACCAACGGCAACCACATTGTGTCCATGGGCAAGACACTTCACCCCTATTATGGGGGAAACGGTGGAGTTGTGTACTAAGGCGTACTGCACCTCGATGGTGCACCTGTCTTCAACCATGTTTGTGTGGAGTTAGTATGTCGGGGAGTTGACAGCTGCTCGCCGTTGCTCGGTGATTCTCTCCGGGTTCTCCGGCTTCCTCCAGCAGTAAAACTGTCGTGGTCATGATTAGTCATTGTGTGGAAATATGTGACCTTAAATACCAATAAATAAATAAAGAAACAGTAGGAAACCTGTTTTGTATGGAAAGTTACTAAGAAGCACCAAGTTCACAGATAATCCAGCATTAAAATACTAAATATCAATGTTGACTCTTTGTTGATCGAATGTGCTTCTACAGTAATTTGCAAGTTTTCATTCTTCCCAGGAAAAACAATTACAAATCTCACCTCCAAGACACTTTTATATTAATGAAAAGGACAGTGTCTATATTATATGTCACGATGTGATATAATGAACAGAAAAAGTTACAGAACATCAATGAAAATGCCGTTTTCTTATTTTAAAAGAGGTTCTAACAGAGAGGAATAGCCCAACGTTCAAATTCATTGGGGAAAAATTGTGAAAAGCCTTCTTCTGTTTTTAGTCCCCTACCGGCATCGCTGGAGGGGACTATAGGTTTGCACTCTGTCCATCCGCCAGTCTGTCCGTCTGTCAGTCTCTCAATCACACTTTAGTTTTCCGGAGTTGTTTTGGAAACGCTTCAACGGAATGATTTCATTTTTGGTAAACTACTATAGAATGATGACTTACAGATCAAGTTTGAGTTTCGTACTGATTGTATTAATCTTGTGTGAGTTACGGCCCTTGGAAATATGGAAAGGCACCAAAATATCAGGTTTCCGGAGGGTTTTTTTGGAAACGCTTCAACGGAATGATTTCATTTTTGGTAACCTACTATAGAACGATGACTTACAGATCAAGTTTCATTTGCACTCAGTCCGTCCGTCCGTCAGTCTGTCAGTCTGTCTGTCAGTCATACTTTAGTTTTCCGGACTTTTTTGGAAATGCTTCAACTGAATGATTTCATTCTTGGTACGATGACTTACAAAACAAGTTTGAGTTTCATGCTGATTGCATTATTCTTGTGTGATTTATGGCCCTTGGAAATATGGGTGAGCGCCGAAATATCAGTTTTCCGGACTTTTTTGGAAACGCTTCAACGGAATGATTTCATTTTTTTAACCTTCTATAGAACGATGACTTACAGATCAAGTTTCATTTGCACTCAGTCCGTCCGTCAGTCTGTCAGTCTGTCTGTCAGTCATACTTTAGTTTTCCGGACTTTTTTGGAAATGCTTCAACTGAATGTTTCATTCTTGATAACCAACTATAGAACGATGACTTACAAAACAAGTTTGAGTTTCATGCTGATTGCATTATTCTTGTGTGAGTTATGGCCCTTGGAAATATGGAAAAGCGCCAAAATATCAGTTTTCTCGACTTTTTTGGAAATGCTTGAACGGAATTCATGCTGATCACATCTAGGTTATAACATTTGTATAATTATTAATTCTCATTAGTCCGGTAGGGGGCATTGTATTGCTTTAGCGATACGTGCTCTCTGTTTTTTAATAATACTCTACACGAAAATTCCTGAAATTTGCTTACATCGATGATGCATATTCGATAACATTTCGAAATATCAGTCTTTGTTTCAAATTCCAATACTCTTAGTGTTAAATTTACTGACAGCTATAGAAAATTCTCCCGCAAATCTCTTCCAGTAACAAGCATTGGGTCATGAAGGTTGACCTTCTATTGTGTTAACTGGACATAGCCTTAAGCTAATACATAATGGACCTCAGCAAAACAAAAAATACTGCACAGTATAATCTCTCTATTTTTCTGTACTAAAAACATCCGCCCTTCGGTCCCTGCATTTTACACGTCCCGCAAAACTCGGAACGTAATTAAATACTGCCATGTGACTCATCGGGGCGTTAATAAAGTCATGTTCCATTACTGCCCCGACATTCGGCTTGTCCTGCAGTTTTATCGTTAACCTTTTATCAAACGAATCGGCCACATCCGTCCGCGTAATATGCCAAAGCAGCAAATGAAAAAAAAAATTTTCTTCAAAAAATGTCAACAAAATCATGTCATGTGATCCCTCTTTGGAACGAGCTCGTCGAACTCGTTCCAATGAGGGGTCACATAATAAGAATAATAATAACACTTTGGCCGGCCGCTGATTTGTCGCGGTTCTCGGGTGAGAAGGCCTTGGTTACCCCTGTACTCCCAACTGCCTCCATATTCCCACGCTTCTTCTCTCCTCCCAACACTCGGAGACGAACTGCTTGATGACATCCCTTGCCCCATTCTTCCCAATCTCTCCGATTAGCATATTAACCCTCTCCTTTGAGTCTCTCGCTACCCACATGCCCTTCATTCTCCCATCCCAATTTTCCATTATACTCCCAGTGAATCTTATTCTTTTAGACTGGTATTTTGGGCATTCTAAAAGAAAGTGTTCCACCACGCCCAAATTACACATCTGCACTCCTTTTCACTGATGTTTTTCCCAATTTTTCTCCTCAGCTTCAGGGACCGCGACCTCAGCTTGAACAACAGTGACCCTCCAAAGGTGTCATCAAGGTACTCTTCAAAACCAGGCTTCTCTTTATCACGCAGACCACCCAAAGACCTCTTTGATTTGAACCCCCTCTCGCCAATTAAGGTTACCATCCTCCATGACCCTTTCTCTGACGATTTTTTTTACCCTGTTTGCCCCAACGTCTAGGTCCGAGATCTCCAATGAGTAGTTCTCCATTAACTCTGTCACTTGTACCATCCACCCTGTCTTGACATGATATGGTTTAGTTGAAGTTTTTGGAAAAAAAATTTGAAAATGATATTTAAAGTAATATATTTTAATATCGTCTGCGTTAAAGGGTTAAAGTAAACTGTGAAGAATACACTAGTGTGGGCCCTGAAAATGGCGATAATGGTACAAATTATATTGCTTTTCATTTGAGCCACTATAAATGTCACGGTTCATTCCCACTAGACCAATTCCCTTTTGACCAACTCCCAAGAGGCCAGTTCCCAAAAGACCAATTCCCCTTAGACCAACTGGTGTGTTATACTTTAAAAATAATTTTATATCAATAATTTGATATATTTATAAATATTTGTAAATGTATTTAATGTTATTGATATTCAAGCCTGGAAATAAGCAGTCTGTCATTTGCAGAATGAGGTCCCCAGAGGGTGAATTTGCTGATGCTATCCCATACAGTGGGCCAGTCTATCGTCTGGGCACCTCTTTCTGTTTATGTTTGAGACCTTGGTTCAGGTTGAGGTTCACAGAGGGTAAATTTAGTGATGCTACCCTGCTGTGCAGGGTAGCATCACCAAATTCACCCTCTGGGGACCTCATTTTTCAGATGATAGTCTGCTCATTTTCTGGCTTGTCGATATTTTATAGATGTTGGGCATTATCTTTAATCAACCCTTAATCAATAACACTATGTAGCTGGTCTAGGGGGATTGGCCTAAAGGCAATTGGTCTAAAGGGAACTGGTCTAGTGGGAAGACACCAAATGTCACCTTTATGGTAAACATCACCTATGAGAGATATTCTATTGTTTCATTTGTCTGTCGGGATGGTAATGAGACAAGAAGTGTTCATTTGTTAGAAACGGAGTGGACGTCAAATGCGTGATACCCATGGTGATCCGTCTCGGGTTAACCTTTGTGTCCTCAGATTAAATTTACATTAACAACTACCGTATATAAAATGTACACAGCTGCAGTGGACTTGGCTGCTTGTCTCGATATCAAGATAAACGCATCCTACCAGTAGAGTTTACGGAATGGGACATCAAACTGAAAGGTCAACGGCTCGATCCCAGCCAGGGCCAACTGCGTTGTGTCTTTAAACAAGGCACTCATTCCCGATTGCCCACGTAGGGGCACGGTCAAGCCTAAAAATAAGTAATCTGTCATTTACTGAATGAGGCCTTCAGAGGGTGAATTTGTCGATGCTATCCATACAGTGTAAACTTATATCCTGTGGGTACCTCTTACTGTTTAGGTTTGAGACCTTGAATCAGATTGAGGTTCACAGAGGGTAAATTTAGTGATGCTAGGATAGCATCACCAAATTCACCCTCTGGGATCCTCATTTTGAAGATGAAAGTCTGCTTATTTTCAGGCTTGGGCACAATGTGAGGCTGACTGCACGTCGATGATGCACTTGTCTTCAACCAATGCTAACTCTGCTAGTGTGGAGTCAGAATGTTGGGGAATCGGATAGTTACTCGATGGTTCTCTCCGATACTCCAGCTTTCCTCGCCCGTAAAACTCTCCAACATGAGGTTACCTTGGCTGCTTAAAGAGTCGTTAAACCCCAGTAAGTAAATAAATACCAGTAGAGTTGTCAAGAAAGTATAAACTTGGGATTAAAGCTAAAGCTAAGCTAAAAGAATGATTTTAGCGCGCCGAAGGGACGTTTTGGGGCAAGCCCCATGCGACCCTCGTTTGCAGTATGGTATAATTCCATTAACTTGAGACAGCTTCATCTGCATCATGTCTGAGCGGTGTAAAGTCGGAAGAACATGGAAGTTGATGTTTCTTGTTGTTATTCTTCAGGCAAGTATAGTCTGCCGCTTGTAGTTTTATGGACAAGGTAGGCTTTCATCGGCATGTATAGTCTGCCTTGGGCTCTTTGCTGGCGTGTACGATTGAGGCGACTTGACAAACGAAAGAAACCAACGGATCTTAACAAGGTACCACCCAACCTGAACATTCCTGATTCAGGTAACAGGCCTGCTATTTTCATTGGGTCGGGACATGCTGTGCGCTAAAGAAGCGCTTTACAAAAATTGGCCAAGAAATCGGGGCGAAAAAAACTTGGAACAACTTTTTCGGAGCATTATGAAGGAGCAGTCTGTGGCTGCATGGGGACTTTAGGGTAAATAGTGCTCTGAAAATGCAGTGAGAAAATTATGTAACGAATGCTGCAATGTGGTTTATTACTATTGTTGTAGTCTTTTTGAGAAAGCTCAACCACAGTTAACTTAACAATGGGATGTAATCAGCAAAAATCGACGTCATGCGAAGTGCTTAATCTCAGACGGCTTCGAGCAGTAACAGCTGTTATTATGCAATTATAGTCTTTAGCCACGAGACAATTATTTGAAGGTTTCATTAATTGGCATTATTCCTGTCTATTACGATCGCTTCATCGAAATTGTTCTGTCTGTCGTGGAAACAAAAGGCCTTCTTTCAAAAGTCACACATTGGCTGTATTGCGTAACAATTATATCTTATTGCCTTGACTGTGTTTGGTTATGTGCCATGTTTTTTCCGTGGCCTGTTGATATTCGTGTTGTGTCAGTACTCCTACGCCTGATTAAGAATAAACCTGTGTGTGGTTTTCAAAAGCAGGTTGACAAGTCGTCGCCTGAGTGCTATAATGTTCTATGTCCCCTATGGGACATAGAACATTCTAGCACTCAGGCGACGAAGTGGAAAAGATTATAAATTTTCTTTCGGATACACCCGTTTTCTCCAATTTCAAAATTTGGGAATTTTTCACGGAAATGAGTTGGTATGAAAACATTTGCAGAAACCCTTCTCAGTTTTCTGATGTACCAATTTTCCCTGATTTATATCGCCAGGAAAATCGACTTTTGAGCAATTCACATCTCCACTGAAACTTTAGCAGCGAAAGAAAGATCCGATTAAGGGCCTATATTAGTAATGAAATTTTGTTTATTTTGAAAATTCACACCTCTGATATTCCTTCAATTCAAATTAAATATACACAAAATATACATCAAAATGAAGATTGAGATGCATTGAACACGAAACACATGTGTCATCAACTCGTAGAGTCGAGCATAGGCACCACTGGTTCCTGGAAGTCTGCTACCGTATTCGCACCAGAACTGATAATTTAATAATATTTCACGAAAACAACTCGTGGCCAAATGTGCTTTACATATCCAAGAACAAAGCTAGGGGATCAAAATTCTTCAAGACACGGCGACAAAGTTGCATGGGGGAAAATTCTAAGGCCTTTGCTTTTGTTTACGTATGAGTATACTTTCGATTTCCGGTCGACGTCATCGGACGGAAAAAGCATATAAAAACAACGCCGTCTAAAATTAAATAACGAAAAAGATCGCCTTCATACAGTATACTGTTATTAGATAGAGACTGCGCAGATGCCATATTCAATGCAAGGTTTCATGATACCTGTTGAAATTTCTTAGAATTACGATTTTGTTTTTCGATGGAAATTCGTGGTATCGAGTGATTTGCGCATGTCTGTCGAGCATGGAACCCATCTTCAATAACAAATGCAGACAGTGTTGTTCTTTGCCCAAAAGCAGTCCTATCGCTGCATTCGAAAGTGTTTTGAATGCCTAGCTTTGTTCTTGGATATATGAAGCACATTTGACCACAAGCTGTTCTGGTGCAATATTATTTTATTATCAGTCCTGGTGCGAATACGGTAGCAGACTTCCAGGAACCAGTGGTGCCTACAGTCGACTCTATGAGTTGATTACATATGTGTTTCGTGTTCTATACATCCCAGCCTTCATTTTGATGAATAATTTGTGTATATTTAATTTGAATTTAAGGAATATGAGAGGTGAGAATTTTCAAAATAAACAAAATTTCATTACTTATATAGGCCCTTAAGAAGCAAGTAAAAGTTGAGAAAACACCTATGTCCTTTTACATCAGTGGAAAAAAGCCAAGCCAAGTTTTGTTTTGTTACTTTTAATAAACCAAAACAACAGACAGCTCCTGGAGCTGTCTGTTGTTTTCGTTTGTTAAAAGTAACAAATAGAAAGTTGGCTGTTCATGGCAACTAATAGGAAGCAACATACATAATCTGTCATTAAGAATATTCATCAGTATCACACCTCCCAACACTAAATGTTCACTTTGGTTCTTTGTTTGGGGAATGCGTTTTACAGTTTGCAGCTTTTTATTTGTTCCATGAAAAAAACTGCAAATCTCAACTCTCAGACTTTTATGTCAAAGGTAAGAACAGTGTTTGTATTAGATAAGCTCAATTTTATTAAACCAAAACATAAATGGGTATGGCACATAATACAGAGAGACATATAAGTTGCAATATGCTAGGAAGAAATCAAAGGAGACATTACCCGTACACACCTTTCTTCACACACATCCGCGCACACATCCACACACACACACGAACCCTCAAACACACACACACACACCACACATCCGCATCATCGCCCCACGCACTTATACACAAATATCGTCAGATGAGAGGAGTGATAACGCGTGGTCCCTGTTGGAGAAGATCTACATAAAAGTGTCCAAGGACGCATGTTACATCATTTTGAAATTTCAATCTTTATTTGAAATTAATTTAGGGTGTAGCACTCTGGAGTAACTAATGTATTTCTCTGTTGCTACAATGACTTTTAATAATTCAGATGCCAACCTCTGGGAAGAAAAAATTGGACTTTTGCCTCTTTTGTAGGTATCTGCTACTTCGGGTCGAATCCAATCTGGGGGTAATACTATAAAACTTTTACAACTGTATTTTCTAGAATTGTATTTTCTACGCATTAATATAACTGATTGAAATGTATCATTAGCATATTAAAAGATTGGCAATTTGCCAACTGGCAAATTGCCATATCTTTGAAAACGCTAATGCTTCATTTCGACCCATTTAAAGTCAAAACTAGAAAATACAATCCTAGAAAATACAATTGCAAAAGTGTTATAGTATTGACCCCTGGTTATGCTACTTTCATTGTGCCGTCTTTTTTTACAACCATACATATTGCCAATCTCCACTCAAGTGTTGTATTCAATGGCAACTTTCTTCTATCTGTTTGAGCATGTCACTCAAAAAAGCGGAATATTCCAGATCGGAATCAGATTAGTTTCGGATGCGGGGTCGTCTTGAACTATTCTTCTATCATCGGGTCTCCTGTACAGTTATAGTTCAAAAGGAGACACTTGTTGGGGTATTGAGAACATCTGGAACATGTCGGGATCGGCGCGACTGACTTGAATCGAATGCTATACAGGAGATCTGAGAATAAAAAATGAGTTCAAGAGGAGACACGTGGTTTGATTTTAAGAGCATCTCTAAAACTACCGAATCGAATCATTGGACGATTTGGAATCGAACCGAATATCAAAGCTTCGCATGGCGCTACTGTTTTTCCATTATTGCTGTTGTTTGTTATTTATGGGTGGGGGGTTAACGGCATTTTAAACAGCCAGGATCATATCGTGTTTTACGGATGGGGAAGCTGGAGTACCCGGAAATACCACCGAGAGGCAACAATGAACTGTCAGGCTCCCCACCGTACTAACTCCACAGACGTACGGTCAGTATTGGTTAACGGAAAGTGCATCATCAACGTGTAGTACGCCTTAGTGCACAGCGTCAACATTCCTCCCGCGTGGACAATCGGCACTGAGTGTCTTTCCCAATGACATAACGTACATGGCGCGTGTCAGAATCGAACAGTCCACCTTTCAGTTTAAAGTCCACTGTCCTAACTAATAAGCCACCAAGATCCCACTTGTACATTGTGGCAGCAATCATATTTAGTAATACATGTACACAGGGTTCTTTGTCTGTGGATGTAACACAAGTTGTGAGCATGTCTTTAAAACAGAAGCGATCGATGTTTGTAACAAAAATATGAGCTTGGATTCCAATAAAAGTAGTATATGTTGTAACAAATCAAACCCTATGACATACCATAGGTATGTCATAGGTTTTGATTTGTTACAACATATACTTCTTTTATTTTTTTATTTTTCCTTGGTGGTGCTCCAGATGGTGATTTTGATCGAGGCGAGCTCGTTTCAATGTGGGGTCATAGGCTATGTTGTTGAGGCGAAAAATGAACACTTTTATTATTATGGACATTTTTTGCAGGTGTCGTCTGCTATACGGGTTAGGCAAAGGATTAAAAAAACAGCAGATAGGCACCCCACTAGCTGTATTAACCCCTAAATGTTATCTTCTGTAACGCTCCAGTTCTTGAATATGGAAGCAATGTATGTTGTAAAATCATGCTTGATCTGAATGGCGTATTTTCTTACAGGTGCTTTTCACAAACTCTCGCAAAAAAGTTCCGAGACTCACTCCTCAAACCAGAAGGCTTCCTTGGCGATAAAACATTATCTCTTATCCATACCTGTCAGGCTAGTGCTATTCAAGCAGATCATCCAACCAGGGAGAGATTTCACTGTGCAATAAAAAAGGTACGTGTGTAGTTAATTCAGTAGTATATATGAAAAAACGGGGGGCAACACAGTTGCAAATGTATCTGACTTATATCCTTTGTTATTGGACGAAGTTTAAGTACTGAACGTAAAAATGGATTTTCCATGCAAAAATGTAAACATTTTCAGTATTATAGAATACCCCCTGCACAGATCTCTTTTTTCCAGATGCGCCATAGGTGCGCAAAAGAATATTACCGCAGAGGTATTTATAGGTATATGGATTAATCCCCGGCTTATTTCAATGAAAACCTGGAATAGAATTGGAGGAGAGTGAAGGCACACAAGTAGAAAATACAAATCCATAAGAACTTAATGAAGGATTTTCCAAAGCCAACGAGTTCTGACTGTACAGTAGTTTTTGCTTCGTTGCAACTGTTTAGTAGGCTAATACACTGGGGATTACATTTAGAATATACCAAAGTAGCTTGGTGCACCAATGTTTACCACGAGTGGTGAAGTGGTGTTAACCGCGAGCCTTTGGCGAGCGGTTAACACCACTTCACCACTAGTGGTAAACAATTGGTACACCAAGCTACTTTGGATATATTTTATTTATATCATTGTCGTCAGATTATAAAGAGTCGCTATTATTTTCTTCTCGATTTTACTGAGCAACTGACGTACACACGTGCGAATCTGTTTTTGTTTACATGAGCACCGGTGGGCGGTACTTCCGCTGTCAATTGTATCGCCGAAACGAAATGGAAAAGGAAACGTGCAAATCACTGGGCCTTTTTCATTTTAATAACATACTATTTCGAGTAATGGATGCTTTATTAACATAAGACAATGCATGTATGTTAATTTTTGGTATCTTAGGAGATAAACTCATCCAAAAAAACGTAATAAATAACTGCCGCTTTCATTTCACTCTCCGCGAGTCGACGGGCGATAAATTTAGACAAGTTTGCATTGAGGTCGAGGTCGCCAAAGGTCAACTTGGATGTAGTTCCACTGTAGGTGTAAATTTTAACTACTGAAATCCATTGCTAGCGTGTTCACCACAGACACACGTCTTCACCACGGTTGACGTGTAAAGCTAAAATTTATGTCATAGGCTTTTTATGCATAGTGCATGTTGGATAAGTAATAATGGTATAAAATAAGATAGATAAATCTGGGATGCTAAGGTAATTAAATCAAAACTGCCGTGTAGTTGAGTGTTATGTAAATCACAAGAGACATTTTCCATATATTTTTGCTGTCAGCAGAGAAAATCCTCATTGTAAACAGATAAAACGCACATTAAATCGTTTTAAACGACTCGCGTTTTCTAATAGGAGAAATTACCACAAATCCTGAAGAATCATAAAAATACGTATTGTGTGTCTAATACATTACGGTAGTCGTAACGTAGACCTTGTGTAATACTTAGGGAAAAAATGATAAATAATGTGTTTTTTTTGCCTGTGTTGTATCGTTTCTTTCATTTTCTATTTTGATGGGTGTGTCTAGAATACTCCACGAACAACACGACGAAACAAATACAGACGTTTGTTTTCAAACAACTAATCTCCCTTTAGTGCAACAAGGCGCCATCTGCAATGTTTTAACATTGCAGGTGGCGCCCTCTTGCACGAAATCGTAAATCATGAACATCGACACGTAAGATTTTGTGCAGTGTATTGATGATTCGAAATAAGAGAATGAATAGGGTCTCGCTTTTTCTGTAAGCTATAACCGTAGGGAATAGCCGGCGGTATCTTCTGTGTAATTATGGTCTTTTACTAATGACTCGGAGATAAATTAAAGATGATAGCAAATTAATAGCGAACCTGGTATTCCAAATGTCTAACAGCAATCAACATTTCGTCCCCTGAGTTCCAATGTGTTCTATGTGCCAGTAGGCACATAGAACACATTGGAATTCAGGGGACGATTTAACAATTGGACCTGTTGGATTTCCGGACAAAACTACAGCAATAGCTCGTGGGATTTCCCAATAATATGAAGCAGAGTAACGTTTGGAAATTTCAACTGTAACTGAACTCGAATGAATGAAATGAAATGGTCTTGCGCGCCGAAGGCACGCAGGGACGGTGTGGGGGTTGTTCAATCCCTTTCGATCTCAGTGATGCTGTCTTTTTTTTCTTCTTTTTGCTTGATGGTGCTCCAGATGGTAATTTTGATTTTGTTTCCTTTGCCGAAAGATTTCCCTGAATGTTTTTTATCATTTCTTCGACTTTCCACTCGTCTGCGTTTTGCTCGGTCAGAATTCTTCATTCTTTCTTGTCCAATCTTCCGTTTCCCTTGTCGACCTTGCCTCCAGCTTCTCAAGGTTCTCCTCTTCTATTTCCTCGAAGCCCTGGCCAGATTGGTCCAAGCAGATAGGAGATACAGGTTTGGATTGGATCAACCCCCCCCCCCCCATATCTCTCCCCTAGCCTCCGTCTCCCCGCCTTCCGACCTCTTCGGCAAAGAGATGGGGATGACGTGGACGTGAGAGGTGAAGGTGGTGGTGATTTGATGGTTGACTCCTTCTCCTCTTCCTGTTTCTCTGTCTCTGCTCTTCTCCTCTCAAGCCAAGCTTCCAAGCGCCAGGTGTCTCTGCGCTTGGTTGATGGACTCTTCTTTCTTTCTTCCTCTTCTCAGGGCCTCTAGACCCCTTCGGGTGACGACCAGTGTGAGAGGGATTCCTCTCACTGAAGGTGCTACCTCTCCCCGAAGGGGGTGTGCTGGTGATATGGCCAGAGGAACTGGTCGCTAAGATATTTCGTACCGGGGATCTCACTTCACAAACTACTGAGACTAAAGGTCTTTACACTATGTAACAAATTTATTAACTGGACTGCAGCGTACATGTAATACAAAGTGTTGACGGGAGCGGCTATCAAGCTCTCCGCCCATCATTCTTGCAATCAGTTATCCCAATTACCAAATTTACAGAGTTAACATGTTATTATATGTACAGTTTCCAAGTAACATTATTAAAATAAAACAATCAACATTGGTAGCTGTGAAAATAACATGCCGTCTCTTATATTAATCAAGTGGGCATTGTAATGGGTTGTATGAGTGAAAAATATTAATGTGTTAATTCATCTATTCATTAATTTATATATATGTTATTCTCAAAGTATCTCAATTAACCCATTATTTACTGACTCCAGGTTTTAGCCTGGTGATAATACCTCGCTGCCTCACAAAATATGCCTCCTGGCATTTGGTTACATCGTTCCGGAATAATTTTGTAGTCAGGAGTGATTGTCATTCAGCACTAGTAAACGTAATATGCATGCTATAAGTAAGAAAGATGAACATATCCGTGCACATAATTTTATCCACTAAACCATGTTGGCCAGTTTGGATATATTTTGTCTCTTATAACAACAGGTACCGATTCGAAAGACATTTCTGGTATGTCGCAATACTCTACACAAAAGATTTTTGAACACTGTGGTGAAATATCGTCGCCTGAGTGCAAGAATGTCCTATGTCCCCTCTGGGACATAGGACATTCTAGCACTCAGGCTGTCCACATAAACTGAACACTATTTCATGTGGATTTCGAAACCTTTTTGTCCGAGTTTATGTTTCTGCAACTGGAATTGAGCTTCTGACGTTTTGGGAAATCTATAGAAACTGAATTGCCATGATCACTGTCCACTTTATTTATTTATTTATTTATTTATTTATTTATTTATTTATTTATTTATTCATTTATTTATTAGTGTTTTAGGTTAC